>CM074737.1:63570943-63895245 GCA_037367245.1 Phrynocephalus guinanensis | reverse complement strand
CATGGGCAGGGAACTTATGTGCAACCAATATGTCAGTGGGTGGGGATGATAGGAGTTACTGTCTGACATTGACCAGAAGGGCACACAACCCCCACCCCAGGAAGATAGGCACTTTCCTCTTACATGGGCCCCTACATCACAGTTGTCTAAAACATTGACAGGTATTCTCTTGTTAAATACAGTCTTTGCTGCTGCTTATGCAAAATGCTGTAACACTGCCTCACGGAGTGGATAAGCAGACACTTGGAAAAGGTATATATGCTGATGGCATAAGCAGTGGTGTGAATCCAGTTGCAAATTCCAGATGGGAAGGTGAGAATGAATTGAGAAGGTCACGATATATGTGTGTGTGTTTGGGGGTATAGCCGATGTCATACTCGAGAAGCATGGTTTGAACTGCAGGCAGGACTGGCTTGGACCACTCAGGTTCCGAACCCATTTCTAAGCGTGACTGATTTCCCATCTCTCCTGCTTGTCCCTTGCAGGCTGCCATACTCTGGCTACTTTGGAGGTGTCTCTGGCCTGAGCAAGACACAGTTTCTGAAGATCAATGGCTTCCCTAACGAGTACTGGGGCTGGGGTGGGGAAGATGACGACATCTTTAACCGGTGCGTGAGAGACTGGGTCAGGCAGGCTAAGCCTGTCCTGTCCGCGTTCTCTGTGGGTGGGTTGCGGGAGCTGCATAGTCTGCCTTCCCATGTGATGGCTCGGGATGGCATCCGTTGGCAAGGGGGGCTCATTCTCTTGAGACTAGGAGGGTTGGGCTAGCTGGCAAACACTGCAAGCTGGTACATAATCACTATTTCTCTGCTGGCCCCCTTAATTGTATTCCCGGTTCTGAAATAGCACGTGGGCAGATTGTTGTTCAACAATGCGCAAGAGATAGATCAAGTGGTATGTAGGAGACTGGGTCAAATAGAAGATTTCTGTCTGTGACCCAGAGTTCTGAAAATCCAGAATGGGGAAGGGATGAAGCTGGGGGAGTGAGGACTAATTTCTGCTGGGGTTATAGTGAGGTCACAGCAAAGGCTTGTTTGAACGCCCCTACCCCTTTTGCTGATCTCTGAGCTGTAATTTTTTTTCTTTCCACAGGATCTCACTGAATGGCATGAAAGTGTCTCGTCCTGATGCCCGCATTGGGCGCTACCGCATGATCAAGCACGAGCGTGATCGACACAATGAGCCCAATCCCCAGCGGTGAGAGAGAGACAGAGAGAGCATATGCAGCCTCCCTACAAAGGGCTCCCACAAACTCCATGATGCAGCTGCAGCTCCAATAAATATCTTTGCCTTTATTTCTTCATATATGCACAGCCCAAAACCACCGTTGTTTGGGGGGGCTGGGGGAAGTGGAGAGAAAGGTGCTTTCAAACTCACCTTCCCTCCTTAGGATCTCACAAAGCATATATACAAATTCATGCCCCACACAATATTTTGCATATCTTTCAAAGGCACAGGCATGGGCCTTCCAAGGTATTGTTGCATTTGGATTTCCACCTACCTTGCCCGTGCCCTGTGGGAACTAGAATGCGACATAAGGAGGGCCACATCTTCCATACCCTCCTGTAAGCATTTCTCTGGAATCGACTTCTGCAACCTGTCAACTTCCAGTCTTGCACAACCAAACATTTTGTCCCTGAAGATCCTCAGTCATCCTATTGAGATTATCTGGAAGTCGAGTCCTGGAAAATGAACTTCTTTTCTTGTTAGATCAAAATGTTTTGCTACTCCTCCAAGTAGCTTTTTGGGGTCTGAGAAAGGTTGGTAGGAGACCTCAAGTTTATGCTTCACGCTGGGCTGAATAGGCTCATTAGATGGACAATGGCCAGGGGTGTGACCTCTCACAACACGGGGTGGAGGACTCAGGCACAATCTGTCTCCTGTTTATCATGTGGCCCTTTCATCTGTCACTTAACACCTCCACCAAGAAGGCCACTGCTTCACACCTTCACCACAAGGCTACTGTTGAATGGGTGTGGGAAGGGCTGTAGAGGTGTGACCTTCACACAGTGACTTTCTCTCACCCATGGCCTTTGTCCATCTAAGGAGCCTATTCAGACTTGGGTGAAGTGAAGCCAATAGGGAGTATAAATCAGTTAGAAGAGTAGTGATCTGACAAGATAAGTCCAGTTGCCATAACTCAACTTCCAGCTGCCAAACCTTTTATTGTGGTGTGTTCCTTCCAGTCCTCTCTACCTGATGCATTGGATTAAATTAGTGTTCTGTGGAGGGTGAGGGAGAGAAGGATGCTTGTGCCCTGCTGCTTACTTGAATGTTTACTGAGTAGAATCAGAGAAATGCCTGATCAGCAGGATGTTCATTCAGGATTCCTGGAGGACAATATACTTACTCAGCTTCATGAAACACTGGCTATCAGTAGTATTAATTATACATTATTGGATGTATAATTAATCTTGGAAAGGTAGGGTGGTTGTGGTAGTAGCCTCCTCTCTGCCTTAGCACTTTCAGTGCATCCACCATCTTCAAATATCCAAGCTGCTGCTTTGTGACATGACTTCCAGCCATAGTGGATCATAATGGGAGATTCTTGTTTTAGCTTCTTTTAGCAAATGTGTTCTCCACTGCTAATGTGTTTCCAGAGACTCAGGGCCTACATCCCTTCACATGTTCAAAGGGTACTACAGGGGTACCTTGTATAAAGGAATTAATTCATTCCAAATGAAATTCTGTTAAGCAAATTTTCCTTTATACAAATTTCCCATAGGAATGCATTGAAAACGGAGTAATCCCTAATCACAACCATTTTTAAGTTGTATGGATTCGCCCCATAGGCGCTTCTGTTAAGCAAATTTCCCCTATCTCTGGAAGTTTTTATATTGTACAGATTTTATGTTATACAAACCATTTGTTATACGAGGGTCCACTGTATTTAGTTTCAGCAGTCCTATATAGTGTTAATGGGATAAACCATGGAAAACGCTTTGATGCTACAGAAATTGTCTCACTGTTGATTAGTAATTGCTTACGTTAGGCACTTGCTTACACAGCCAACACAGCCAAATAAAAGAGTATGGTGTAGTGGTTAGAATGTTGGATGTAGACTTGCGAGATCCAGGTTCTAACCCCAATTGGGCCATGAAACAAATCAGGTAACCTTGAGTCCACCACAAATTCGTAGCCTGACCCCTACCTCACAGTTGTTGATGTGAAGGTAAAGTGTGAAGGAAGAGAACCGTGGAGGAAAGGCAAGGCTGAAGCGTAACAGATACATAATGAATCAGGCTCATTCAAGATGACGCAAAGCATTGTTAGGTTTTTCCACTTGACTCATAAGAGGGATTGTTGGTAAGTTTAAATGGCATTGGAATTAGCTTAGGAGGTGAGCTTCATGTGTAAGATGAGCTTCTCTCTGGTTCTCCTGACAGGTTCACCAAAATCCAGAATACCAAGGTGACCATGAAACGTGATGGCATCGGCTCCCTGCAGTACCGCCTGGTGGAGAAGGTTCGCCGTCCCATGTATACCAACATCACCGTGGAGATTGGCCGGCCGCCCCCGCGCCCCCCTCGGGGTTGACTCTTGGCAGCCTGGCCTTGCCCACGGCCCCATGCATGAGGAGCTGTGTGGATCCCAGCCCTGACTGGTTCAGAGGACTGTGTCTGGCTCGGAGGACTTGCTTGCCTCCTTGGTGGGGATGGGGGGGGGGAGGCCGAGAGGGGCATCTTTGCCTTGCCTGACCTTTGGAGGAAACCCCATCTCCTGATCACTAGTCAGTTCTCCACAGTGCCCTTCGCAGGTTGGGGAGTGAATGTGCGTGTGTTACGGTGCCTGTCTCCGTGTGTGAGGGCTCTGGGTGCAGCCAAGGCCCTCTTCCTCCTTGGAAGGTGCCAAGAGCAGAGGAAGCCGTGTCGCAGGTCTTTGACACAGCCTGTCCTTTTCTTGTGCTCCTGACAGGGCTCCGTCTATAAAGAGCCCAGAAGTACAGTAGCCGTTCTCCTCCTCTTCCTCTTCTTCTTCACGCGGCCTGCCCGTCGACTGCCTTTTTTGAGACTTCCTTCCAGGGCAGGGCCTGGTGTTATGACAACTGCCAGCACCCAAAGTGTCAAGGTGGTCCACCTTTGTCCAGTTTGAGGAGGAGAGCTACATTGTGGTGGGAACTCCAGTAAGTCTGGCCACGGCCCACCTCCATATTCCTGGCTTGGTGCTGTCCCCTGCTGGGCCCTGGGTGTCACTTCTGGCTCCAGCAACGCAGGGGGTGTTTTATACAAACCTTCATTAGAATCCTCGAGTGCTTCCTGGGTTAGAGTGGCCAGTGGCCTGCCTGGCGAGGAAGCCACAAGCACTGTGTTCTTAGCTGTGTTTGCTCCTCTGTTGCTCAATGGCGCAGTTGTGGTTGGGTGGATTCATGATCATGTTATAGGCTACTCAGAGGGGGACATGTTTCTTAGTCCCATGGGCACAAAAGGGCCAGGGATCATGGTTGCAGCAGGAAGGCCAAGCTGGCTGCCTGCCTCTTGTCACCACTACCACCCTAGCAAGCCGTCTTACCGTTTGTGACACCATCTGCCAAGCCACCTGCCTTTGACTGCTCAGATTGCCCTTTTCCCCCCCAAGCTGTCACCTGGAACCACCTCAAGCCAGAACCCTGGATCTGTCTTGCTCATGATGTGTGATGGCCCTGGATCTAGTAGTACAGTATCTGGAGCTAGAAAGCTGCTGGTGTCCCTCCGTTCTGGTTATGGTGCCTGGCAGGTAGAATCTCCTGCCTCTGTCCACTTTGGGGGTGGCAGCTGAGCCAGGCTTGAAGCCAGGCATCAGCGTGTTGCACAGCCCCCGTGTTGGTGACTTTTGTACATTTGAATGTTTTGATCCCTTTTCAAGCCTATGGTGAATGCAGCACTGGTCACCTATGATCAGATTTTTGTATTCAATAAAGTTTCGAAACTTGGAGCCTCTTTGTGTCTGGAATTTTAAGCAGGGTTGGTGGACAGGGAAAGCACTGCAGGCACGGGCAGTGTGATTAGACTCCAGTTTCCACCAGTCCTAGGTCTTAAAGGTTCAGCTAGGTCAAGCTTTGCCCAAGTTCCTTGTTCGTGCCCTATCTGGAAGCTTTCTTTCTGATAGGACGCTTGGACAGAGCTTGGCTTAAGTAAGCCCGATAGCCTTGCTTTTTAGGTTTTTCTCCCAGGTAGAACTGCCAAGATGGAAATTATGACGTTGGTCGCATTGCAGGACCCCACCACAAATATTTGGGATAGTTTTCCAAAAACCATGACTTTAAAAAAAGCAGAAAGGCGTCTCCAGTCCATACAAAAACCAGTCCTGGGCCTTGCTGTCCAAGACTATCACCATTCCTAGATGGCTGCAGGAGCAGCAATTATTTTGGGGAGCAAAATAATTACATTTTTTTCACAGCAGGGGTGTTCTCCATCAATCCGTTGCTCACTTCTGATCTAGTCTCTCCATTTCTTCATATACATCATGATCAGATCACATAGCACAATTAAATGGATCATTTTGAAATTTGCAACTTCTTACACTAGCCTCTCCTGTTTGACTTGAGTACGCAGAAAGGGTAATTTTTGCCTAGGAAGCTGCATACATAACTGCTCCAAGAGAAAAATATTCCATTATGGCCATTTATTGTCACAAGTCACAGAGGTGAAACTGTCTGGTAGCGAAAAGATCTTCAGAATATTCTCTTTGACCAGAAAGGAAATGCAATTGATGGGAGTCTTCATTGGGAGGGCGATTCTATGGATAGAAGGAAGCATGAAAGGTGCTCCTGCAAAGAGCCCTGGCAGGGGGCTTGTCCTTGGAGTTAAGTCCCTTGCATAGTAATTCTAGGAGGAAAAGAGCAGCTCTGGACCAACATTGCTTATGAATATGTTTGGAGTGGGCTGGGTGCCCATTCAGGTTGGTATGTAACCTCGGAAGTTGGAAGGCATGGCTGGGCCCTTGGTGAAGGAACAGCCTGGCCCTCAAAAGGAACTCAGGCTTGATGTCCAGCTGTAGCCCGGCATCCCCGTAGCCGCTCACATTTGGCTAAACGGTTTCCTTCCCAGTAGCCAGCATCCTGGCCGTCGTGACAGCGGCATCGGGTGCAAGGCCCTACCCAGACACTTTCCCCAGCAGGGATGACACGCCGCTGGCTCCCATCAACGTAGCAGTTGGGCCCTGTGGAGATACAAGATCATATTAAGCCCAGTCAGTGGGTGCTTCCCAGAGGACTCCAGAATCTTGTGGCAGATGCCTTAAAAGAGTCTAGAACAGTGGTGTCCAAACGTCGGGGCTTCAGATGTTTTGGACCACAACTTCAACAGTCCTTTGTCACTGGCAATACAGGGTTGGGATTCTGAGAGTTGTGGTCCAAAACAGCTGGAAGGCGAAAGTTTGGAGACCCCTGGTCTAGAAGGTGCTGCTTCTCCAATAATCACACTCCAGCCCTGTACTCCGCCCCCTCAGCGTTGCTCCTCCAGTCTCTGTGCACTGCTAGGGGCTGTCTCTCATGGTGACAGGAAGGCCCATTTTCTTATGTGAGAGGCTCCTCTTATTACAACAGGGAGCAGGCTCATATTTTTGCTGATTCCTTTAAGCAGAGGGTTTTACAGGTGTCTCTTATCTAGCCAGTGCAAGGTGTATCTGTCACCCACTCACCCTAATCAGATCAGGACCCTGACAGAACAAAAAGAAAGTTAGATCATGCTTCACAAGTTGAAGGGGCAGTACTGCAGTAATCCTTTCCTCACAGACACACATGATAAAGACATCGTTTCTTACCATCCTTGCAGGTCGGGCAGCAGTGGCCTTGCTCATAGATGGGGTTGATGCAGGGTGGAGGGGCGCAGTCTGCCACTAGGCAGCGGGCGATGCCATCTAAGTCACAGGTACACTGCTCACATTCTGAAGGCTGTGGAAGACAAATGATAGTGGATGTGGCAAGACACCTTCCAGTGGTATCTCTTCGTAAGCAGCAGTGATGGACACATAATAGTGAAACTTTAAATAAATTCCTAGAAGTCACCATTCCTGTATAATGTTATATAGTATATATATTCAAGTAGATTTGCATAGGAATTGTTTCTGTATTACAGAAACGATGGAGTTCTGCAGTTTTAAAGTGATCACCTGCCAAACATGTATTCCCCCCCCCCCCATCATTTGAGAAAATAACTATATTTTGCAGGCAGGTGGCAAGTCTGAGAGACCCAACGTTAAGTGTGTGTGTGTGTGTGTGTGTGTGTGTGTGCTGAATATGACTTCTGGGTCAAGAGAGAGAGAGATAAGATAGCTCATTCAGGTAACAGTCACTCTCTCAAATATCAGTGGAAACTTGAGGCCAATTTTTTTCAGTAATGTGTCCAAACATTCCCAACAAAATGCCATCAGAGGGCGCTGCCAACCCAAACTTGACTGACTGCTTATGGATACGCAGCTCCTGCCAATCTTCATCATGCCAACTACAGTGGACCCTTGTATTACAAATAGCTTGTATAACATAAAATTTGTACAACATAAAATATTCAGGAGATAGGGGAAATTTGCTTAACAGAATCGCCTATGGGAAAAATCCGTACAACATAAAAACGGGATTACAGTACTCAATTCTCAGTGCATTATTATGGGAAATTTGTATAAAGGAAAATTTGTTTAACATAATTTCATTTGGAACAAATTAATTCCTTTATGCAAGGTACCACTGTGCAGCCATCCATCACACTAACTCAGGGGTGGGACCCTTTGGCCCTCCAGATTTTGGACTGCATCTCCCACAGCCCTTTCTGACTGGTAGTACAGGCTTGGAATTCTAGGAGTTGGAGTCCACAACTTCTGGAGGCCCGAAGGGTCTCCACCCTTGCACTAGCTGCTAGCCCATACTCTCAAGTATTGTAGCAGCTCGTCAGTTCAGGGATATATCTTGCAAATACTGTATAGATGGGTAGGGCATAGTAATCCCAAATAAGGCAAAACCAACGGGGACTCCAGTATGCTAAAAAGATATATGACTCTGTGGACTAAGCCCTCCAGGAATCCATCGCCAGATCAAGCTCTTACTTAAAATATTTGACAATGGATACTGGCATCATTGGCTCTTTACGAGCAAAGCCTGAGGCCAAGGTTGATGAAGCCAAACTATTAATAATAATGAAGATAAATGAGAGAGCAGCTAGGAGCACCATGCAGTCCCAGATCTTCCCCTGTCTGCCTTGGACACTTTTCTACCAATCAGCATTTCTCTATTTCTACGGTAGGTTTCCAGACTCAAACTTCTATGAAATTCCAGCTCTCCAGATCTAATAGAATGGTTGTCTGAACTCACATTTCCACTTATGATAAAAAGTGAGAACTATTTATATTTGAGAACTATTTATATTTAAGATGACAAAAGTAGTCGGTAATAAAAAAAAATACAGATCGCTCTTGGTTTCAGGTCACCTGCCAAAATACTTGAATCGGAATAATAAAGCTCAGGAATATGTTGTGCTATTTTAAATGCAAATAAACAGTCCAGGGTCCTTTTTAAAATTTACTGTAAATATCTACAGATCAGCATTTCCCTTCTCATGTGCTCATCTCCTATTTTTCTTTCCTTTGTTAATGAAGTTAACCAGTTCATTTGCAATGCAACTCTATGCACACCTTAGAAATTAGTTTCATGACTGTCAGTGGAACGTACTTTCAAGTAAGTGTGGTTTGAACTGCTGTCCTAAGCACATTTCTCCCCCCCCCCATTTGTATGTGTGTGCTCCCTCCCCTAAATCCATTTGTATTTAATGCTCCACTGCCTGCTTTTGCCCAAGTACAAAGTATCTTGGGTTTGGGCATGGCTGTGTTGGGCAAAAGTCATACGTTATATTCCTACTCTAAAGATCTGGGATCTTGATCCAGAAAATCTGAACATCCTAAGTGACTAGAAGCGGAAAATTAAGAAGAAACAGTTGGTAGTGACAGCAGAAAACTAGTGAGAGGCAAATGTATTAACTTAAGATAAATTATGTCCCAGCTCTCAGCCTTCTTCCCAAATCTTTGTCTTTTCAAGTCATTTTCAGGTCTGCCTAAAGCAGCTGGTTGGTTGGACTAGGCAAAGAGATAGTTGTCATTCAAGACAGTACACAAGGAGCATTTAGTAAATGTGGTTTGCAGGACAAGAGGGGGAATTCAACTGGAGAAGACACGTCTGTCCATTTTCTGGACTGGCCCTTTCTTCATTGTGCACTCTTTTTTATTTTATTTTATTTTGCAAATGCTCAATTAGTGCTACTCCTAAATACACAGAGCTCAAGAAAGGAGTCAGCTTCAACCCACCACTTCTGGGGACGGATGTGGCTTCTTTGGAGTAGCACAGGTAAAGTGTCAAACTCTTCTGCCATTGCCCAGACTTTTTATCATGAACAGCCTGCCAGGAATTGTTTGTCTGACTCACATCCTAAAATACACTACAGGCTGGATGCAACAGACACTGAGTAGCTGGTCATCATCAGGCCCAAGCATGATGAAAGCTAACTGGTTCCAAGAAGGCAGCCTAGCCGCTGTTATCACACTCCAGTTGGACTTAAGAACCCTTCACTTGCATATTAAGGGATCCTCCTGAGAGGATCCAGCACAGGTCTCTTGATCAGATGCTTTGCCACTGGGTTGGCTGAAAGCCATTTATCAATGTAGTGTTCTTTTCCTTCTTCCAAACGTCAAAGAAGTTGCCAAGACAGAAGAAGGGAGGGAGAGAGTACAGTCTCCTGAACGGTTTTCAGTTCCTTAAAAGTAGTCCCATCCTGTTCAGAACAGTTTGGAAGGGACCAAGGGGAGGGACCAGGGGAGTTCTGAGTTCAGAAAAGTTGCTTTTTTGGGACAGTAACTTCCAGAATCTCCTAGCCAACAGTGGCTAGCCTTGACAGTTGTAAAAGGAAAAAGCAAGCAAGCAAGTTCCTGTTTTTTGGGGTGTTTTTTTTACCTACATTCTTTATCTGGAAGAGCAGCGTCCATCGCCCTCACCTCTCCTTGCCCCTCTTCCTACCCCTGGATACCCCTCACGCCACCCTCGTCCAACCCCCTAGTGCTCCCTGCCTTACCTGGAAGTGCTGCCCCAGTTCATACACCTGCCCCCGGTGCTCGCAGCCCACCCGCTCGCAGCGTGGGCAGCAGTCGCTGGGGTAGTGGCTGACGTGAACGCAGGCGGGCGGCAGAGCGCTGCACTCCGTGCGGGCACACGCGGGTCCTTCGGCTGTGCACTCGCACTGGGTACAATGGTCGCTGTCCAGGAAATACCACTCGCCCACGTAGTACAGGCTCCCGTTGGCATCGCAGGTGTTCACCGGGCCCGCCAGCACCGACGACGACAGCAGCAGCAACAGCAGCAGCAGCAGCAGGGCCAGCTGTACGCAAGCAAAGGGCATCGCTCAACTCAAGGGATCGCGCCCGGGGCATAGGCTGGGCACGAGAGCCAAGCAGAGGGAAGAGCAGGAGTTGCAGGAACGGAGCGGAGCGGCAGAGAAAGCGGGTACCCACGGGGGGGGGGGCGGGGTCCCGCCTGGAAAGCCCTCCACGCGGCTCAATCGCTCGGGCCAGCCAGCCACCGCGCGCCTCGGCCTTTGTGCCGCTGCCGCCGCCGCCGCCGCGGCTCCCGCCCCTTCGCGAAACTCGAGCCCCGTCAGGGGCACCGCGCCCCCTTTTTTTTCCCCCTTGGCCAGAGGGAGGGACCGACCAGTTGCATCGCACCCCTTCCGTCCCCGCCTGCTCCTCCTCCTCCTCCTCCGGCTTCAGCTGGTTGGCGCCCCCCCCCCGCGTGCACACACTCTGCATGCCCTGCTCATCTCACCCCACCCCACCACCCCCGGGCTCCACCTTGGGACTTCAGGGGTCATCACCCCATAGAAAAGGCTGCCCGCCCCCCCCCTCACACCCCACACCCCGCTGTCGCTTCCCTCCAGCACGCCCTCCCCCCCCCCCCAGCCTGCACCGTTCACTCTTGGCTTTCCTTTTTCTCTCCTACTAGAGGGATCTTAACAAAGGAGGAGGTTTATTTATTTTATTTATTTATTTATATAGCTTGTATGCCGCCCACTACCCAAAGGTCTCTGGGCGGCTCACAATCAGAATGAACAATTAAAACATCAAGATACTATAAAATTAGAACAATAAAACATGTAAATGCAATAAATACAATATATTAAAAACACACCGCATTGCCGGGAGTGCTGGTGCCTATCTCCCCCCCCCCCCCCCCCCAAATCCCACCCCGTGGCCCCGGACGGTGACAGGGCGATTCCATGCGGGGCTGAAAAATCCGGTCGAGGCACCTGCGCGCGTCTCCTTTAAGAGGCGCGGCTCCTGAGGAATGAGGCGGGGCGTTGCTACGGAGACGGCGGGTGTGTGTATTCTTGAGCGCCTCGAGGGGAAGAGTGGCGCGCGCGTGGGGCGGAGGGTGTCTGCCGGTGGCGTTTGGGGAGAACTGGGGGCGGGGGGCGGGGGGAGGAGATCCTGCCCGCCCCACCCCGGCCCCCCTCCGGCAGCCGCCCGATGTAGGAGGTGCGGAGCGGTGTGGGTCAAGTTGTTGGCCAAAAACGGAAAGGGAAAGGAACCTGGCATCGGGGAGCTGGCTCGGGGGTGGGGGTGGGTGGTGGGTGGGATGGGGGTCATCGAGGCGCCAAAATAAGGGAGACTATGGGGCGGGGGGGGCATTGCTGGAAGGGGGTGCTGATCCGAAGATGTAGGCTCGCGCTTGACTGTGACCACTGGTTCCTGCTGCCGGACATCTGGAAATAGTTAACTGTGTGAAGTGGCCAACTTTTAGCCCTTTGATCTGCCAGATGTATGTGTGGGGATGTGTTTGTTTTTATATATGGGGCAGAAGCACAAGCCACCTGCGTCCTGCTGCGTAGATGCCACTGAGAGGCAGCACTTTCTTCTGTTTGCCTTCCCCTTTTCACCATCTCTGTTTCTTTTCTTTCTTTCTTTTTAATGCTTCAGGCTGCAGCTGCTGGCATTGGGTGGCCCGTGCCCATGTTGCCCTTGCCTGGTGCTTCAGGGGAGCCCTTGCAGCCTCCCCCATCGCTCTGGAAGATGATAGAGGAGCAACTGGCCCCCAGTGAGAAGCTTGAGGTGAAGGCGGTCTTGGGTGGTGATGTGGTGGAGCGCACCTTGGAGCTTCATGCTGAGGTGAAGTACAGGGAACATTGGCTTTCCACTGAAAAGGGGCTGCAGGCTGAACAAAGTGTGCAGGGCGGTGTGCGTTCCATTTCCCTGCTTCACGTGGCCCACAAGAGAGCAACGCCAACGCCTTAGGCAGCCCACTAGCCCAAATTGGTGGCTGGTGCCAAAGAGTTATCTGAAGGGAGTATCTGATCAAGGTCTCATGAATGAAAGAGGCCACTACAATTTGCCAAAAGGACCTAAATGGTTAATAGGCACACCATTCAAAGAGCAGCCTCTACTTCTTCAGGGATGATGGGTGTTGTAGCCCAGCATATCTGAGGGGCACCAGATAGGGAAAGGCTGATGCACACGTACACATAAAGAGAACGATGTCTTCCATTTGATGCTTCTACTTGCTTTTCTTATATCTGGACAACAGAGACATGTGCAAGAATTGCCCTTTCTGAATGAGGGCAATTTAGAGATGTGTCGTAACAGAAATGTAGGTTTTAGTTAAAACATTTTAAAATGTTTGCCATATTCATGGTACAGTACATTTATTTAAATTATGTCTTTTAAAATATTTTTACCCTGCTTTTCTCCTTAAAACGGACCCAAGGCAAGTTCATTTCCAAGTGATACATCCCACCACTGCCCCATCCTTCATTTCAACAGTTTGTAAAGCCACTTTGCTATGTGCTGATGGAGACACTCTAGTTCTGCAATGTTGCCTTGTTATATTGCTTTTGAAATCTGCACAGTATTCTGAATTATATTTTTGTCTGCCAACGTGTACAAGGATCATCTGACAACTACAGGTATGCATGTCTATCATTGTGGCTTGTGGTACTAGGGTCAATGTAACTTTAAAATTGATGAAAAAGCTATCTTGAGTAGAATTGTAGTTCAGTTCTGCATCTCACAGCTTTTGCTAATAATAGAGAGCGTCTCATCTAGATTTCTCCAGATCATGTCAAGAGACAGGGAAATTGATCATGGTTTCTGGTGCTCTTTTGGAAAATTCAGCCTTTGTAGCCTCCTCTTTGTAGGGGAGGAAGGAAGTGATCCCCACCAGTCATTGGAAGGAAGAGATGCCAGCAGCTTACCAGGTTGAGAACCAATTTCAAAGCTAGTCTGTCTCATTTCCTAATACGGACTGGGAAGATGGATTTCATCTGAGTGATGAGAGTGACAGAAACTGCTCTTGTCTTCATGAATGCTTGAGGGAACTTAATGCCTGATTGGAAGACCGTCCAGGAAAAGTCTTAGAAGCTAAAGCTTAAGATATAAAATGGGGACAGACGTTACTTTAGTCAACTTAGTTATTTCTCAGGAGTCGTTATGCTCATTTCTTGTACTGTTTGTAAGGAATGCACTTTGTGTATGCTTTGAGACTATGTTAAATTTATGCTAGGGTACTATATTATATCATCATTATCTTAAAAGTGCCAAGCTGGAAGGGACCCTATGGATCATGGGAGTCTGGGCTCTGTCGAGGAATCACAGTGGGGAACCAATATCTCACTCTCGACCTTAAACCATTGAACTCTTCAGCAGTTCAGTATAGCTAGCTTTTCTATTTTCCTGTGTATTTCCTCTGTATTGCTCCTGTCTCAAGCATTTAATTGATTTAATTATCTGCTCTAAAACCCTTTTGACTGTTTTTGCAACTGTTGGGACTGAATTTTTCCTTTTTGACATTTTCAACATCTTTAATAAAATGTAAATTTTCTCCTCCCAGTTGTTTGACTTTTTGAATTAAGAGAGTTCATGGTACTTAAAATCAGGCCCTTCCTTCACCATCTACCAGGAGCTTTAAAAATATTTAAGGGTACTAGTATTTCTAGTAAAAGTTTTTTTTTTAGTTTTCTGCCTCTTGCTAACAGCATTCAGCGTTAATGGGAAATGCTCGCAGATGTCACATGCAAAGTCTTGCTTGGAGAGCATATTCAGCACATATTGTTGTACACAGCGATATCGGTGTGAACCTGCCTTATATTTGCCACTCTCCTTATATATATATAAGGAGCACAGCTGTGCTCCTTATATATATCAGAAGCTGTGCTGAAATGTAGGTCTCTGCAGAACCCTGCTCTGCTTGCCTGCTAGCTGTGCCTATTGTGGGGGCAGGACAGTGGAAGCATATTTGCTGCTGGGTGTCCATAAATGGCAGGGGATCTAGAGGGGGGCATTTTTTTTTCTTTCTGCAACAGCCTCTTACCTACTTTCCCTCAAAGACTACAGTGGGTGGTAATTTGTCTACAATCAGACAGGCTTTAAAAAAAGGCACATGCATTTCATCGAGGGCCAGTTTATTCTTGGGGGCTGATTTCAAGCAGGAACAGTCATGCATTTTTCTATTGAGAGAGATCTTTTTTTTTTTTTTTTTTGCTTTTAGTGCAGCAATAAGCAGTCTGCCTCAGCAAGAGTGCCACTTGAGGCTTTTCTGGCCCCTCCCCAGGTGCTGTTTGAGTCTATTTATATTTCATGGAGAGTGGAATGATGCCGGTGCCTCCTTTCTCTCTTGTCTGCAGGATCCCTTTTGTCCAGCCCCCAGTTTGTCTGGCTCCTAATGCTTGGCCAAAGTCCCTAATCCATGCTGTTCCAAGCCTTTTGTTCTCCTTCAGCCCTTCATGCCCCCCCCCTTTTTATTCAGCCTGGTCCTGACTGGGGCCAAGAGAACAGTTAATATCCCAGAGGCCTTTCACATGGTAATTGTATTACTTCTCCCTGAAACTAGCTGTATCCCCTGGTCATCCAGCACCCTATTCTCTCCCCTCCCCATCCTTGTGTATTTGGGATTTTCTTCGTATCCATTAATCTTAAGATGTTCATTCAGACCTTTGTGTTATGAACTCTGTCAACCCCCCCCCTCTTTTAGGGGCCTCTTAACCAGTTCTATCGGTTCTTCATCTCCAGCCCAGCAAACCCACCCCAAGCACTGTTCTTGCCCAGGTGTCTTTCCTCCTCCCCAGTTAGAATATCTGGGACACGGCCCTGGGTTACAGGTGTGCTATAGCAGCCCCTTTCTTAATGTGTGGGGCCCAGAAAGGACTTGCCCTCCAAGTGTCCTGCATGATGTCATTTGGAGCAGAGTATATTTTGGCTTTATGACCTTGACTTCTTTCACTGGCATGTCCTCAGTTTTTCGCCTTTTATGGAGTGTTGGCGCTACAAGCCGCAACAATGCAGGCCCCTCTTGGCAACTGTTGTGGAATGACAAGGGGCTGGCCCAGTGGGGTGGTGGTGGTGGTGGAGGGAATATGTTAGATAAGTAACCGGGAGCTAGACCTTCTGTTTGATATACCACAGTCTGAAGGGCATCCTTGCCTCTTTTGAGCTATAAGGCTAAAAGCCCTGTCCTTAACTCTAAAACACTCTTCACACAATCTATATTCCCAGAGCTATTCCCAGTCTGTAAACCAATTAAATGTGTTGCTGAATTTGGTTTTTTCATATTTAGTATGTTGTTATGTGCTGTCAACTTGGATCTGACTTATAGCCGACATAGCAACACTTACAGGGCTTTCAAGCAGTTCTGAGTTTCTGGAAGAACATATTCACATACCCAGAAAGATAGACAGACAGCAGCTCAGATGGTCAAGAAAAGCTTAGTGTGCTTTGACAATCTCAGGTCAACTTAATATGTGATTTACTATATGTAATGTGTAATTTATGTGGTGGAGGTGGTGGTTGCAGTTATTATCATCATTACTGAAGCATTGTTATTTGCATTTACCCATTTATGCCTTCTTCCCCATTAGTATTATTTATAAAGTAGATGACACTTTTTTTAAAGGGTGTGGTGGCTCAGCAGGCTAGAGGACTGAAAACTGTCAGCTACAAAGTCGACAGCTCAGCGGTTTGAATCTTGGGTGCCACGCAGCAGAGTGAGCTCCTGCTGTTAACCCCAGCTCCTGCCAACCTAGCAATTCAAAAGCATGTAAATGCAAGTAGATAAATAGGTGCCACCATTATGTCAATTGTGTGTGTGTGTGTGTGCACTGAATCGTCTTATTAACGTAAGAAGAGAACTTCTGGAAGATTGTATTCACTTGTTTAGTTTACATGTCTCATTGCAAAGAGGCATGTGGTTTGACCACATCTCAGTGGACAGGCAAGGAAGAGATCAGTCAGGCTGTGTAAGGAAAGAGGCTAGACTCAGCCTTTCTAAGTTCTGTCATTTGAAGGGGTGGAGAGAGGGAGAATTTTAGCAGGTCACCTTATGCCATCCTTAATACAGTCTAAACTTCTTCCATGCCACAGGTGCAGATCCTGTTAGAATTCTGTCAAGAGTTGCAGTCAGGTCATCTGAGACTGGAACAGAGCCCTGAACCAGCAGCAGAGACTTTGGTCTTGCTAGCTGCCCCTCCCAACCTCAAGGAGCTAGTGAGGCAGGAGATTCGGCTTCTTCTGATTGGCCTGCAGCAAAAAGCAGTGCAGGAGGGCAGGTACGGAGCATCAGAGGACTAAGGACTGGAGGGATGGGATGGGAGGGGCTCATGACATTTTGAGTGTGTATGCACAGTATACTGCAAACCCAAGCTTACAGAATGCACTTGTGAGTGGCCATGGCACAAACTGCCATAAGAGTGACATCCGTGTTTGGCATAGATTTGGGAGAGACACCAGATTGTAAGGAGGGAGTTCAATGTTAAGATCCCTTGCAAATTCCAGGATATTGTCCCTGGAAAAATATAAGCAGCTCCTAAGATCTGAGGCCACTGTGAGGAAAGATGTTAATCTCAAACATATGCAGCTGGTGGTAGCTTTGTGCCTAAGACATCTTTTGTCCAAGGTGGTTTAGGCCAAAGGAGCCAGCACAGTGCTCTTTCTCCCTTCCTTCCTCTGGGGTGACTGTTCCAGAGGTGCTTCCCATCTGGTCCCATTTCCAATACTGCTTTTTAATACAGGATTAAGTGAAGAGGTCCATTGCTCAAACGGCCAGTACTTACTCCACCCCACCCATAGGGTTTTCATTGGTGATAAGGGGGCTGGTAGTGATAGTGGTAAGCTACCCCCTGACTGTACTGTGGTTCTGTCATTGTTGTACAGCAGGGGTCCTCAATCTAAGGCCCGGGGGCCAGATGCGGCCCCCCAGGGTCCTGAATCTGGCCCCGGGACCAATTGCAGACCCCCCCCACCTACCCCCTGCTTTGCAAGCATGCCAGCCTCCGCAGCTACTTCTATTGCTGAGGCAGTTCAAAGCGGTGGGCTATGTTGCTTCCTCCCCCCCCACTACCCAGGTGATCAGCATGCTGGCTAGTGGGGCAGTTCAAAGTGGGAGGGTCACGGCAAGGTCCCCCGCTCCCCCCACACACCACCAAGATGGTTGGGGCACCGGCTGCAGCCGAGCGGGGCAATTTAGAACAGGAGGGCTGTGGCAAGGTCTCCCACTCCCTCCATGGCCCTGAGGCCCCACCCCTGCTCCTCCTCCACCCTGCCCACCTGCCTTCCTTGTGTGGCCTCCACCTGTGTAATTGTGGTTGTGAGGAAGGAAGGGGGTAGGTAGAGGCAGCACCAGCCAGCCTTCCAAGCCGGAGCAGCCATGGCAGTGGAGTGACGGAGGGATGGACGGCAGGTGACCGAGGGGGAAACAGAGCTACTTCCCACCCACCCTGCCCCCTCCAAGCTGCCGCCTTGCTCCATGGAGCGAGGGAGGGGAGGAGGGAGCCCAGCTACCACAGTGTTAGAGATCAACTAGGAGGAGGAGGAGGTGGTGGTGGAGAAAGAAGAGAGGAGAAGGGAAGGCCAACGGTGGCCTGGGCCTGGTTCCTGGAAGGCTGGAGGGGCTGCATTTGTCCCCAGTTGGTGACAGGCAGGTCAGCAAGCCAACTGAGCGCCGCAGCCTGGCTGGGCTCGGCCAGTGAGTGGGCTGTGGGTGGCTTTGGGTAGGCCTTCCTTCCTCCCCTCCCTCCTTCCCAGCCCTTGCTCCCTCCTTCCCTCAGTTGCTGCACACCAAGTCTGGCCGGGCTGGGCCAGGCCAAGAGAGGAGGCAGCTTTCCCTCCAGGGCACAGTGAGGACGTGATAGCCAGGGCGCACGGCTGGATCCATGTGCAGTGGTGCCAGCCTTGCCGCCGTTGCTGCAGCTGCTGCTCCTCATCCTGAGTGGCCACCTAGAAGGTGATGAGGGGCCTGTATTTGCCTGGGCTGCTGCCTCCTTCCCAACGCAGGGAAGGAAGGAAGGAAGGAAGGAAGGAGAGCCGCTCCCGCCACTGCCACTGTAGGAGGAGGAGGAGGAGGAAGATGCGCAGCGGAGGGATCCCAGCGGCAGCACCTCAGGGCAGCAATCTGGAGCAGGAGGCATTGCTGGGGCCCCAGAGACACGCTGACCATGGGCCGATTGTGTGTGTGTGTGGGGGGGGGCTCTAACCACTTGCCCGTCTCCCTTTTTTCCATGTTGGCCTTTGTTTTTTTTGTTTTTTGTTTTTTTTTTGACTGTGGTCCGGCCCCCAGTGGTGTCTGGGGTGTGGTGAACCAGCCCACTGTTTTAAAACTCTGAGGACCCCTGTTGTACAGCTTTGTAATCTGTTATGAGAGGTCTGTTGTTTGGCTAGTTGTGTAATCTGCCTGACCTTCATGCAGGCCTTTCAGACCCAAACTTCCCCATTAAAAATGCCACTCTGGCTGGTGCTTTTGTTTCTCCAGTGTGCTCAGTCCTTAGCCTGAGGGTAGGATTATTATCTCCACACCTCTAACTTCAAAGGGGTCATTCATCTGAGTGAGAGTCTGAATCAGCACCTGCAGGAGCCCTCTCTGAGGATTATCTCCCTCTCTTGCTCCTGGGTAAACAATGGAAAGCTGGACAAGGACTGCAGTTAGAATAATCTGGCCAGCAACAATGTGGGCTTTAGCTGTCATCATTTCAGCCACAGGCTGGAGCCTTGTTTCTGCCATGTGTATACCATTCGGACTTCACTGCTGTCCTTCAGTCCCAGCCCTGTGTGCTTCTCATAAAAGGTTTCCATATTGACATATATTTGGCCCAGGACTCCCTGCACGCTAAGACAGATGTCTGAAAGGCTATAACCCAGTGGCCTGGAAGATCCAGGAGTTGCTAGGAGGTGTTGTCCAGGCTGTTTTGCCTTTTTGGTTGAAGAGGTTAGCTTGGATTGTATTCATTTCACCAAGCAGAGGGTGACACAGCTCCTGTTTCCAACTGTTCACATACACATATCTCTAATGTTTCTTATTACAGAGAACAAGATGACGTCATTGCTAAATATAGCCCACATGTGGTCACTTTTGCTTTGAAGATGAATGCTGGCAACGGTAGTCCTTCGTCTGGAAGAAGCACCCTCGTCAGGTAACATCTAAGAATAGTTCTATTGGAAAGTGAGACCTCCACTCAGTGAGGTCCTCGCCTATGACTCAGTCCTATCTAGAAGGCCTCGCACAAGGCTTTGTGTCACCACAGGTGGCCCCAAAGTTCAAGTCTGATACTATTGGCAGAAAGTGTAATACCACAGAGTATTACATGTCACACACTTTGAAACCATACAGCAACTGGTTCTTTTTGCATCTACAGAAAATCTGGTGCTGATCTCTGGTGTCCAGTGTTGGGACATTGTGCAGAGTGAATGGGACAGCAGCTTCTGAATAGTTGCTATTTGTAAGTGTTTTATCTCCATGGTGGTCCCGATCTGGAAATATAGTTGTTATTTTAATTCCCTTCATTTCCCTACCATGCATCCCAGAAGAGCCAGCCTGTGTAACCTTGGGTAAAACAGCACAGTCCCAGCACAGTGTCCCTGCAGAAGATAGGAATGGGTATTGACTATTTATAAAATCCTGGACTACTGGGCGTTGACTATAAAATCTGAAAGGGTCACAAGTCAGAATGGACTTGATGGCATATCACCACCATCATCATTAAACCAGGCACAATCAGTCAAAATTATAAAAGCAAGTTTTAACCAAAAATCGAAGTGTTAAATATTGATGTAGTACATATGCTGTTCCTAATATTGTTATTTTGTAGCTCGTTCTTTGTAACTAGAATTGTATTTTGGATAGAAAGTAGAAGTTGGGGGGAAAGGACTGAAATTTCAAACCTAATTAGCAAAGATGGATACTCAGAATAAATCACACACTGTCTTCTTCTTCTTCTTCTTCTTCTTCTTCTTCTTCTTCTTCTTCTTCTTCTTCTTCTTCTTCTTCTTCTTCTTCTTCTTCTTCTTCTTCTTCTTCTTCTTCTTCTTTCTGTTCTTTCTGCCAGTACTTCAAATATGTTATGGAAGTATAGCTTGATAATTCTCTCCCAACCTGATTCCAGCCTTCTAACCTGTCCTTTCCTGATCACCTACTACTGTACCTTGCATATTCCATTTATTTTCTACTCCAATTTTGAACATTTTTGGCTTTTTCTCTGATGCCTGATCCAAAAGATTATTTTTATGAACTGGTTTTCCTTGAAACAAATTATGAACTGTTTTTGAAGAATCTAGTAGTGTGTATTTCATCTCTTGGTGGGGAACCTGAGAGCAGCCTGAAGATAAACTGAGGGTGCAGTCTTCCTGTCCCTTTGAACTCAATCAGATTATAGTCTAATAATCTCTGGTAACTGCAAAAAAGATTACGTTGGTTAGCCTAACATATAAAATCTAGTTCTTTATTAGTCCACTTATATGTATGTTTGTACCTGGTTTTTATGTTTCTTCTTATTCTGTGAAATACATTTTTATTTGAGGGGAGATTTAAGTAGATTTGAAAATTCAAGCCTAATCTTGCACGAATGACAGATTTTTTAAAGTTTTTTTCCAGAAGTGGTGAATTTAGAAGTTCTACGTATTAATTCAGTACAATTAGGATTTGAATGCAATCTATGCAGATATATTCACAAGAAAATCCATCTATTTTCAAAGGGCTTACTGCCTAGTAAGTATATTTAGGGCTGAGCCTGGGTAATCTCATTTCAAAGTATTCCTGGTCATCTACCAAGTTCACATCCTCCAGAAATCCAAATATGTGGCATGACAGGAATTGTTGCTGTGAGTTTAGAAATCTCTGTGACGGCTACTCGTCCGAGCGCTGCTCTTGCCGTCCAAAGCCTCCGAGAAATATCCAAAGTCATTGTCACCAGCTCTTACCTTGTGACATCCATAGAGGGAGGTCAGAAAAGCGAGAAACCTTTGAGACCAAGGCACATGGAAAGAAAGTAATAGACATTTCTAGCCGAATGCAGGTTCTCAATTCTGATTCAAGTGTCTGTTTTTGAAATTTGCCTCATGCGAGAAGGCCCAGCTGTCAATGGCAGGGAACCTGGCTGCCTACAAGGAACAGCTGATATTTTTCAAGCTTACCACTGCAACTCAACTGCTCCCTGTTTCCTTAGGCCAGAGTTTTCTAGCATCTCCAATGACCTGGAGCGCTTCTGTAATAAACTGAATATTGCCCAAATTGGTGACGTATCCTGTCAACTCAGGTAAGAACTTTTTTTTAAAAATGTGATATTTCTTTCCTATTTCAATATTTTTCTTGTTGTGGCAAGTGTTGCAAAGAGGGATAAGAGGGTTGCAGGTGCCTGCTGTGGGTCCGGAAGGGAGACATGCACTGCCCAGATAGTTTGGGATACTATATAGACATTTTGCAGCAAATAAATATAAATGAACACCTGGTGGCAGAGAGTAGCTAAGGTAATTGCAAGGAGGGAAGGAGGGCTGGGAGCAGACTTTGGAAAAATTACTTTTCGTTTTACAACTGGCAGAAATGATCCCTCTGCATGGCCAACTATACTACCAAGCTCTCACTGGACGTGACAGCACGTGTGATTGCCTGCACGCACCCCAAGACAAACTCACCTTGTCTGGCTGCAAACCCAGTTGGGGGTACATATTTTGCTTTGTGTAGTCGGTACAAAGAGCGGATTTGATAAAGCTGGTATGACAGGGTTTGTGGGTGTGGCCCCAGATGCTCGCTCCGTTTGTGACTCAGCTGTGTCCGATGACACAGCCTCTACTGTGGCAGAGCCTTCAAGGACGATGAGAAACGGGGTTTTAGTGAGATTTCTCCACACTGTGCCAGACGACCAGGCATCCTGCCATTAAGTAGTGGCAAAGCCAGCAAAGAGCATCCCAGTCTCCATAGAGGCACAAAGCTCTGAAAAGTGTTTGCCAGTCAGCAGCTTGGGAAATCCTGAATGGGGTATAACAGCAGGGCATGGAATGAGCTTTAACAGCGCTAGCAGGGGTTGCCAGACCCTGGAAGTAGGTGGTTACAAAACAACTAATTACTTGTAATTTGTTCCTTCCTCCAGTCGTTAAGTCATAACTACATTACATACTTCAGTGGTTGAAGTATCTGGTTGTAAAGCCAGAGTTTGATTCCTCGCTATTTCTCCTGTGAGTAGAAGCACCCTGTGTGCCTCTGGGCGGGGGACACAGCCCCAGGATGCCTCTGAAAGAAGGGAATTATAATCTACTACTCTGTATCTAGAAAACTCTAATATGGGTTGCCACAAGTCAGAATTGACTCGAGATGGCATAATGATGATGATGATTTATTGACTACATTACAATTGTCACTTGATGGGCAAAACATTAGCTCCTTTCACAGCATCACAGCAGCTTTTAAAACCCTTATAATCCTGAGGAAGGTGACCTCAATGGCAGGAGAGTAGTAGTTCAAGTATCATTGGTGTCTGCTGTACCTTGTGCTCTACCATGGGGGACACAATGAGCAGGCAGATGACGGGAGAAGGTATTTTCTACTACAAATCAATGTCCAGGAATATTTCAGTGGTTTCTTTTTCTCTTTCGAAAAGTATTTTTTGAGATATGGGAAAATAAAAAGTGCGTTTTTCAAAATGTGGTTATTTGCCAAATAAAAAAATAAATCCCAACTAACTATTGGGGAATCACGGAAACATAGCTATGATTCATTATTATTTTTAAAGGTAGCTTTATAAGCCATAGATGCTGTTCCTTAGAATCCTTTTTGCCTTTGCATGGGGTGCTTGTTAAAAAAGGGGCCATATAGCACATGTCATCCAGACCATTATGAATGGCTAATGTAAAGAAGCAGTAGACATGCTCTTGCTGAATTCAGTTCTGTACAAGGGGAGGAAAGTGAACCAAATGTTGGAAAGCTGCAGAGACTCCCTTCTTTAAGTCCGCAATGTTGGCAGTTGTTTATTTCCCTTGATTTCTCCCACTCCATGGATCTCACGAGCCATCCCATTTTTCTTAGGACACTGCTAGAAGATGAATGCTGTGCTCTGGAAAGATACATCTCTTATTTGCAGGTAAAGGATGAATTCCTATCACCCTTAAGCAGGCATTTTGAGAGATACTATTCCTTATAATTAGGATGTGTATTTGATACACTTTTAATAGCTTCAAGTCTTGGTCTTTACTTAGACTGGTTTGTACTCAGTCTTAAGTCATTTTTCTACTGCAACACTTCCTTGGCCTTGAAAATGTCTTTCAGTTCTACCTACATAGCTTGATATGGGTGATTTACACAGCCAATTTGCTCTGTTGAGCTAGAGGGAAGAGCATGAGGGCATTGAGCCAGATCTCCTGGTTTCATCAAGATGGAAGTGACACTGGAATTTGACTTCTTTGGCTGCTCTGTAGCTTTGCAAAGAGCTCTCCTTTTTGTTGGTTCCCAAACCCGAGATGCTGGCCGTAGGCATTGGGAAATGTGAGCATATCATAGCACATTGCTTATGAACACTTCATCACAGGCAAGATTGATGCAATACTGCCTCCTGCTGTCAGCACCTGCTCACCGAAATTATTTTTGTAACACTGCCTCTCTGAGCGAAAAGAGATGCTGGACCTTATCATTCTTCCTGCCAATTTATTTTCATTTCAGTTTTGGACAGACTGTATGGCATGTCCCTTCCACACTAGTCTTACTCTTCCCCCTTGCATTGCTCTTATGATGTTCTGTGTCTTGTTGCACGTCCTGCAACTTCCATATGGGCACGTTAATGGACTCAAAAGAGGAAACCAGACCTGTCACAGCCAGAGCCTCTATCCTTGGGTGTCCCGGGTGCTACATTCGACACTTGCTTCCTTTATGTCACTGTCATCCACCGGGTGACAGGGCTGCGAGGCTACTCGATATGTAAATGTGTGCTGAAACTGAGCAGAAAACAGCAGGGTTTAGCTGTGGTGTGATGGAGGCGAGGTTTGGATGGCAAAGAGGGGGGAAATAGCCCTATACCAGAAGTATGGATGGGGAACTGAATAGCAAGATTGTGTTACCTCATGCAAATGGCAACATTCGTTAAGGAAACTGGTGACATGTCCAAAACCGAACACACACACACACACACACACACACACACACACACACACACACACACACACACACACACACACACACACACACAAAATACTGAGACAAAACTGCAATAGGGAGGAAACCACCACCCCCCAAACAAAACTCAAGCATTTTGCAAAGCTAAAGTATGAGAACGTGACTTTCCATGCCTACTTTTCTTTAGTAGTTCTGACCACTGAAAACATCTGCTGTTGCATGATAGGATACTTTCCTGTTCAGGTCCCCCTTCATGATTGTGGTATAAGGCAGTTTCCCCATCTTTGCCATCTGGCTTATGATTATAGAAGCCTAGTATAGATTATGCTCCAGAACAATCTCATGCTTTCTGCAGTGAGTGACCAGAGAAAACAGAAGATGGGAAGTAAAGAAGCTATTATGAGAGGATTTCCAGTGCTAGGTTCTCTTAGGGGGACATTTACACGCTGAGGAAACAAGCAAATGGGAAAGCTTTCTCTATGTCCTTTTTTATCTATTAAATGCATCCTTCTTCCACAGTGCCAGCTAGAAGAGGCCCACCAACATGCTAAGGAGCTAGTTCAGACAACACATGAGCCCACCATGGCAGGTATGCAGAGCCTAGATCTTATGGTCTTACTTGAAGCTCATCTGCGGGAGAGGGAATACAGTATCATGATGATTGCAGACACCATCCCTAAAGGAGGGGTGGCCAGGAAAGCCGTATGATCAGCAGGCGTCTGTTCTTTTTGTGACCATCAGTCCAGTGGTCTGCACAAGCGCTGTTTCTCCATCTAAGAGCAGCCATCTCTCCACAGAATTGCAAGAAGAAAAGCGTGCCATGGAGCGAGATTTGCAAATGAGCCAGCCCAAACCATGCCTTAGCTCTTCTGCGATCCCAAAACAGCTTGGGAATGGTAGCTCCTCACCCCAGATATGGTAAGGTGGTAATAGATGCACCTTAGGGACCAGGAAAGTACAAATGAGGGGTATCAGTAGAGCTGTGCAGGGCACAGGTGTGGGATATATGTGGTCCTTACATGTTGCTGAACTACAGATACCGTTGTGCTCTACCTATCCCTAAATGAAAGTTGTAATCCAACAGTATCGAGTCAAGATTTGCAGTTGCATTGTAGTCACAGTGTGGTGGGCACAATTCAGGGTTGCTTTATAATGGGATTGTTGTGGTCACAGTTTTGCAATTCATTTTGTTCAGGAGCCACTAGAATTTCATCTTTGATCTTTTACTTAGTGCGACACTGGACAGCACCTCCAGCTTCCCAGTAACTCTTTTTCCTTCATTATTTTTTCTCAGTCCAAAAGGCTCAGCCAACGTATCAGACTTGGAGATGATCGGTCCTGCTTCTATTGCAGCTTCTTCACAACATCCCAGAAATCAAACTTTTCCTTTAAGTCATCAAACACTACCCTGGCAGAGCCCTTCAGCAAAAAGAAATTTGGCTTGGGTTCCCCTCGATGCAATGGAAATCAACCGAACCAAGAAGGACAAGGGCACTCGGTTGCCGGCCTCCGTAACTCTGGCACCTCTCCACGGCAAGAGGATTGCTCCAGCTTGCAGGACAGCAGCACCCAAATGGGAAGGTGCCTTCCAGCCCATGCCACCTGCAGAGCCGTGCCCACTGGTCCGCTTTTGTCCCCGCACTCGGCTGCTGGGATGTAAAGGGCCCAGCTAGGGGAAACGGAGGCCTTCCTCTTCCTCGGGACATCTCATTTTCTGCCCCTGCACTGCAGCCGCTTACAGGGCATTCCTAGCTTCCTGTACCAAAGCTGGGCACACTGTTTGGGCTGACGTTTGGGTACCGGGCCACGTGGCGTTCCAGAGGATGTGAAAAGCCAGAAAAGGCTCCCCTGAACACAAGACAATCATCAGCAATCCTCACCATATCATGAGGTCCTTCCTCATTTTCCCACACGCAGCCTGTGTGTCGGCATCACTGAGTATCTGCAATCCCTTGAGACCACCACCCCTCCCCACCCCCTCCACAAAAAGGATGGTACCACCCTTCATTCAGGAATATAAATTTCATTAAAATCTATTGGACTTTAAAAATCTACAACTGGGAAAGTCACAGTATGGGAGACGCATCACAATTATTGCTATGAACAATGAGAGGCAGCAAATGGTCTTTGCCACACTTGACACGGGGAGCGAAGGACAGACACGGAACCATGCATTAAATAGTGCATCTTCGGTACAGAGGAGGGAAGGATTGAGTGTTGGAGACTTAGGGCAAAAGCCATCATGGCCTGGAGCCATCTGTCCCCCCCCCCTCTATCTGCTCATGATGATGCAAACATTTGGCACTTAAACCCTGGCCACAGGGCCCATGCCACTGGCTGGGGCAGGTACCATGTGAGCAGGAACCAGAGGTGTTCTTCCTTGTTGGCACCACAGCGACACTGCAGCATTTGTGCATAGTGGCGAATCAGGGTTGCCCCCCAGCATGCACTGTTTGGCATTGGTAAAAGACATGACATTGTTACAATGGAATTGAGGGCAGAACAGTGGTGGCCGGGGCTGCCTCCAGTCTCCTCCTCTTCCTCCTCCTCCTCCTCCTCCCAATCATTTCTAGGGGATAAAGTGCAGGCAGAAACACTGGTAGGGGAAGAAGGAGCAATGAGGTTGGAAGACAGAACCATTAGTGGCTACCCGTCTGAGCCAGTGTGGGCCCTGCAGTGTGTTAGAATCTTGCAGCCCAATCGAACACCGGTGCCTCTGCCAGCATGGCCATGCCTGCACAGTGGGTCTGGTAAATGACACACACACATATATACACACGGTTGTACCAGAGATGTTGGTCATGCCTGGCTGGGGATGGGTGATATAAAAGGTTGTGCTTTTTGCCCCCCACCCCACCCCAAATGCTGTGGATTGGTCTTGGCACATTGCGTGCTCTTGGCACCATGGTATGCTCTGCCCCCCCTCCCCTTCTTAGGGGATGGAGCAGCTCTAGGTCCCAATAGCTTTTGCCACTATGAGATGCCCATTCCAATTCCTTTGATCCTTTTCAGGACAAAGATACAAAACAACGTTTAGAGATGCCCACCTCCACCCCCTCAATTCATCTCCCCAAAGATCATTACCAAGAATAATAGGCTTGGTTGGACTTCCAGGAGATGATGCTGTACAGTCTAAGGTGCCCACTTGTACTAAGCCAAGTGTGATGGATCGGCATATTCTGTTCATAGCCTGTGGGCCTGCCCTGAATTGAAATCACACAAGATGAGTCCAGGGTCTCAGCTGTGCTCAGGGTCACACCCACAGAAGTAACGTTTTCAAGCTCCAGTTTATATTAATAAGTGGGAGGAAATTGACCAATTCTCTTCCAAGTATATCTACTTGGATCCCTGTAGGGGAAGTTTGGGGGCTTGGGAGAGAAACAGATTGTAGATCAATGTGCAAGTAAGGCTGTCTTTGAGATCAAGTTGCAGTTACATGCAGGCTTGTTGTGTTCATTGGCCATGGATGTTCCCATCCTACCATTCACTGTAAGCCTGTGTGGAAATTGCTTTCCAGCATGGCTTCTAGCCATAGCGTTTCTTTCAGTGGGAACCATTAAGTGCCTATTGATAGTGTTGGGGAGCAACTCCCTCTCCTGACCTAGACATCAGAGAGGCAGGGAAGCTGGGGAGGTCTGTGCTTTGGCGGGTGGTGTGCAGTCACTCATGCATCTCCCAGAGAACCCGGGCAGGGACAACAGCCTCCCTGGGAGCTCTCTAGCCCGAGGCTGAGCTGTGCTTAGAATGTTCCCTGGTTTACATTTACAACTGCTCCCAACCTTGCCTTACCTCCCCCCCTCCCTGGATTCCCCATTTGCTTCTCTGTGGGGTCAGTCCCCACGGCCCTGATCCAGGGCAGTATGGGGCATTCCAATCCCCCATAGATTCCAGACCCCCCTGGGCCCAGGTGCAGCTGCCAGTATCCACCCTGAAGGGGCTGCTGAGCCAACAGAGCTCCAACTGACCCTCCTCTTGGTACCCCTTCCAGGCACACCCCCAATCCCCACCTGGTCAGCCAGTGCACACCCTCCCCATCTCTCACCCTGGTCCTGACTCTGAACTGGGGCCATCTGAATATTACTGTAAACATGAAGGTTACGAGATGGCACAGAGGGGTGGACACTAATGAGGTGGGTGGGGTGGAAACACACAGGCCCCTCCCCCAGAGTCTGGTGCAGCCTGGGAACCAGGGCACCCCCACCCAGTAGGGGGCGCTTTAGTACATCTGAGCAGAATAGGGTTTGGAGGACCAGGGCAGGCGGGAAAGGGGAGGTGTACGGAGGGCTCCCTGTCCTGCCTCCCAGGCCATGATTCAGATCTTGGAGTCCTGGCTGTGAGAAGAGCCATTGCTTCCAATGGTGATGGCAGCCACCATGCCAGCCTCATCGGTCTTGGGCTTTTCAGGGTTGAGCAATTGCACCTCGAGCTGGGACTCTGTAGATGAACTGAATGGCGGTGCATAGCGGCCTGTCCGGTGCTCGGAAAGAGCTGGGCCCCATTCACGGCTTGGCCTGGTAGCGTTTTTCAAACGCTGCAGAGACAGAAGGCAAGGAGAAATGTTAGTGGCAAACGGCTCTCCCGCTGAGATCTGAAGTGGGCGCATGCATGGGGCTTGCACCCATCCTCCTCTAGTTCCCAGTCCATTTCCCCAGACTTACCTGTAGCAGTGAGTCCCCTTCGGAGCGCATGACGCAGAGCCCCGCATAGATGGGGATGCAGACGACTGATGAAAGGGCCATGAGGAAACCGATGGTGATTGCCCAAGTAGGGTAAACGTAGGTGTTGTAGGAGATTGGCCGGTACTGGATCACCGTGAAGACCAGGATAAACTGAAAGAGTGGCAAAAAGACTGATTGAAAAAAAGGTCCACAGACTGTTTTGGTCAGTTCCGACTGCTCTACATGCCCTTCCCTACAGTACCAGAGGTCCAATTCCTTTTGCAGGTATGGAGAGACTTGCTTTTTATAGGGGAAACATTTGCTGCCTGACATACAATAGTAAATAAGTTGCATAGGCTGGTAGCCTTTTCAATGGATTACAGAACTCCCAACTACCGAAATTGTTGTGGGGGGTCTAACAAAGTGCTGGTTGTAGGTCTGGTCATGCCGTGACTGACAGTCAGATCACTGCAGCAGCTTCCAATTACAGCGTATGTGCTCAAATACTGAATAGGATACTGGCCATTGTATCCAAAACCAACTGGGTTAAGCTGGCATAGGAGGCAGAAAATCCTTCAAGGATCTCTTCCCCCTTTCTAAGCAATAAATAATGAAAGCAGAAAGAGTCTTCCTGATACAACACCCACAAAAGTTGGGTTGGCCTTGAGTGACACCACACTGGCATTCCATTGTATCTCCCCTACCCCAATTATTGTTACTGTGCTTGTCTTTCCTGGTAGCCTATGTTTTAACTTTCCTTTTTGCATATACAGTACTACCTTGGATAACAAATGCCTCTGATAATGAATGTTTTGGATAGCGAATGGAAATTTCCGGGTCTAGGGCTGCCTCAGATAATGGAAATTGCCTATGGGCTGCCTTGGATAACAAATGTTTCACCATGTCTTGCAAAAAAAATATGTGCCCAGGATCCATTGTACTCCTCCGTAGTTTGTGGAGGTGTGGGAGGAGTAAGAGCATTTTTTTCATGGCGTTTGGGAGCCAATCTGGACATTTTTGCTGAGGGATTTGGACCTTTCGAACTTGGAAAGCTTTTATTAATCTTTGCACTGATTTTCTTTGCATTTTTGGTGGAAACAGGCTGGGGTAGTCTTGCTGCTTGTGTTTGTGTAGGTTTGCAATCTTTTCCATTGCTCTGCAGACAAGTATGGGCTGAGGTTCACTTGCAGCTTGTATGTTTTTATGTTTATGTTTGAATGTTTTTATGTGTATGTTTGCATTTTTCTCTCCATTGAACAGGCTGGGGTAGTCTTGCTGCTTTCTTTTCTCCATGTTTGCATTGCACTGCAAGGTGGGCTGTTCTTGGGGGTGGTGTTGTTGTTCCAGCACTGTATGCCTTTAAAGTGCACTTTATAAAGAGGTCTGAAGAAACCTAGCTTTTTTGCCTTTTTTTCAGACTTCTGGCACAAATTAATCAGTTTCCCATTCATTTCAACGGGAAACTGTGTTTTGGATAATGAATGTTTCGGATAAGAAATTGCCTTGAAGAATGAATTAAATTCATTACCAGAGGTACCACTGTACTTGAACACATATGCTTTAATGACTTGTAGCACTGTCCTCCCTCCTTTCACTTGCAATACTGCCTTTGCTCCGTTCCTCCTCTTTTCCCACTATAATCCCCTTTACACACTCACAAATATGATAACAGGAGAGATAAACCTCCAGCAGATCTGGAAGAAGAGGGGTGGTGGGAAACCAAGCATCATCTCAATGTCCTTGAAGTAGTTTCGATGCCCTGAGTAGAAACAGAGACAAGGACTGTCAGTGGCATAGAATAAACCAGGGACCCCAGAGGGTCTTGTATATTCCCTTATCTGCCTTCCGCTCTCATTCTTTCCCTCTCATCTCTACCCCAACCCACATTGTTTCTCCCCACTGCATGATTCCTTCACTCATTCTTGCCTTGTTCTTATAATGTCTTTGGCAGAGGAAATGGAGAGCAAGACAATCTATCTGCAAAGCCTCTGATATGATGCCTTGGAGCAACTTCCACTTGCCTCTTTGCAATACAACTTCTTACAGTGGCAGATAGTGTAGCTCCAGGACACTGTGGGAAATTAAAATGACTTCTTACAGATGATAGCTGACATACCCCAAGCAGGCCCTTCCAGGGAGATGGTTTCTAGAGAGCCAAGAGCTGATACTGAGCCTGGTTTTATTTTATTTTATTCTTATTTTTATGTGCCTGTGTGTGCGAAAGGTATCACTTAAGGTCATCAGCAGGACTTGTTATAGGCTCCGAAGATCATCAAGAGAACCACCAAATTAATCACTGGTGCTGGGCACATCATACCCTCTAGATTGCCTTGTCTATTAGAGTTTGGGATGAGGGACTGGGCTTGCCTACCACTACAAAGTAGTGGCAAGATCTTTGCAAACCAAGAAGAAGCACAGGCAAACTTCTCCCCCACCCTCCTGAAAAGGAGAAAGTACCGTATATGTTCCCTAGACCTTGCTTGGCTCCTGAATGAGCACTGCTGTGATTGGCTATTCCAGGAAATATACAGTACCTATCTGATGACTAAGCCTACTTACCATAGACATACATGATGGCAACACACATGATGCATGAAATGACAACAAGTGAAAAGCTTGCTGCATAGTTGTCCATCAATAGCAGCCAGTAGATGCCAGCCTGAAATGGACAGACCAAAAAGAAAGCAGTCAATGGATGTTCAGAGAAGTCTTCATGCTTTCAAAGCCCCTTTCCACCTTCCCGCTCAGTTTTGTCCCTGTGCTTCATACCTGAGTAGTGAGAGGAACACCTAGGAGAAAGCCCACCACGGCCACGGCCAGAGTCACTAAAGTTTTCCGACGAATGATCCAGTCATTTCCTACTTCATCCACAATGGCAGTGACAAGAGTCTCCAGGAGACAAAACTATGAACATTAGCCAAGAAGAAACAAGCAATGAGGATTCTGTGATAGCGCCATTCTTACTACTTTAGAAACAGCATCTGCACTCATTCTTCTCTGTCTGCATTGTTTTTAGTTCAACTTGAGGTTGAGAAGAAGCCGGATCCCTTGGAATGGATATGATCAAGGATGCTTCCTTTGTTCTTTGAAGGCGTTTGGAAGCTAATTTTTAATACTGGCTGGATTCCAACATCATAGCTCCACTGTAATTCAATTTGCCTCTAAAGCAGAGAGCCATAAGATGTTGTTGGAGTATACTGTAACTCCCATCAGTCTAAATTAGCACAGCCAATAGTTGTCGATGATGGAAGTTACAGCCCAATAACATTAGAAAGGCACAATTTGTTTTCACCCTAGAACAATCCGGAACAGGAGTGAGAATTCTTCATATGGTGTCCATCTGTGATTTTTCAAGCCCTGTTGAAATTTCTAAAACACAACTGACCTATCCTTTTCACAAAGATTAAAAGTCCCCGTATATCTGTCCGTGTAGGTGCCAAGGTAGCTCAGTGAGTTGGGTATCTGGCTATGGAACCAAAGGTTGGGAGTTCAATTCCCCACCATGACTCCCGGGAGAAGAATCAGTCTGTGTAGTCTAGGGCAAGCACCATAGCCTCAGAGTGTCCCTAAGAAGAAGGGGGATGGTAAGCCACTTCTGAGTATTTATTACTTATAAAACCCCGAGAACAGTGAAGTAATTGTTATCATCATCTAAAAATCAGAGGAAATCAACATGTGGCCCTCCCAGTGTTGCTGGAAGTATAGTTTCCATTAGGCTTGGACAGAAGAGCGAAGTGTGAGAGTTTATGGGAGTTACAGACCAAAGGTGCTACTCCTAGTCTACATGCATCCTTCTCCTATTTCTCTCCGCTAATATGAACTGACTTGATACATCAGTATGCCCACCACAGTCGGCCTGCCCAGTACTCCACGGGCATAGTACCCAACCCATAGCTGCCTGCAACTAGATTTATTTTGAAATTTTATGTAACCATCCACTTCGCAATTCTCTGTGGTTTCTGATGTGTCCAGTTGATCAATGTGAAACTTGCCTTTTCCCCACAAGAACTCTCAGTCTCTTCCTCCCAATGTCTCCCAAGTCCTAAGTGTTAATGTCTGATTTATTATCATATATATATATATATCCATCTCTGATTGATTTACCTGTGTGCCTAGTCCTAGGAGGATGAGCATGAAAAAGAAGAGAACAGACCACAGAGGAGAGACCGGAAGCAGCGTTAGTGCCTCAGGATAAGCCACAAAGGCCAAGCCAGGCCCATGGTCAGCCACCTTAGAAACGTCCACACCGAGGTGTTTGGCCATGAAGCCAAGGATGGAGAAGATGACGAAGCCTGCGTAGACACTTGTGGCACAGTTGGTGATACTGATGATGATGCTGTCCCTGCGGAAAGTGGGAGGGCATGTTACGTTTTGAAATACTCAGGGAAAGAGAGGGAAAAGTCACCTACTGGAGGTATGGAGGCCGGATTGCCCTGGAGAATTCCAGCTGGGCTCATCCATGGAAGGAGAAATGTTCCAGATAGTGACTTCATTTCACCTAACTTGTGTTATTTCTGACGCTAAGCATGTCCAGCCATTATGAAAATATCCACAGGTTAGAAATGTTACTTTTTCAGATTTCTAGAAATGGATTCCCCAGAAGTACTGTTTCCAAGTTCTACAAATACTTGGGTAGGTGAACAGTTCTCAGCTTCTTTTTGTGTGGGGGCATTTATATAGCATTTTTTAAAAACTGAAAAAGAAAAGCTCCAATTTACCCTCTAGTGGACTATAGTGAGCAAATTTGCTTCTCCTCACTTTTTAAAAAAGATTATTATTATTATTATTATTATTATTATTATTATTATTATTATTATTATTATTATTATTATTATTATTATTATTGGCTTGGCTGCTCCTGAGCTGTCATAAATGTCTACTAGTTTTTCACACACACACACACACACACACACACACACACACACACACACACACACACACACACACACACACACACACACACTCTCATGGACCAAAATTTGACATCCCTGTTGTAAAGGGTAACTAATCCACACACTTTAATTTTGATTGCATGTTTTAGCCAATATTATGGTTAGAATGTTTCAGGTTTTGCTCTAAAGTAGAAAGTTAATTTTAGTTCCTTGTGACTTCAAAGAAACAGCTCAAAAATGTTCACTATCTTCAGGTACCTTCTTAATCTAAGAAACAGGGATTCTAGTAACTATGGATCAAGGCTTCTGCTATCTGCTGTAACTGCAGAGCTTCCCCTGTAGACACATGCCAACACATTGCTCTTACAACCTTCCTCCAGTGCTTTTACAATGAACCTTACCTGTAGCAGTTGTTGTGGAATTTGTTATAGGATGCCATGGTGATAAGCCCACCCCAGGCACAGCCTAATGAATAGAAGATCTGAGAAGCAGCATCTCCCCACACCTATGAGAGACAATAATGCCATGGAGAAAAAGGGTTTATAAGGACAGATCTGGCCCAGAGCCAGCTTACAACGCCCCCAAACTGTTAAGGAAGTGAGGATGGGAGGGAGATTGTGGCTACAAAAGGAAATCAATATTGCCAAGATATCCCTCGCTATTACCTTTGCATCAAGGATTTTATCCCACTGCGGTGTCAAATAGTACATGATCCCAGTAACGGCTCCTTCAAGAGTTATCCCCCGCACAAATAAGATTGTCAGCACCACGTACGGGAAGGTTGCAGTGAAATACACAACCTGGAATGTCAGAGAGAAAATAGGGTACCATTCAGCTGGGGACACTAAAAGGGGCAGGTCAACTGCAGATATGTTGGCCCATACACCATGTAAACTTGCAAAATAATGCCTATGTACCTCCCTCTCAATGCATACTGTTGTAGCCACTGTTTAACATTTCCTTATCCCTACCCCCCATTTGTTAGACACCATAATTTTCTGGAAAGGATTAGTAAATGAACTCTAGATTGGTATTATGCTTATTTCCAAGAGAACTCTGAACACAACACTGACCATGAATGCATTAGGAAAAAGGGAATACTACTTGCTTTTCCTGAGGACTTGACTCCTTTGAAGAGGCAGAGGAAAACAACAATCCAAGAGACACCCAAGCAGCCCAGCAGGGGAAGCCGTACCTCACCTAGGTTTCCAATATCATCAGACAGCTTTAACACATACCGCCTGAAAAGGGGGGAGGGGAGAGAGAGAAGGGCGCATAAATTGGAATTCATGGTACTTTGCATCCACCTTTAGCAAACAGACCACCATGACTTGCATCTACTCATCCATCAAAGGTCCTATCCAAGAAACCATGACCTCTTGCAACATCAGAGGACCTGCTTCTTATTTCAGGTGTTGTAATAACGGTCTTGTGTTGTTTGCTGCTTTGAGTGAGCTGGTGGGCATCAGATAAATGAGCTTATGAAAAAATAAATAAGGAATCAGATGTGTTCAATTTAGTGCTAACTAGCTTCAAGGTTTTGGTTACTTTTAAACAACCAAATTCATAAGACTTGCACTCAAAATAGTAATAATAAGAACATGCATATTAGAGTTCTGTGGGAAAAGACAGTTTGCAACCTTCTTGACAGTGTAAAAACATACAAGAATTCAACTGCATATTGGGTCAATCAGAGGTTCAATATAAACTCATAAATCAAGAGGTAGATACATTGTTGACAGTCTGTTGTATGATGTGATCACAAAAGAGCAATCACTCAAGTATTATCCTTACTCTGGAGTACTCTCTTTTGTTTGGCCAGACTCATATTTTTTGTGAAATTGGCTGTGCAACCGGTTATGTGATCTGTTGTATTGTACACTCAGGGTTTGCTAGAGCAGGAAATTGTTCACCTGACTCCTGCAACCTACAAGATGCTAGCTGTTGGTTTTTAGTTTTTTAGGATGCCTCCTTCCAGGTGGTCAATTGAATCTCTGTGATAAAGACCTTCCCTTCCCACTGATAAGCTAGTGCCCTCTTCACCCCATACCCATTTGTTCCCCTCCATCATCACCTCCAGTATTCCTCACTGGGGCTAGTGCGTTTGACTGTCTGGTTGAACATCTGCGTGAAGTTGAGTGATGATGACCAGCTGAGCCATTGGTAATGTCCAACACACCAGTGCAATCAGGCGTGTTCCAGTGGTTGTTGCAGTATGTCCAGGGTAGCACCCGTGTCATTGATGAGAAGAAATAATAGAAGGCGATACAGATCACAACATTGTAATAGATCCCAATGTAGGATGATACAACCATCATACCATACCCAACACCTGGAAGGAAGGAACATATAAAGATAAGTGACAAGGACGGAAGTTCAGAAGCATTTAGTTACAGGAACTTGCAAGCAATTATAAATGCATGAAGCATGCTGGAATTGTGAGAACGTGAGTGGCGACACTGCAGCGTGCACGCCACTGCAACTCTAGTCTATGGCTTACTTGGCATGAAAAAGGAAGACCAGATGGTATAGAATCCTGATATAGAATCAGGCGTATGCAAAACATGGCATAATTGCTTTTCTGGATGACTACTCCCACAATTCAATACCATGGTTAATGATCCCAAAAAGTAACATTTACATATTCTAGATATTCATGTCAGCCCTTTCCTTTCCTGCAGTACGTTGAGCCTTGTTTCCTAATTCATTACTGTAGAGGCAAAGCTGTGTCAGGGCATCCCTTTAGGGGAAAATAAGAGGATGCACAACAGTGCACTCTGACTAGAATGTTATATTGTCACATACAACTGGAGGGAATAAGCATCACAAATAAGCAGTGATATGTTGCAATGCAGGTTCTCTGTGTTCTTTCTGAATACAGGCGTACCTCAGTTTACGAACGTGTCTGTTAACATAATTTTTGGTTTATGAAAGGAAATCCATTGAAAATAATGCCTTAGTTTACAAATATTTTTCCTAAATATCTTGGTTTATGAATTTTTTTCAAAGCGAGTTTCCCCAGGATGCACTGGGCCCCAGTGCATTTCCAGTTTATGAATTTTCTGCAACAGGAAACGTCCCAGAGAACGCATTAAGTTTTTAAAACCGAGATCTGCCTGTACATGTTGTCTCCTCAGACGGACTGAAGATTCTGTGCTTCAAATAGAGCTACATATGTTTTTGTTTTTCAGAACTCATATTGCTCCCAATTATTCAGGTAAGCTAAAATTCAATTGTATGTCAAATCACCAGTCCTACAAACAGGCTCTTTACCAACAGACTGGGAGCTGAATCTTACTTCAACATTTCTGAAAAGAGGGGGCTTGTGTATTGCCCTTGAGCACAAGAGGCTAAGATTGGCCACACAGCATGTAACTCCCCCACCTGCACTGCATCTATGTATGCTTCACCTTACTCCCCACACTATTGGTAGGAATGCAGAGGCAATAGAGGCTGCCGCTGGTGAACATGTTCGCAGGCTAACCAGAAGAAACACGCATGTGCTCTCACCTTTAAACACAGGGCTAACCCTCCAGACGCCAAGGCAGCCTTGACTGGCAAACTGTCCAAAGGAGAGTTCCATAAAAAAGAGGGGGATCCCACAAAACACCAACATGATAAAATAGGGGAACATGAAAGCACCTGGAAGCAAGAGACAAAGACACAATGAGTATTAGAAAGTGACCACAGCCCAGCAGTATAGCAGCTGATCTGTTTGCAACATTCTTGGGTCTTATCCAGAGGACTATCATGCTGTAATTAATTAGATGACTAAGTGGATTATAGGTTCCAATTCCCACTCAACCATGAAACTCTCCAGGTAGACTTGGGCATATAGCCACTCTTTCTTAGCCTGGTGTTCCTCTCGGGATTGTAGTGAGGATAAAGCAGGAGGGAGAACAGCTCAGTGGCAGAAAGTCAGGACAGATATGTGTGACTAATAAAACCCACTCCTCCACTCAACCAACCACCCACCCATTCATGCATCCCCTTCTCCCTTCATAGCAATTCCAGCTAAAAGGAGTTAATACTGTATAGGAGTTGACCAGAAAGACAACGGCTAGTAAGACAGGATTGCACTAGGTGAAGAGATGGTCTGGCCCACTACAAGACATCACCCTAGGTCAGTGATGGCGAACCTTTTAGAGCCTGAGTGCCCAAACTGCGATTCAAAACCCACCAATTTTTCACAAAATTAACCTGAATACAGGTGGCTGTGAAGGGGCAATGTCGGGTGCCCACAGAAAGGGCTCCGGGTGCCACCTTTGGCACCCATGCCATAGGTTCGCCAACACTTCCCTAGGTTCTATGTGAGGAGAACTGGAGCTTCAAGACTATGAAGAAAGGAAGGGGCATGTGCTGATCTTCAGTGTCCAGGCGGGGAGTTAAATTTATTGGCTCCAGAAAAGGAATCCCAATCTGTTCCTGAAGAGGGAGCTCTATACCAATTCACTGTCTACATGTACACCTTTTAGTCCAGCATGGGTATCTCCATCATGCCCTTGACACAAAAAAGAGAGCTGAATCCCAGAACTCTCTGGATGGCACAGCCCTGTCTGATAACATACACGCCACACGGTACCTACCCCAGCTGCAAACCACACACCCCTACCTCCCAATGGCCAACGACAGCAGGCTGTTTTAAACCCCCACCATCCCCTGCCCTGCTCTCCCCACTGCTCTCCCCACCTTTCTACCATCAGTACTCACCTCCCCCATTGCGATAGCAGAGGTAAGGGAAACGCCACACGTTCCCAAGTCCCACAGCGTAGCCCACACTCGTGAGAATAAACTCAATCTGGTTGCCCCAGTTGCCACGCTTGATGTTTTCATCTCGCTTTCCCGTCTCACCAGGCACAGCACCATTCTGCCCAAAAGAGGGAAAGTTGGTTACACTTTGGCTGGAGGTGAGGTTAGGAGGGTGCTCAATTATCCTGTGGATGCTCCCCGAGTCTCTTTTATTGCTCATCCAAGAAATCTTTCCAGTGTTGTATAATAACTCTCAAGATTTTTAAAAGCAACAGGTGGATAGCAAAACCATGGTCTCATGTCCATAACTGCCCACTGCAGCTAGAATCTGGGCTGCTTTAAGTCACTGACCTTCCCCAGCAGGAGAGAGGAAAGCAAGCTCGGGTGGAGGGTTTGGTTATGGCAACAGGGCTGCTACCCCCTGCCTGAATGAATGAATAGTCCTGGGTCAGGCTGTAGGGAAGCTGGCAGCTGCAACCCATACAAAGCAGGGACAAGTGAATCCTGCACAAAGAAGCTTCTGTCCTTGGCTCCCCCATGTTCGTCAATGGATAAGAGGCCCCTGGCCAGGCGAGCAAGCAGGGCGGGCAGGCGAGCAGGCAGATTCCATTACTCACCCACAATGTAGCAGAACCACCCATCCACACATCAGAGAAGCCCCACTTATGATCAGACCATGCCTTGTATAAATCTAGTACCGTTTCCAATGGCAGCCACCCAGATTCTGCTTGGAAACGGCCAAGCACAGCCTGACGACATTTAACTTTCCCATGTTGTCTGGAATTTACAGATATACTGCCCCTGGACATTTATCTTTTTTACTACTTCATGGGTGGCTCTCATCTGCAGGTGCCATTTAAGCTTTCATGATCAAATGCTGATCAAAGACCTGTCCTCTGGGGACTTATATCTCCATTTCTAAGGTAATCTACACCAGTGATGGTGAAACTTTTAGAGACCAAGTGCCCAAACTGTGATTCAAAACCCACTAATTTTTCACAAAGTGCCAATACATCAGTTTAATCCGAATACAGGTGGCTGTGAAGGGGCAATGTTGGGTGCCCCCAGAAAGGGCTCCGAGTGCCACCTTTGGCACCCATGGCATGGGTTCGCCAACATTGATCTACACCATTCCTCTGGAATACTTTTCCCATTTCCAAGACAAAGCTGAGTATGTCACACAGTCAGCCCCACATCCTGTAAAACAGCCTACTGCTATTAGATGTGGTGGAAGACATGCCCCCCCCCCACGGCCTGTGCTGAGATAGGACTCAACGGTCAGGTTGCAAAAGCTAGGAACAGAAGTATTGTGGCATGTTAAAATCTAACTGATTTATTTCAATGAGAGTTCTTGTGAATTATTTATAATCCACTTTGTTGGACATGTGGAGCAAAATAGTTGAGGGACAGTTTTATGGCTTATATAAACCTGTAGCATAGCTTTTAGGCCCTGTGGGCCTGAGGAAGTGGCTCAGTTCATGAAGTCTCACCCTGAAATAAACCTGTTCATCTTTAAGATGCTGCAATTATTTTATATTTTTCCCCAGTTGGCTTCTTCACTTGAATTTTGGGGAAAGGACTTGTGCTGCATTACCGTAGGGAGCAGAATATTTTAGGCTCACCCTGGCCCTCACTGTATCTGGTGGGAATGAATTCCATAGGCAAAGCCTACAGTATATTGTCAAAAGAAGGAACAGAAATATGCCAAAGCTAACCTGTAGCCATTTCAAGAAACAGATTGGAAATTCTGCCACCTAAAGACTATACAACACAATCTGTACAATTATATACCATCCAAGCATAGTGGACTACAAGAATCATCTGCATTGGGCCCCCTTAAATAATTTGCTTTTTTATGTACTTGGCTGCCTTCCATACACTCTTCCTGTTGAAAGTGCTAGAGCGATTCTTCCTTCCCATTCAGCACACTTCCTTGTGTGGCATGGAGAACAGGAAGAGTGATTAAATTAATAGTAACGAGTACTTCTGTGGTTCTGAAGTGATCAAAGAGTGGCCTTCTGGAAGTTTTTAGACTTCAGCTCCCTTCGACACCAGCCAATGCAGGAAAGGGTGATGGATTTTGCAAGGCAAAATTTTAAAATATATGGCTGGTTCTGTAGAAAGTGGAAGCTGCAAGACTCTCCTCCACAATCCCTCCACGTTTGGTGGAGATTGGGTTTCCCTAACCCAGTTGTGAAAGGGCACTTTCCCAGCCCCCTCCCCCCATTTTGTGAGTACAGTGGACCCTTGTATAACAAACAGTTTGTATAACATAAAATTTGTACAACATAAAAAATTCCGGAGATAGGGGAAATTTGCTTAACATAATCGCCTATGGGGAAAATCCATACAACATAAAATGGGATTGCTCCATTTTCAATGCATTCCTATGGGAATTTGTATAAAGGAAAATTTGCTTAACATAATTTTATTTGGAACGAATTAATTCCTTTATACAAGGTACCACTGTATATAACTTAGATGTCTGAAACCCAGTCTTCACAAAACCTGGAGGGGTTGTAGAGGTGAGACTGTAGAAGCCTCTCTCCAACTTTGGTGTCTCCAAGTGCCTGGGGGGGGCACTTCCCTGGGAGAGCCTTTTTGAGAGGATAAATGAATTGATTCATTGATTCGTCACTGAAAATTTGTTGATTCGTCAGCCCCAACAAACCATAAATCATTACAACTCATCATTTTTTAAAAAAAATTGTCATCTCTATTATACAGCATATTCTTCCAAACTATGTCTGCTGCAATGCATACATATCATTTCAGGTTGATCTGCTCTTGAATGGCATTTAAGAGCAATGAATGTTACAAAAGCATACTCCTCATTTGTTGATGTGGATCAAACTGGTGGTATGCATTTTGGGACTATCTTTATGGGAAAGGCTGTCAAAGAGGACTGTCACGATTGGGCACTGTACAACTTCATACCTCCCCACCCTTGAATCAGTGCTGTCACATATTCAAAACATTTTGTGCTAATTATTGTTTTGTATTTTTTACACCATTCTTTGTGCCAGCCAATTTCAACTTTTTAAAAAAAATTGCCATGGCAGTTAAACACAATATAAAAAAAATAGGCTGCATCAGGATCGTATAAGTCATATAACAAGTCTGATAAGGTAGTATGAGAAAAATTGTTTTCCACCTGTGGCACCCCATGGGGGGTTCATATGATCCCACTAAGAACGATTCCTTTAGCCACACAGTAAGGTGTCCTATATAAGTGAGGCCCTACTAGATATTAGACCAACTCCTACCAGTCCTGGCTACCACTGAGGAGGTATGATGGGAGTATCTCTCAAAAAGAAGTCCAGTAGCCATGACTCAACTTCCAGATATGATGGGAGTAGTAGTTCAGTAAAGTGTAGAGGGCCATATTTCTCCATCTCTAGATACAGGAAATGGCAAATGCCAAAGTTGAGGAAAAAGTGGGTTGACTTAAACCACCTAGTTAAGTTCTTGACCAAAGCACAACCCATAGCAATGACTGCCTGCTTCACAGCTCCATCTCTTATGGTCAAGCCACATGAGATAATTATCATTTATTTATTTAAAACACTTCTACCCTACCTTCATCCTTAAGAGGGACCAAAGGCAGCTTACATCATTCAAAGACAATGTTTAAAGCTGAAAGAATAAGTATACAAATACTAAAAGGGATCAAGCAAATATAACAGTAAAAGATGGTGAACAGAAGCAATATCAATACATGTTCAAAGAAGAAAGGCACAAGAATCAATTTTAAGAACCCTACTCAGGCAGCAGGACACTGAGAAAAACCTTACCTGAAGGACAGCAAAGCTAGGGCCAGTCTGGCTTCATGTGGCCAGACATGTTCTAAAAATTGGGAGCAGTGACAGAGAAGGCCTTCTCCCAAGTATTTCACCAAACACACCTGTGAAGATGGTGGGACTGAAAGGCCTTTCCTGATGATCTTAACAACTAGGAAGATTCATAATGAGAGACCCTTTAAAATAATAATATTGATTTTAATAATAATATCAATTAAAAGATCCTGCTGGTGGAGGGGAGCACTGTTGTTTAGTCTTATGTTAATCTTTTTTATCTGGAAATTCCCAATGGTACTACTGTATTGTACTGACTAGCAGTGGACATCTGTAAAAGGCTGTAGTAACTGAACATACACAGAAGAGGGAGCCTCACTCTTCATTAATAAAATCTACTCTTGTTTAAATATACTGTATAAACAGCTAATCCTAATGAGGACTAAACAGCTCTTCCATCAATGTTTTTTTAATCTGTTTAAACCTTACAGTCTAGTGCTATGTTTGCAGAAAATGCTGTTATATAAATCACATTCAGCAATCTTACTCTACACCTTTTGACATTTCCTTTCAAATGAGTCCATTACTGCCCACAAAAGAGAGAAGCCCCTAATTTCTCTGTCCTATAAATGAAGATTAAAAGGAGAAAAAGACGTTACCAGTTTATTAACACTCATCTCCACAAGACTGACAGAGACAGACTCAGAGTTACTCCTAGAACAGTATTTTTTTTTTTGGACTCAGGTTCCAAGCACATTTAGGACTGCTCAGTCCTCCTGCAGGGAAGCCTGAACACCACAACACAGGACAATATGCTGACATCCAGCACAAACACTCTTCTGAGGACAGAACAGTTGCCTTTGTCCTCTCAGGTCCTTCCTGGCACCACCATCCCCCTTGACCACCCAACAACAACAAAGACTACAACAACAACAACTGCTTTCAGATCAAAGGGAGAGGAGATGCTTCTTAACACAGGCTGGCTGTTTCTTTTAGAACAGATGGTCAGCATCTGGTCCTGCACTGGACCAATCGTTTCCTGTTAGCTACCTCCTTCCCGCTGTCTCTTCTTCCTCCCACTGAGAGTTGGGCAGAAGTCTCCTTGCCCACCCCCACCCTCCAAAAATGCTTCTGGGGTCATGACTAACCTCCTCCCCCTCAGAGACATCTCTAGGGCAGGGTTAGCAGCAGGGCTGCGCCTCAGGGTGCTAAAACTGAGAGGCTTATGGATTAGAGGTGACTTGACAGCAGAGTTATCAAGAAAACTCTTCTGCGGGCTTTGCTAGAGCAGGAAGCAAATCAGAACCCTCCTGCTACCAACATCGTTCTTTTGTGGTATCCACCACCAGAAGAAAGAGAAAGGACAATTTTTCAAAGAGAGAGAGGAGGGCACCATGGCGTAATGCCCATCTTTCCCCCTTCCAGACAAGAAGACTTGTGACTCTGATGTGCTCGCCCTTCATGATATGCACAAGAAGGCAGAAAGGATTCTGGCAGTAGTGGAGTTGTGGGGTGGCACAGCCCTCTAGGAAGAGAAGGAAAGGGGCCTATGGGTAGGTGGGAGATGATGCTGGCTGTCCTGGGTGTCAAAATTGCTAGTTATACCTCTGTTCCACCTTCCAGACATTAGTGTTCCTGTTCATGATATCTGGCAATCCCTCTGGATTCTCTTCTTGTTCATCATAGAATCATGAAGTTAGAAGGGGCCTACAAGCTCATAGTCTAACCCCCTGCTCAAGGCGGGAAAGATCCAATATTTACACATTCAAGAGATATAAACACTAAAAGGTGAATGAGTTAGCAAGCTACAACTTACAGCACAAACACTCCTGAACTTTTTATCTCAACCAAACAATGGCTCGGTGCCATCCTGTATGTGTCAAGAATAATCCCTTTGAGTACAGTCCTCCAGAGATGCAGGTATAAGATTGCAAATGATGAGCTGAGATCTCTGGGAAGAAGACTAGAGATGCAAAAGAACTGTCAGCAGTCCAAAACAATGAACAATGATATGTGACTTTAAAACCATTGTGGTTATGGAAATAGTTGGCCACCCCTCCCTAGTGTGTGTGTGTGTGTGTGTGTGTGTGTGTGTGTGTGTGTGTGTGTGTGTGTGTGTGTGTGTGTGTGTGTGTGTGTGTGTGTGTGTGTGTGTGTGTGTGTGGTTCCAGAGGATAGGACCCAAAACAATGACTTCAAATTCCAACAAAGGAGATTATGACACGAGAAGAGCTTCCTCACAGTAAGAACTCTTTGACAATGCAATGGCCTATCATTGGAGGCTTTGAAAAAACTTGGATCTCTCTCTCTGAGATGGTTTACTTGCAGATTTTTTCTTTTGCCAGGAGGTTGGGCTCTATGACCCTGGCACTCCCTTCCTGCTCTCAGAATCTACCACTCTTTCAGGACTACATTTCCATTGGCCCTAATGGAGGAGGAAGATAGGCACTGCTGTCCAACAGCAGTATAAGTTTTCTCTAGCCACCGAAATCAGGGGACAAAGTTTTGCCTCAGACAACAACATCTGGTTGGCAAAGATTATTCTCCAGTGTACCCTTCCCATATTTTATTTATTTTATTTTGAATATTTTTACCCCACCTTTCTCCTTGGAAAAGGACCCATAGCCTTTTGCCTTCAAGACCCTCCCCCCCGCCGCCCACCATAACCAGGTGTTATTAAAGACTGCTATAATTGAAACATCTGGGTTCTGGAAAACCGTCCATAGTATGTGCATGTCCTCTTCCTGGTCTTTCCACTGCCTAGTTGAAACTCCTGTGGTCAGTTGCTGGCCCAGATCTCAATATACTGGGCAGAACCCATGGCTTCCTGGGTGTCTTTGTGTCTTGTAGGTCCAGATAGGCATATGTGGCCAGAAAGAGACCTAACGGCTGTGTCACTAAATTCCCAATGGAAATTCCTCAGTTGTCCCCATCCTGCTGCACAACATGCACGGACAGACATGGATGCCCATGATTGACAGCTGACACTGATATCCTCAGCAAACGGAAGCTGTCATTTCAGCGCTGCCTCCTGTCAGTGGGGCAGGAGGGGGTTGGCAGCCAGTGCGCTGTTCACTTAACCATGTCATTCAATTAGAGACAGCAGCCGCTTTGGCACAAAGTGTCCATGCAGCCATCTGCTGTGTTAAGTGGGGAGACTGGCAGGGCGCGGGAGCACCACAGAGCCACGCTTGCTGGAACTGGCCCTTCCAGTGACCTTTGCTGTCAGTGGGTACCTGAAGGGATCATGAGTTTGGGGGGGGGGGTGTCAAGTGTCTGGAGCCTGATGGGGTCAGCAACCTCCAGAATCTTCCCTCGAGATCTTCTTATGATCTGAGTGCACCTTGCCATCTGATATTACAATCTCCCAAGCAAAGGTATTCACCAGTAGCAAGAAGAGGAGCTTGGAACGTCAAATCTCAGGATGCCCCAATTCAAATTCTGGTAGTTGCAATAAGGAAAAGAAAAGTTTGCACACTCTAGGATTAGAACTAGATACTTTCATCATCACCCCTCCCCTTAATTTTAACGTATCTATTCCCGAGAACCTCAAGGAGGCTAGGCTAGTAACTATGATCTCAGTATTTCTTCCATGGCCTGCCCTCCTGTCTGCATTTAGTATCATCATGCAAGGGTACAGGACAAAGGCATCAACCAGTTCATTCCACCCCAAGTGATGTAAGGAGATAATGTGGTGAGTCCTTGGTCAAGCATCTCAAGAGAAAGTCCACTATCAGAGTCATGGCCAACATATCTGAAGGATAGATGTTGTTATTGAGGGGGGTATGTATCTCTGAAGCAAAGAGAATCTGGTTTTCTTACTGGAAGGAGACAAGCTCAGCTGGGCTTTCAGGAGATTTCTCCTCCAACCTCTATGAATTCTAGTTAGAAACAAAGGCCAGAATCTTAATGGGAATTTACAGTGGTGTTAAGCATGCTTGCGTAAATTGCAGTGCTAGTTGCCTCTAATTAACAGCTGCTGTGCACATTCCTCATTGTGCCAGTCTTGCAATTTGATACAATGAGGAATGCAAGAGGCAGCTTGCTAGTTGGCAGTGATTTATGATCATGATTTTACACAATTACACAATGGCAGACATCCCCAATAGGATTCTGGCCAGATGGTTCCAAGTGGAACGGCAGGCTGCACATGTTAGTAGTTGCACATGACTACCCAAGTGATGCACCTCTGAATGCTATCTTATACAAATGTGCCTGCATACATGTTATAAAGATGTATATAGATTGTGCTTGCTTACATATTACAAACATATGTACGTATGTATATACATGGATATATTCGTGGATAAAAAGCACATTGGGATGTTCCTGCAAAATGATAAAGTTAATCATTCAAAGGCTGTTGGCAAATCTCCCTGAAATCTTCTGGGTAAAACTAAATCAGTCTGTCCCTGACAAGCATTCAATCTGGATGTCTATGAATCAAATGCCCATCTTTCCTCAGGAACAATTGTCATAAATACACAAAATGCAGCTTACAAAAGGAAAAGCTGTATTTGTTCATTGCACTAAAACACAGTTTTATAGCACCCTAAAGATTAACAGATTTAGTATGGCAGCAGTAGTTGTGGAACACAGTTTCATTGGATGTATTGTGTTACTCTTAGCTGTCTGGTGCACACATTTGTGCACATACATTATCAGAGACGATACATATATGTAACAAAATGAATGCACACTTTATTATCTATGACAATTAAAGTATAAATACATGCAAAAGAAACATTAATAGCAGCAGGAATGGATGATAATCTAGATTGTACCGTTGCAAAGTTGTGTGGCCCCTGAAGTGAGACATAAAAACATTGTCCCTATTTATGTCCAAATGGCACGATTAAACCTTGCGGAAAAGTTCTATGTGAATAATTTTAGGTCGGAATCTCCTTTTAATGTTCCTCTGATGAACAACAGGACCTTTGGGGTTAGTGCTGGAGGGCAAGGTTTTCTCTCACTAGCACTACCATAAATATGCACATATCTCATTCCAACTTTTGTCCACCAGAGCAGAATTAAACAAGCCCAGCTCACCTATTATTTTCCTATAGCTAACATTTATAGTCTCTCCTTCCAGGCATGAGCTCAAGGCAGTGCACTTGATTTTTCCACCTCCAAAGTTCTTTTTCTCACACCAGCTCTTGAGCAGTAAGACGGACCATAAATTGCTCATGGCCCAAAGTCTGATAATAGTTCCATGAACCTCCTAGAACTTCCAGTTCCCATTCCAACAATCTATTAACTACTCATTGAAGCTTTCCTTATGGCTCAGAGAGCCAAAGCAAAGGTACTGGGGTAGGGGAGACCACTGTCTCTCAAGGAGTCCCAGGGACAGCACAGGGATGTGACTTTTGGGGAGCAAATGCAGAGAATGCTTAGACCAGTGATGGCGAACCTTTGGCACTCCAGATGTTTTGCACCACAACTCCCAGAATTCCAAGCCTGTATTGTCATTGACAAAGGACTGTGGGAGTTGTGGTCCAAAACATCTAGAGTGCCGAAGGTTCACCACCACTGGCATAGACGATCCAAACCCACCTTTACCTCTTTGCTCCTGAATAAGGACTCTGAGCCCTGATCGGTGCCCACCTGAGAGCAGCTTCCCTCTTTGGTTTTACATGTTCTGTGCGAAAATAGAAAGCTGAGCTCCCCCCCCCGGCTTCCCCCCCCTCCTTGCAAGCAAGAGGCCTTTCACCATGGCACAGCGGAGGAATCTGGGGCAAAGAGAGAAAGTGTGAGTCTCCCCTCCCTTTCCCCTACCCTCAGAAGCAGGGAGTCCAGATGCTGTAAATCAAGGAACTAGCGCATTCCCAGGATCCCTCCCGCAACGTCCCCCATTCCTCCAGCGTTGACTGAATCCCTGCCGGGTGCTTGCTTGCAGCTATCCGTGCTCCTGGAGCATGGGCTCAGGACAAGATGTTCAGTCGGCAGCCACACGTGACTGAGCCGCACGTTCGCCAGCATAACGACTGGGATTGCCAGCCTTGCTAGAGAGCTTCTTGTGAAGAAACTAGGTGTTTGCACTGGGTATCCTTCCTCAGAAACAGCCAGGGTTCTGCTGCCATATTCTGAGGAGAATTTACTTTGGGAATCCTGCAAGCCACAAGAGAAAGGCCCCCAGTGCCGGTTCTACGACCAGGTACAGGGATGCACCTGCCTCGAGCAGCAGATGCTGCGTGATGAGCAATGGCCATGAAGAATGGAAAGGGAGAGCCATGTGTGTGCATGCACATGCCAATCAACCTTCCCATGTCCTCTAAACTACACTGTGGTGGAGGACATTGTTCTATTGCCAGTGCGGAAGTCCATCCATTTCTGGTATTGGGAGCGGGGCGGGGAGCGAGGAGGCATCTCACTCTTTGCCTTAGGCAGCAAAATGTCTTGGGCCATCTGTGACTGCTTCGGCTCTTGATATCCCACCAGATGTCGGTTTTCCCAAGTGAAATGCGGTGTCAATCCATGACTTTTTCTGAGGTCCAGAAGAACCAAGAACACTCTTTGCCCTCTCTGCTCCAATCAGGATATCAAAAGTAGAGGCAGGAGGACTGACGGCAGCAGGACATGACCTCCATTGCCAGCTTCTTACATGAGGCTGCTCTCTCTGAGCAGGCCAATCTGACTGAATTGCAAAGCCAATACTAATGAGGCTTCTGTTCTGTTTAATTAATGGGAACTCAGCTCACTGTTTCCATGTGGTGGCCTGTTGGACAGAGGACTCCAACAAGGGCACCAGCTGGAGTGACAAAAAGCTAGCCAAGAGAGCTCCCAGAATGCACAGGTTTCTTAACTTCTCAGGATGAGTGAAATCTATGGAGGACTGGGGACCAATTTATTTTAGTTTCTTGAAGGAGGAAACCAAGCTGGGATTTACTCTTCTGTTGCTGGTGGTGGTAACGGGGAGGAAAATGTTAGGGACAAAACCTTATCAGCCACCTAAGAAAACATACTAGGTGCCTTCATGGGCAGTTCAGAAAGAGATGGGTTCTACTCAAAAGTAGACAAGGAAAAACTGTTTTCCCTATCATACAACACTAGAACTAGGGGCATTCCATGAAACTTTTGGGTGCTGGATCTCAAACAAATAAGAGGAAGTACTTTTTCATCCAGAGGACCACTGGTCTATGGAATTCCCTGCCAGAAGAAGTGGTGACAGCTGTCAGCCTTGGCAGCTTTAAGAAAGGATTGGACAAGTTCATGGAGAACAAGGATATCAATGACTATCACGATGGATGTCTAAGGACAACCTCTGGGTTGGAAAGATAAGCAGGATATCTCTCAATGTCATTTGCAAGGAATCGTAAGCAGTTGAAGACATCTGCTTGGGAATACTCTGAAGCTAATGGTGAGCCACTGTGTGAGCCAGAATGCTGTATTGAATGGGCTGTGGCCTATTCCAGCAAGGCTGTTCTTATGTTCTTATACAAACAGAGACAAAAGGAATTGGCTTCCAGAGAAGCTCACAGTTGAAAATAGTCTGTCATGCTCCTATTGCTACCAGCCCTTCTTCCCAAAGAATTGCAAGGGTGGGCGACGTGCGGTTCTCTAGATGTTGTTAGGCTCCAACTCCCAGGTTTCCTCATTTGTGGCAATGATGGCTAGGGAGGTTGGGAGCTGCAGTACACCAACATCTGAAGGGATACAAGTTCCTCTCTTCTGCAGTAGAGATTTGGCTAAGAATTTCTTTTTTTTAAAAAAAAATATTTTATTATAATAAAAAGACAAAAAAGAAATAAACAAAAAAGGAAAAACGAGAACAAGAAAAAAAGAGAAAACAAAAAAGAAAACAAAAAAGAATAAAACATATAAAAGAGTTTTACAATATAACATATCTCGTTTGGTGCGTTTCTATTATTGACATTCTATTATCTATCTCTTCTCATCCTTTCCCTTTTTACTACAAAGCTTTTGCCTTCCACCAGTTATAAAAGAGGTGCCAACTCAAAAAAGAGTAGATTCTTCTTGTCCCTTTAATCTCTTAGTTAATTTGTCCATTTCTGCACATTCTAATATTTTCTTAAAAACCATATCGTTGGTTGGCGGATTTTTAGATTTCCAGAACGGGGCCCACAATAATTTAGCTGCTATAAAAAGATGTAATATTAAGTAAGACATTTGCTTGTCTACCGAGTTTGGCAGTAAACCTAGTAAAAATATCTCCGGTTTAAACTCTAATTCTAATTTTGAAATTTGCTTAATCCAAGTATGAATTTTAACCCAGTAACCAATTGCTTTATCACAAGTCCACCAAGCATGACAGTAAGTTCCTTCTTGAGTTTTACATTTCCAAAACTTATTTGACATATTAGGGAATATTTTATCAAGCTTTGCTGGTTTTATATGCCATCTATAAAATATTTTGTAAATATTTTCTTTATAGGAAGTACCCAATGTTAGCTTGAAATTCTTTGTCCATAGTTGTTGCCATTTTTGTAGTTCAAAATTTCTTGCCCATTTTAGCATAGTATCCTTCTTTTCTTCATCTTACATATCCCATTGTATTAAAAAAATGCTTTTCTTTTGTCATTAAGATTTTGTCAAAAGCCGTGCACTCTTTATAAAATCCTTGTGCCTTTATATTTTGGTTGTAAATTGATTGTAGCTGCATTTGAGGCCACCATGAAAAAGTCAGTCCTTGATCCACTAATTGAGTTTTGATTTTCAAAGTTCCCTCAAAATTCAGGAGGTCATTATAAGTAACTAATTTTTGCAAATCTTAACAAGCTTGGGTAGGTAAAAGCTTCCATCTGTGAGACCCACCTGGGTATTTTCAGATATATTTTTAAGATTTGGCTAAGAATTCCTATCCAGCCAGTCCCAAGATTTCAAAAAAGGACACTCTAGTCTGTGCGGTCTGTCATCTTGCAGTAGTGATTATGGTGAAGAATGTCAGGACTTCAGAGGTCTGTTCTTTTATTCATTGGCAGTGCCAGGCTAGGAATTCCCACTAGAGTGGAAAGCCTTACAGTGACATAAGGGGCCTGAAACCGTTTGTACTGTATCTCTATCCAATTTTTAAAGCAATCTGTATTAATTTAAATCCAGGTGATTTGAATGACCGATGTAAGGTATTGACAGCCCATGACCAAAGAAAGCTCCCACCCACAGAAGTATAGGGGTGAAGTGCTGCTCCCTTAGGCAATGAGGACCATTTGATTCAGATACAAGGATACCAAAGGATGAAGGTTAGTTTGACTCATTCTCCAGCCTCTAGTCCCATGTTTTACAGCACAAGAAGGCATACTAACTAGTTAACCACAAAAGAAAACATACAGTATGGCATTGCTACTATTTTTAGGAGCATTATCCCCTCGGTCATGCCATCTATACTGCGGTGGTCCCCAACCCCCGGGCCGCGGACCGGTGCCGGTCCGTGGACCGGTCGGCACCGGGCCGCCTGGGGAGGCCGGGGAGGCTCCTCCCCTTTTCCTCCGCCGCCCTTCTCCTCCTCCTCTTCTCTCCCGCGGGCGGCCGGTGGAGGAGGAAGGCTGGAGGAGCTGCCGCCGCCGCCGCTCCACTGCGAGAGGAAGAAGGAAGGAAGGAGCGGCCGCTCCCGTCCCCTGCCCCCCCCCCCACACACACAGAGAGAGAGAGAGGCCGGGGCCCCCAGCCCCCCCCAACCGGAGTTTGCCGGTGAAGACGGGAACGGTGAGTCCCTCTGTGTGTTTTGTGTGTGTAGGTGTCTGCCTGCCGGCGCGACCCTCCCCCGGCCCCCGGCATTGCAGGGTCCCGAGCGCGGTGGGTGCCCGAGGGGGAAGAAGGTATGGGGGGGCGGGACCGCCCCGTCGCAGCCCATCCCAAGCCCGTCCCGGGGCGCACGTGGCCGGGCGGGCGGGCGGGGCGCTCCGCAGCTGCCTTGCCTGCCTTGCCCGCCCGCCCGCGACGGGACATGCATGGCGGGAAGTTATTGCGGGTGGGTGGGTTGGGTGGGAAGGAGCGGTGGCGGCGGCGGTTGTAACGTGTGTGTGTGTATGTGCGCGCGCGCGTGGAGGCGGTGGTCCCTCCTTGGAAGCGGAACCGGGCGGCGCAGAGACGCCACCCCCCCACCGGCCTCCCTCCCCTCCCCCCTCCCGTTCGCCCGCCCGAAGGCCGCAGCCGGAGGCAAGGCGATGCGGCGGCGGCTCCAGCCCGAGGGTGCCACCGGGACCGCCGAGCCGCCGCTGGCGCCGCCCCACCGAGACGGGCCGACAAGAGGAGGAGGCGGGGGCCGCCGACAAAAGGAGGAGGCGGGGGGCCGCCTGCCCAGGAGCCCCGGGCTCCCCCCCACCCCGCCCGTGCGCGCGGGAGGGAGCGGCACGCCCGACGCCCCCAGCTGGCGAGCGCCGCCACCGCCGCCACTCCCGTGGCCCCCCCGCAAGGCACACACGCCAAGCCCCCCCGCACCCCCTCCTCCCCTCCCCCACCCCCCCACACACACCCTCCCCTGCCCCCCGCCCGACCCGACCCCCCCCCCCCCATCTCCCCCCACCCCCACCCCCAGCCCCGGGCCACGGAAAAATCATCTAACATTTACTGGTCCGTGGGGACAAAAAGGTTGGGGAGCACTGATCTATAGTACTCAGGAATTGGTACTGGCTTAGAAGACCAATGGCAACATAAAGGATTGTTTTGGGCGTTCTTTATACACCTGCAAGCATACTGAGAAAGACCACTTATTTGAAGGTTTCTCTGCAGAACATCTCAAAGCAGAGAAAGTTGGAGTTGTTTGTGGGCAGATCATTGTTTCTCTCTAACAAATTTGTTCTAAGTGTAGGGATAATTTTCTCCACAAGCAACTATTATTTCTGCTGCAACAGACTGATGCCACATTACCAGGAGTCCATACCACCCAGACATTCATCTATGGCTGTACTTCCCAATTTCAGGTCTCTGGAAGTTCTTGCCTTACAACTCCCAGATATCTTGGTGAGCACAGCTAGTTGTGGGGGCTCCTGGGAGTTTTAGTCCAAAACCATCTGGGGACCCAAGGTTGCCCAAGACTCCTCTGGGGACCTCCAGCAGCCATATGTTTGCCCAGGACCGAGTTCACAGCCTGTTTGTGGGGGAAACAAGAGTAGAGCCATGTTCTGGACCCTTTGGAAGAAAATGGTCCTGGAGATAACAAGGAGGTTCCTAAGAGCAACATCCTTACTATATACAAGCTTCTGTGGGGAAGTTTTGAAATGCTGTTCTACAGAGGAAGGGTCATGATGACGATTCCAGTCATTGGCTTACTTCAGACACAAACCAGGTCCGGTCAAACAAACCGGATAAAGATTTATATGCTTATGTAGTATATCAGGGGTGAGCAAACCTCCAGAGTGTGGGGGGACACGCCTACTCCTGCAACCTCTGCCCTCCAAATCGTCTTACATGACTTCCCTCTAAACAGATGCGTAGCTAGAGTTTGGAGCGCCCAGGGACAAAGTCAATTTTTGTGTCCTTTCCTCCCCACCAACCATGTCTCACCCACCCAGCAAGGGGGGGCAGATCCTGGAGAAACAGTGGGGGAGGAGACAAAGGGTCTCTCCTTCTCATGTCCTCTTTGTGGGTCTCCTTTCCAGTTAAGGCTCTCCTGTGCAAACTGCACAGTGTGCGGATAGTGCCAAGCAGGTAATGGTTTTTTTTCAAGCATCAGCTCCATAGCATGTTTCCCCCCTCCTTTTCCCCGTCTAAGGATTGGCAATCATTAGCCTGGGGAAAGGAGGAAAGGGAAGCAAGCAATGGGATTCCCCCCCCCCCCCAAGCAGCACCTCCGTTGCGTGCTTCCCTCGCCTCCTAATGATCACCAAACCTTAGTGGGGGTGGGGGGAAGGAGGAGGGAGGGGGAGCAATCGATGGAGGTGCTGCTTGGGGGGGGGAAACATCACCCGCTTCCCTCTCTTCCTTTCTCCTGACTAAGGATCGCCAAGCCTTAGCGGGGCAAAAGGAGGACTGCTGGCAGGATGGTGCATGGCTTCTCCCTCCTGCTCTGCCTCCAGGCACCTCCAGATTGCTGCGCGTCCCAGGGCAAATGCACTACTCCGCCCTTCCATAGTTACGCCTGTGCCTCTAATGACCACATTTTTAAAATGTAGGGGGCTGTAAAACATGGAAAAACTGCACCCCATGTCTCCTAGATGACACAAGGAGCTTTTCAGAGCCATTCTTATTTGGGAGGATGGCTGACAGCCAAGGGGTGCTGATAGGTTGCATTCAGCCCCAAACTGGCATGCTTTCTGTCCCCATTTAGTCCCTTCATAAGTCTTGGCCTCTTGAGACATATTTTCCAGTAATGCCCAAGCATGACAACCTTGATTGGAACAATGCTATATAGCTGGCTGGGGAGCTCACTGTTTTAAGTATCCAGCTGTAGAGCCAGTGGTTGAGAGTTCAATTCCCTCCTGTACCTTCTGCAGGTGAAGCCAGCCTGTGTGACTTTGGAGAAGCTGCACAATCCCAGGATGCCATGAGAAGAAGGGCATGGTAAACCACTTCTGAGTATTTTCTACCTAGAAAACCCTGAAAAGGGTCACCTTATGTCAGAATTGATTGGATGGCACATGAATATTTGATTCATGCTTTAAGTCTTCTGTTATGGTAGGAAGTTTTCAGGTATCAATCGCTGAATAAAGAGGCAAGTAGAGAATTAAAGCCCGAGAGACAGAAGGTCTCTTGCTACTGTTTATGAACCAAGTTGTGAGATGATCGCTCATTTCTTGGATCAGGATTTTTACATCTATATGGCACTGTTGTCTTCTAAATCATTATTGTAATGAGGAGTTCTGACTTCCCATCACTGAATAATTTTAACAGTGTGGACTCAGCTGACTTTTTTCACCTAGTTCAACACCTAACATTTAACCTCAGGCTCTGCTTATGTAACCACTGTGCTGTTCCTCTGCACTTCTGCTCTGTGCCATTTCAGGAACTTGCGTGTTTCAGCCTAAGGCCAGAGACATATCTCTGGACACCAGCCAGTCTTATGTTTTCAGAAATGGAGACTCACACCTCCTTCTCTGTCCCAACATACATCATTGGGTGTAATCTTACACTTCTACACCAACCAGCAATTCATTGCATCTGAAATCTCTGTCTTGGACCAGAGTTTAACAGGAGGTTTCAAAGCCACGACAACACCTGACCAAATGTTGGGAATCTTTGCTGATTCTGTCCCACTTCTATTTCCTTCTACCATCCTCCCTCATGAAGAGTTCTACAGATGTCCAGAGGTTATATACTATGATGAAACATTAGTTGATATTAATAAAGTTAGTATCAGAACTTGTATACTTTGATGAAACATTAGTTGATACTAAGAAATGCTCCGGTCGGTTGGCCAACTTCGTCCTGACCGACCAGAGCTTCACTCTCCCTCTCGCTCCGGGTGGCCACACCTAGAGAGGCCCGAGGGGTTTCTACCTGGAACCAGCCCTTCTCGGTGGCTGCTCCAGCATACTGGAACAAACTGCCAGTGGAGATTAGGCTGGCAGATTCTCTGCTGGCCTTCAGGAGGGCATTAAAGACCTGGCTCTTCAGGCACTGCTTTAGGTGACCTCAAGTGTACAATGGTTTGTTGTTAGTCTGTTTGTTTGCTGGGCCCAGCCCTTTCTTGCCGGATCCTGCTTTATTATATGGTCGATGTTCTAGTTCTAGTTCTATTTTTATTTTTTTAATTTGTATTTTATTTTATTATTATTATTGTTACCATATTCTTTATTATTTATAATTTGATTTGGTATGTCTGGGTTTTGTTTTGTTGTGTTTGGGCAAGTTGTTTGTTTTGTAATGTGTTGTACACTGCCCAAAGTTCCCGCGGGAAAATTGGGCGGTCAACGAGTATAAAAATAAATAAATAAATAAAGGCATTGCATGCCTATGGATTTTGCTCTCGCTCTCTCACTTATGAACTAATACAGCTATTTATTTTGATGTATGCTATTTATGAGTAATCTGCATTTCTTTTGACCCAAACTATACATGTTTCCCTGATCCTGAAATCTGTACACAATATCCTGTTGTTTACTCTGCAACCATGAAGGCAAGAGAACGCAATTACTTGAGACAAATGATAACATTCACAGAATGACAATTTCTCAGACAGCCGATTTTTGTCTCTCGTGATGATAATGCACTGGCACACAGGCCTGCCCAAATGCAAAGACCACCAACGACTGAAGCCACAAACAATAAGGCCCTCATTTATATGAGGGTAAAAGTAATAACAACTACCCCTGCTGAGATTGCAAGGCAAGAAGGGAGCAATTCCAGCTTGAGGAGTCATCCTGGTTCTTTGCCAAGTTTTAACTAAGAAGACTGAGCAGTTAAGAAAGTGATATGCCTACATACAAGGGGCATAAATGAAAAAGTCTAAGACAGGCACATTTCAGAACTGACTCATGATCCCAAAGGCTTCAGACTTGTCAGAATTTGGCAGGCCTTGGGAACTTCCAGCAGAATTTCCTAGATTCACTTGGGTGGTGCTCTTAGCTTATGATGCATGCAGTGAGGTCCTCTGTACTGATGTAGTACATATATCATTTCAAGTGTACAGTATTAGCACAACAGACCTCTGTGCTTGTGTAGTAAGGTTTAGTGCCTTGTGTTTCCTGCAGTCTTATGTTTCCAGCAAGGGAACCATGCTGCATTCTAGATAACACAACTGTTGTATAACAACATCTTTTCTCTCAGTTCCATAATTTAGAGTGACTAATACTATCAGGGAAACCTCCTAACCGTTAGAGCAGTACAACAATGGAATGACCTCAGGATGTGGTGGGTGCTCCTACACTGGAGGCATTCAAGATCAATTGGGACAACCATCTGGCAGATCTCCTTGGATTCATATTCATGCCTTGAGCAGGGGGTGGGACCCCATGACCTCATAGGCCCCTTCCAACTTCATCATTCTATGATTCTGTGGTATTTATGGTTCTGAAATTCACCCCCACCCATGAGAGGAAAGAGGCAGAAGGGAAAGTCCCTTCTTGCCCTAACATGTAGCTTGCTCTCCCCCCCCCCACCCCCACCCCGCCGCCGCTGCCACTCCTGCTGGAATGCTGTAAGAGCAGGCCCTTTTCATCTGCTTGTTGCCTCTCCAGAAAGGCATCTTGCTTTTCCTGGGCTCCTCCTAACTCTTCTATTGGTACCACTACTGTTTCCACATGACTGTGGCTCTGCACCCCTCCTCCCTGTTGCATATGGCCAATGGTAAAATGCACAAGGCTCTAGTGGATAAAAACAAAGACTGAGAGTTCAAACATACCCAGCTGGAAGCAACACTAAATTAATTCTAATCTTAGCAACGGTTTGAGACAGAACAGTTAGACTAACCATTTGTCTGGCTGTGACAGCTGGGGGTATTTCGTCAACTGTTACCTCACAAAGTAATTTTTTCCCAGGATTGATCCCACAGTCTCATAGTTATAATGACTGAAGTTAACCTCCTGCTTTTCTGGAGCGAAGTACAAAGAGTGGTATGATAGTATGACAATATACTATTTTTGCTTGACTCTCATCTTCAGCAGATCCCTCAAAATCCAAACAAATGGATCAAATGTGTGGCATAAATTCCTATTAAATTGGACCCAGGTGACGAGGACCAAGTTGAGAGAGCTGCTGCCAAAGGTTTCTCTCAGAAGCACCACAGTGTTTTTGAGGCATGAAGGGGAAGGAAGTGTTTATACTATCCCATGCTCATCCATCAGACCTAACTGGCAGTGCCACCTTTCTTATGCTAATTCACCTGCTGGCTCAAGTGGAGAGCCTCACGGCTGAGGTTCTCAAGCACTGGAGTGTTTCCAGAAAATCCTTCAATCAGGCAGCAGATTTATGCTTGAGAAGCTTCTGCCGGCTGAACAGCCCCTTCCGCTAAACAGTTCCCAAGGGACATGCTGCCCTTGCTGTGGTGAGAGGAGAGGACCAGGCCCGTGCTAGCAGCTGGGTAGCAAATAGAGGTGAGTCAGAGCCAAAGGGAATCCATCTTTTGAGCCTAATTGTCACTCAATTCAAGTAAATCCTCACCTGACCCCAGAAGACACTGTCATAACAGGCTGCCCTAATGGAGCAGTTCAGGCAAGAAGACAACAATCGCTCAGCTTGTATCAGTGAGGGGAAGACTACAGTTGCCTGGTTGAGGCCACTTGCTTGGAAGATGCTCTTCACAGCAAAGGTCTTCCATAAGAATAAAGAGGAAAAGAGGCGTGGGCAGACCTCATTCTCGGGTAACATGCAGTATTTCAGTTTGCTCTGAGCAGAAGGGATTCTTATACTGGCCAAGAAGCTCCCATAATCATCCTTATACAGTGGCACCCCGACGTAAGAGCAGCTCGACTGAAGAGCAATTTGACTGAAGAGCGGAAAACTATTGGCGTATTAACTGCCACCTTACAAATTTTAAATATGGTCTGCTCAACTTACAAATTTTTTTTCCATTTTTTGATTTTTTAACTTTTTTTTCTTCAATTTTTTAGATAGGTACCCTGACCTAAGAGTAGTTTGACTTAAGAGCATGCATTTGGAGCGGATTGAATTCGTAAGTTGAGGTACCACTGTATATAGCATTGCACACAAAGGGGCAGAGACTGGAAAAGATGGTTTTAGTCTACAGCTCCTAGGATCTCTGCACATGGTCTGCAGACATGCTGACTGGGGGAATTCAGAGAGAGATGGAGCAAAAGGGACTTTTTCTGACTACACTTGAAATATGTGGTGACAGGACACTCGCTATTAGAGGGGGCAGACGTCCTTTTTTTGTCCCTTCTGAAGGAGGATCCCACACTTGGAGCATGTGCATTTTAGCAGACTTTATCCAGGAGAATCACCTGAAAGGCCATGACCAAATAATGGTCAGTGTCCTTTACATGCATATACATATTACAGCTTGGGACCTGAATACCTGTCGGAGCGTACCTTCCAAAGATCAACTGAGGCCCGGCCCACTAGAATGTTGCAGGCGCTCACACTCCGAGTGGCCATGCCCAGGGAGGCGCAGAAATCAGCAATCCGTAACCGCACCTTTTCGGTGGCTGGCCCCTCGCTCTGGAACCAATTTCCGAGTGAGTTGCGCCTTGCACAGTCCCTGCCCACCTTTAAAAAAGCACTCAAAACCTCGCTTTTTCAGGAGGCATTTGGCGACCTTTAACAGTTTCTTGTTTTTTTAATCCTCTCTTCCCTCAGAGCTGTCGTCTTGCCGATGATTCTTTTGACTATTTTTTTCTGTCTGAGTGTGCGTGTGTGTTTTGATTGTTGTACTGATTTTATATTGTTTGTTTTACTCTTTTTTGTTAACCGCCCAGAGTTCCTTTGGGAAGATGGGTGGTATGTAAACAAACAAACAAACAAACAAACATGCCACCTCTGAATTTGGCTGGGCAAACAATCTTTCTTTCTGAAACCCCGTGTCAGTCAGTGGAGAGCCAAAACTGAGTTAGATAGATCTGTGGCTTGACTCTGAAAAACGCCGCTTCCTATTATTCCTAAGTACATTGGTGCCTCGGATAACAATGGCAATTCGTTCTCCGAGGTTAGTTGTTATCCGAAACACGTCGTTATCCGAAACGCAATTTCCCATAGGAATGAATGGGAAACCGTTTAATCCGTTCTGGAGCCTAGGAAAAAGGCACAGACACCTGGTTTTTTTGCTCAAAACTCTTTAAAAAGTGTACTTTAAAGGTACAGATGCAATTTCACCTGGGATAACTTTTTTACTGATGCATGCTGGAAATTCATTATCTGAGGCAGTCCATAGGGAAAATTCGTTATCCGAGGCAGCCCATAGGAAGATTTGTTATCCAAGAGAGCCCATAGAGAAAATTCATTCTCCAAGGCAGACCTATACCTAGGAATTGCGATTCCTTATCCGAGGCAGCCCATAGGGAAAATTCGTTATCAGAGGCAGTCCTATACCCGGAAATTTGCAGTTGTTATCCGAATTATTCGTTATCCAAGGCAGTTGTTATCCGAGGTACCACTGTATGTCATTTACACAAAAGGTAGTGGTGTCCCTCTGGCCCATTCCTCATCAAAACAGCACTGAGTAGTTGTAACCCTTTGTGTTCTGTTTTGTTCCCAATTTGGACCAAGGGCCTCCAAATCTATACTTTTTATTGCGAAAAATATGATATATTTTTGAATCCATGTTTAAAACTACTGTATTTGTTATTTGTTTCAAACAGAACATAAATTTCCCCCAACCCCCAAGGGTTCATCAGTTTAGTAATAAAATGTATCTGTCCAATAGATGTATTCCTAAAATGTGATCTATATGTTTCAGCAGATATTTTTTTTCACACAGGTGCACAAAAATTGTTAGTGCGCCTCCTGATCTGATTTGGGACCAGCCTTAAGGGTAGCTTTAAATATTTAAAGCCGTCCTTAATACACAAACATACCCTACAAGGGTCACATAATTTGGATCTGTGTCTTATTGTGGAGTAAGGGGGAAAGATGTATCTACTAGTGCAGTGATGGCGAACCTTTTAGAGCCGAGTGCCCAAACTGCAATTCAAAACCCACTAATTTTTTTGCAAAGTGCCAATACAGTAATTTAACCTGTACACAGGTGGCTATGAAGGGGCGATGTTGGGTGCCCACAAAAAGGGCTCCGAGTGCCACCTTTGGCACCCGTGCCATAGGTTCGCCATCACTGTACTATTAGACTATTATAATGCTTAAGGTTTTGTCCCCTTTAATCTTTTTAGTTCCAGCCTATTGCTTCATCAGCAAGACTGGCAATATACAGCAGGCATCTGCCTTCCAGTGCATGATCCCACTGGGTATATCACCTCATGTTTTACAGCAAGACTACACTTTGTGTTTCAGATCAGTCTGTATCTGCCGCTACATAACTCTGGTGGCAGTGCTATGTTCTGACCTCCTTACTAACAAAACTCTACACCCCATTTTGATGAAAGAGCCTTGCAAAGCAAGTGGTAACAAAGGAGGATGGGCTATGTGATTAAGACAATCAATCTCCAGACATAACCACAGCTGCTTTTACTCGGGCTGTTGTTAGAAGTACTGTACTTGATTAATCTGCCTCAGTAGGACTGTTAGATGACTTTTCTGTTCAAGTTGCAATCCCCCCCAACATCCGTTGCTTCAAAACAGTGTTAAGAGTCCAAAATACAAGTACAGTGGACCCTCGTATAACAAACGGTTTGTATAACATAAAATCTGTACAACATAAAAAATTCCGGAGATAGGGGAAATTTGCTTAACAGAATCGCCTGTGGGGAGAATCCGTACAACACAAAAATTGTCGCAATTAGGGATTACTCCGTTTTCAATACATTCCTATGGAAAATTTGTATAAAGGAAAATTTGCTTAACATAATTTCATTTGGAACAAATTAATTCCTTTATACAAGGTACCACTATACTAGGCTTTGTTTCAAATACCATACCTCTGGGTTCCCCCTTATTTGAAATGTTGGTGCATTAACTCTTTACTATTGAGAGAACCTGCAGCTTTTTGGAAAACTTTTCTAATCCCTTTGGGTGGCCACTGACAAAAATGTGTGTGTGAGGTTTGAGTACCAGGAGTTTCTCCTGAGTCAGAGAATTAGGGTATCTGCCTGTGAGTTACACCTTTCCTCTTGAAATCAGAAATCCTGTTTGGAATAAGCCTTAAAAAGAACAGGTAGCTGCCTTCAATGGAAAACAAGACGCCAATTGTGATGTACTCTTTTTGTTATGTACTCATTAGCAATTTTTTTTTAAATCACAGTAAATTATTGTCTGCTTGACTGACTGCAGCAATGCTTTTGACTCCATCTGGCACCCAAGGCTGAACCTTAAATTGCTACAGAAAGCAATTGCAGGAGAAAACAGATGACCTGATTAAATCTATGCATCAACCCATCAAATGCAGATAAAAATAAACAGGAAAAAATAAGACTTCCAAACTAGCTTAACAGTTAACAATTTGGTAGAGATATAGGCCTGTCCTAGTCACCCCTGCCCCTTAAAACATAAGTTCACCCACGCGGCCTAGAGGACCCCTACATTTAAAGGGACACATCAGCTTCCTTTCCCTTCATCTTTACACGTTGTCATGGTACCTTCTGGAGCCAGACACTGGCCCAGCAGTGCCATTGTTACTGCAACCATGGAAGTATCCCCTGCAACCAGGTAAAGCTTCAGCAGTTCTTCAAGGTGAGACAGAAGTGGTGTCAATATGACAGCTACAGAGCACCTACAATAAATTTTATCAATGTATTAGACTTCTATATGGCCCATCTAGCTACCAGGCTACACTAGAGAAGTTTTAGAAGACATAGTTGTGTTAGTCTGTGTTACCATATCAGGCAAAGAGCACACATTGGGCGTTTATACACGACCCCTAAGCTGCGCTGCAAATGGCTCCCAGCTCCAGAGCTTAGAAATGTTTTCCCACCAGCTCCGGAGTTTGGAGACAATTAAGTGCGACCCCGCCCACTTTACACGACCCAGCGCACTTTTCTTGTACCTTCTCTTTGGAGGTAATAAAAAATTAGATGCGGATAAGAGTGCCCGGCTCTCCTGGCTTGTCTGTTGTTTTTTTGCCTCCCGCCCCTTTAAGAGCTCCTTGAGACGGAACCAGGAAGTAACGGGGCTCCTGGCAAGTTCGACCGCACCAGCAGGGTTAGTAAAGGCTTCTTTTGTCCTTTTTTTGCCTCCCCCCCCTCACACCGACAGGAGCAGGAAGTGCTGAGGGGTGGGGACGCAGGAACAAAAACGAACCCCCAAGATCTCTGGTCCGAATTTAAGGGATCAGCGGATCTTAGGGGTCGTGTGAAAAGGCCCATTGTGGCACCTTAAAGAGTAACTGCTATATTTTACAAGAAACACATACATACACAAGCCGAAAAAAGATGTGGCACTTTTAAAACAGAATGACTGCTTTTTTTCTTTTGGTTTGTGAGTTTGTGTGTTTATATGTGATGCTTGTTAAAACATAGCAGTTAGTTTTAATTAAATTAATTTTTAATTTCTCTTTTGTTTTTGTCTGACATGCCACTACAGACTAACATGCCTATGTTTTCCAAAATGTCACTTATTTGTAGTTTGATCTGGGATATATAGTGAGAATTTTGTTTGTGTGTGCATGTGAGACCTTTTCCAAGGAGAAAGGCCGGGTAAAATATTCTAAATAAATCTCCAAAGTTTGTTTGAGGCCAGTGGTTTTACTGGCCTGGGGATTCTTGGAGGAGCAATTATTTTTTCCCCCTTTCCAAGTGTTGGTTTTAGTTCCAAAAATTCATTTCAAAGGTAAGTGATGTTTCCGTGTTCTGCTTTGATCTCCAAGCTCTGGTTTGATTAACAAGAATGAAAAAGCTAGACTGATACTTATGTTCAATTAATGTAAAAGCTGAATTGCTAGATTGTGTGTGTGTGTGTGTGTGTGTGTAATATTCTTGAAAAATATTCTTTTGACAAATTAAACTGATTAGATTTCATTAGAGTAGACTGAATTTCTTTTCTGAATATTAGAATTTCTGAAATGCTCTGTTGACAATAGGTGGATTTTGATCACTGCTCATAACAGGAGCAGGGACATTGTGAACTTCTAAATGTTGTAAGTCTGTGACTCCCACCAGCTCTAGCCAGCACAAGCAAGGGTTGCGAACAACAAGTTTGAGTTTGATACACTACGGAGGACCACACGTCTCCAGTCCACTAAAAAAGGAATGATAGCACACTGCAAAGAGGGATCAAAAGTCTTCCGCCCTAATTCCAAATCTTTTCAGTTTTTTTTCTCCCTTGCTTCAGTTTTTAATTCATTATACTTTATGGTAAATCCACCATAAATTACACGGGTACTGTGACTACAGAGATTTTGACTCACTTTTAGTGAGTCATCTCTCTTTAAACCCATCTTTTTAACAGCAGTCTGGACACACACACACACACACACACACACACACACACACACACACACACACACACACACACACACACACACACACACACACACACACACACACACACACAAGAAACACAAAACAGGTAAATAATGAAATCTGTTCCACTGTTATGACATTTGCAACCATAGGGAAATGCTCCTGCTGATGATTTTTTTCTCATCATGCGTCAGTTAAAGACACAAAACGAAACAGGATGAAGTGCATATTAACATGGCATACAGTTCTGAATTCACTGGCGCACCAAGATGTCAACGTCAAGAGAAAAATTAGTGTCAGAACATAATCAATAAATTCATGCAGAGCCCACCCACCATAATTTCAAATATACTCCACTTCCATTAGGTATTAAAAAGCAGTAAAATGTAATTAGCTGGTGTCTCAAACATACATAAGAACATAAGTACATAAGAAGAGCCATGCTGGATCAGGCCAAAGGCCCATCTAGTCCAGCTTCCTGTATCTCACAGTGGCCTCACCAAATGCGTCTGGGAGCACACAAGAGTAGAGATCTGTCTCCTGATACCACTCCCTCCCTGGTTTTAAGCCTGGAGAGTACACATCTCCATCATGGTTTGTAACCTGTGATGGACTTTTCCTCCAGGAATCTGTCCAATCCCCCTTTGAAGGCATGCAGGCCAGATGCCATCACCACCTCCTGTGGCAGGGAGTTCCACAGACTAACAACACGCTGGGTAAAATATTTTCTTTTGTCTGTTCTCGCTCAACCAACCCTCAGTTTGAGTGGATGCCCTCTAGTTCTGGTATTTTGTGAGAGGGAGAAGAGTGTCCCTCTATCCACTTTACTCATGCCCTGCATTATTTTGTACGTGTCAATTATATCCCCCCTCAGGCGCCTTTTTTTCCAGACTAAAGAGTCCCAAATGGTTTAGCCTTTCCTCATAAGGGAGGTGCCCAGCCCAGTAATCATTTTAGTCACTCTCTTCTGCACCTTTTCCAGTTCCACTATGTCTTTTTTGAGATGCGGTGACCAGAATTGTACACAATACTCCAGGTGCGGCCTTACTATCATCTTGTACAATGGCATTATAATGTTGGCTGTTTTATTTTCAATCCCCTTTTTGATAATCTGTAGCATGGAATTGGCCTTCTTCACTGCTGCCATACATTGGGTGGACACCTTCATTGAGCTGTCCACCAACACACCAAGATCTCTTTCCTGATCTGTCACGGATAGCTCAGAGCCCATGAGTTGATAGATAACGTTTTGATTTTTTTTTTTTGCCCCAATATGCATTACTTTACATTTTGCTACATTGAAACACATTTGCCATTTTGCAGCCCATTCCCCCAGTTTGGAGAAATCCTTCTGGAGCTCTTCACAATCTTCTCTGGTTTTTACCACTTGGAAAAGTTTCGTGTCATCCCCAAACTGGATCATGGAAACCTCAGAAACCATTGACACCTACTCTTTGTTTCCTGGATCTCAACCAGTTCTCAATTCCTAAGAGGACCTGTCCTCTTATCCCTTGACTGTGCAGTTTTCTCAGCAGCCTTTGGTGAGGGACTGTGTCAGAAGCCTTCTGAAAATCAAATTAGACAATATCCACCAGTTCACCCAAATCCACATGCCTGTTGACCTTTTTAAAGAACTCTAAAAGTTTTTTCAGGCAAGACTTACCCTTACAGAAGCCATGCTGATTTTTCCTCAGCAAGGCTTGTTCTTCTATGTGTTTTAAGATTTTCTCTTGGATTAGGCTTTACAACATCTTGCCTGGGACAGACGTAAGACTAACCAGCCTGTTAGGGACCCAACCCAACCCGCAACAATTGAAAATCTGCGATATGCACATGCAGGTTGGGCGGGGCCTAGGGTGATTTTCAGTGACCTGGAAGTGACTTCTGGTTTGCTGCAAGGCCCTTTGGGGGCCTCCAGAACACCTGGGAAGGCCCACGCAGGCCCATTCGGGGCAGCGCCAGTCCTGGGGAAAGATAGGAGACCTGAAACAGGCCTTTCCCCCCTTACCCCAGGGGGCCTTTTTCATATACGGTGGTCCCACGATATAGTGGGACCGCAATATATGAACCACGAATGGGCGGGGGACCACTGTATTACATTATCATTATTAGGAATTGGATAAGGGTATGTGTGGGCCAGGCAAACTTGAAAAAAATACAAGAGAGATAATTCAAGGTTATATATGACCCCATAACAGATCCAAGGGGGTAAACGTTTGCCAGACAGACAGTGTCTGTTGGCAGATATGAACTGCTTGATCCATTGCTACAATAAATAAATTTGTGATGGGGGGTCCCTGCATGGCAGGGGGTTGGACTAGATGGCCCTTGAGGTCTCTTCCAACTCTATGATTCTATGATTCTTCATTTCATTTTACATTGCACCACCACCTCACAATTTATTTTTACTGTTCTCTGGCTCTTTCTAGAGGTGAAGGGGGAACATAGCAACCCCCACCTCTAGTGTGCAAGCTATAAGAGGAAGGCAATTGGTCTATAGATGTGGGGTCAAACTATATGAGGGATTGCTTCTTGCTTCCACACAGTACACACAGAACCCACCAGCTGATGGCAGAGAGGTTCAGGACTTGGAGAAGTAACTTCTCTGGATGACATCTTTATGCATTCTGCTGGTTAGGGATTTTTTGGGTGTCAATGTCCAGAAAAGTAACTTTTCTAGGCCACAGAGAGCCCTACAAAGAAGCAAGGGTGAGACTCACAGGAACAGGAAGGCCAGCTTAATGGTATCCACCACGGAGGAATAAGTGTGTGCAGTTAGAAAGTTATTCACATCACCATTCACAGGCAGCCTTGAATGCCAACTTCCTGGCTTCATAAAGCATGTGGCATAGCAGCTAAGGCTCCCCCTCCCCATTCCCTGGGTGTTGCTGCATTGGAGCCCCCAAATTGTTGAATGCATCTCCACCCTCCTGACAAACAGCCTGGCAAGGATGCCTGAGACTGGTAATTCCTCACCTCTTGCCGCTGTCTCCCCGGGAGCCAGCACAAAGAGGCTTTGAGAGAGAGAGAGAGAGAGCAGTTACAGGCTTTCATGGAGCCTCCGGCATTAACTTCTCCCCTTTCCCCCCTTGGAAACTTGCTATGGCAGCCACAGAGCCAGTACCTGCTTAGTGGCTTGTGCACATCTACATTCGCCCGGTCCGTCTTCCATCCTCCTCCCCATCAGAAGACATCTCCCTCCCTCATGTACGGCTTAGGAAGCATTTCCCACTGACCTGCTCTTGGGGACAAGGAACCCCTTGGCTGCTCATTCCTGATATCCTGGGGTGTTGTTGCTGCTAGAGCAGTGATAGTCAGCTGCTTTCTTCACATCCAGCCCTGCTGCTACTGGGGTGATTGTGTGCCTGCCTCTTGCGTATGAGCTTGGCATTACTTTCAGCTCATTTCCTCGCGCACCATGCTGCCCCCGCCCTGCCCAGTGCCCAGCACCGCCCTACCCGGTGCCCATCAACTTTCTATACCCAGTTGCATGGTTGGACTACAGTGCCTTTTCTCTTTCTTAAAATGCCTACTCCTTGGAGAATTTACCAATCCCCACCCTCCAGTAATCTGATGGTCAACAGGCTAGTGGCTCATACTAGTAGTCACCTAGGCAAGGGAAATTTGTAAGTCTGAAGAACACAATACCTGGGAGATTCCTATTTACATCTCAGTGTTTTAAGTTTCACCGAGTTTGGACAATCACTCTTTTTTTTTTTGGACTACGACTCCCAGAATCCTCCAAGATAGCACAACCATTTTCTGAAAGTAACAATTCAAAAAAGGTAACAGGTGCGCATCTTTAACCTTCTGGTCTTAACACTATTTATCTGATCTAAATTACATAAGTTATGCAAACAAACACACAGAGCTTACCTGCCTATGCTGGAGAAAAAATACATATGCAATATCTAATATGTAATTTGTCCCCAAACAAATGAAAAAGAAGATCAGAGGGATAAGCAACCACATGGAACTTCCTCAAAACTAACACACTTCCTGGGCACTGATTTCCATGTCTGTGTCTTCTAACCTAGACACAGACGCAACAATGCAAAACATTTTGCCACATCATGGAAGACCATGACCCAATGACCTCGGTGCTTGCTCAGTCTGCTGTCGTCAGGCAATGTGAGGGCCCTTGCTCTTCTTTCTTCTGGTTCTTTATCTCAAAATCCAACTTGGTCTTTTAAACAGCCTTTTAAACAGAGAGCAGTTTTTATAAAGTAAGATACACAGATATTCCAGTGCCAAGACAGATCTAGGTTTCGTGTCTATAACTGATAAATTAATTAATTATTATCCCACCTTTCTCCCTGGAAGAAACCAAGGTGGCAAACACAAGGTGATTTTGATTTATGTGGGAGCTTTCCCCAAGTATACAGCCATCTCTTTTGTTCTCCAAGTGCCCTGGATGGTGTTGGTTTGGGAAGACGTGGCAGATCCTAATGGCTAGGAGTATGGCTTGCTCTTTCTCAGCTGTGGTTCTAAGTTCACATCCCACTGAACAAATAGGGAAGTTTCGTATGTCCTTTACCAATAATCATACCACCCTTTTATCCCAAGGTAGATCACAGGTTCATATTTCATTGACTAACAGTGGCTTTCTAGGGGTTCAAACAAAGTCTTCCAGCCAGGGTTTCAAAGCAGAGAAGTCAGGGAGTGAATCTGGGTCCTCTGTGTTCAAAGTGTATGATCCACCATTAGGCCTCGGCACCCATTACACCTCAGAGAATACAGATATCATTGCATAACAGTGGTGGGGTCATAAGCAACAACAGGAAGAACTGCAGGAAATAACCATTAGACAGGAATTTATCACATATGCTTCGTCTGCAGATGGTCCCAGTTTCATACTGTGGCATCTTCAAGTAGAAAGGGAAATATTCTGGGCAGAAAGATCTAAATCTAACGTAAAGCTATTTCCATTGTCAATGTCATATGACCTCAGAAAACTATGAAACTCTGACACTGTTTGGTAGTTTGAGTCCATGGTGGTCTGTCCCAGTTGGCATTCATCCCTGGAAGAGTTAATTTCAGTGTGAGGTCAGACAACCTTCACAATTATATCAGCTATTCATCTGGGTATCAACATATAAGTTGTTTAATTGTTTAAATACTTAATCTAATTTCAAAGCATGGGAACAAGAAACAGAGATTGCAGAGAAACTCAATGAATTCTTTGCTTCAGTATTCACTGAAGAAGACAGAGACCACATGCCCAAAACAAAACCTTCATAGGAAGGGAAACTGAAGAATTAAGCCAGATAGAAATAAGCAGGGAGGAGTTTCTTGCATGTCTTATTAAATTAAATGCTAACAAATCACCAGGACAAGATGTCATCCATCCATGTGTTCTCAAGGAACTTAAAGATGAAATTGCTGATGTCCTAACCAAATTATATATTTTGCTCAAATCAGGCATTGTGCCCAATGAGTAGAGAATGTAACACCAATCTTCAAAAAAGGATTCACTAATCTGCTGGGATTCTTTGAGTGTCAACAAGCATGTGGATAAGGGAGATCCAGTTGACACTGTTTATCTGAACTTTCAGAAGGCTTTTGATAAGGTCCTGTACAAAAGGCTCTTGAATAAACTTGTTAGTCATGGAATCAAGGAACAGGTCTTGCCCTGGATCAGCAGCTGGCTAAGGGACAGGAAACAGAGTGTAGCACTAAATGGACACTTCTCCAAGTGGAGGGAGGTAAAGAGTAGGGTCCTCCAACGTTCAGTATTAGGACCCCTGCTTTTCAACCTCCTCATAAATGATCTAGAAGTAGGGGTAAATAGCAAGGTAGCCAAATTTGCCAACGACACTAAATTATACAGGGTAGTAAAAACTGAGAGAGATTGTAAGGAGCTCCAGAGGGATCTCTTGACACTGGGGGAGTGGGCAAACCAGTGGCAGATGAGCTTCAGCATCTGAGGCTGTATTGGCTGGGCCTCCTCACTCTTGAACAATGGTGCCTGAGAGGTGACCTGATTGAAGTTTATAAAATTGTACACGGTGTGGACAAAGTAGATAAGGAAAAACTGTTTTCCCTATTGCACAGCACTAGAACTAGGGGGCACTCCATGAAACCTTTGGGTGCTAGATCTCAAAACAAATCAGAGAAAATACTTTTACACCCAGAGGATCACTGGTCTGTGGAACTCCCTGCCAGAAGAAGTGGTGACAGCTGTCAGCCTTGACAGCTTTAAGAAAGGATTAGACAACTTCACGGGGAACGGGGTATCAATGGCTATCATTATGGATGCCTAAGGACAACCTCTAGGTTGGAGAGGTAGGCAGGGTATTTCTCAATGCCATATGGAGGGAATCATAAGCAGGTGAAGACATCTGTTTGGGAATACCCTGAAGCAAATCGTGAGCCACTGTGTGAGCCAGAATGCTGGACTGGATGGGCTGTAGCCTGTTCCAGCAAGGCGGTTCTTATTTTCTTATGTAAGTCCTTGTGTGAAGTAAGTCTTTCTCTAGAAATCCTAATTAAATATAGTTTACTTTTCCCAGACGAAAATTCCAGGCAACATCAGCTTGCCTAATTCTACAAGCATTATTCATCTATTCTTTGCTCTAATTCTTATTCATCTTCTTTGTTCCATACACATAGAATTGCTCAAAAGTAGAGAACCACTTTCTCTATTTCAATAAATATCACCATTCAGGCATGAAAATAAAGTTCACGCTGGCTTTTTTTCTCGCCAGCTGGAAACAGCCGAGGCGGATGGACCCACCCCTTGGGATATAGGGCTGAACTCGGACCTCTCACTCGGCTTTGCATCCAGCGGTGGCTTGGACCATTCTCTGTCTGCCCAGCAGGCAGGCACAGCGGTCAAAGAGCCAGCTCAGCTTGACCTCATCCTAATGAGGCCTCATTAGCAGCACCCAGCTGTTGGATGGCCCTCCCTCTCCATTAACTGGCCAGATGATTGTTGGGGGGGGGAGAGATACTTCTTCAAGGATGGGCTCAGTCCCCTCAGTGCCTGGGCAAGGGACCGAGCAGAAAGAGGAGAAAGGTAGCCAGGAAGAGCTCCAGATTCCCCTTGGGGTGGGCCTCTGCAGGATCCTTCGAGCCCCTCTGCAGGCTTCTTGGCTATGCATACAGCCCAGCAACTCGGAGGATGTTAAAAAAAACCTGGCAGAGGATGACAACTTCACTGGACCCTGCAGAGGCAGGCATCCTGGGCTGAATTTGATTTCATAACATCTCATTCATAGCACTTGGCATGCCTTCCTCCTCCTTGCTGGGCTATTTACGTTTTGGCCCTGATGCACCCCTGGCCTCACTGGGACTTTTGCCTGCGAGCACCTGTTGCAAGGCATCCTGAAAAGCTCAACTGGCCATACAGTTGGCGCTGGCAAGAATCGGCTTGGAATGTCGATGCAGAATCCCACCGCTTTGGAGAGGGGCCACGAGGGACAGACCTGGTTGTGTGGATGCATGGGAACATTAGAAGCCTTGGCTAAAAGCCTCTTGTGGCCACTCCCCCCCCCCCCCCCCACCCCGCTCCCTATCACTGCTGGATGTATGGCCCGTGCACCTTCTGTAACTTGAGGCTATCTTAGCCGATGAGATCAGGTTACTGATAACACAGAATCTGTGGGTTTCAAGCCCACGATTTTGGCAGGAGGAAGGAAGGCAGATACGACGTCCACATTTCGCTTTCTGCTAGGAAAGGGATGTAGCTCAGTGACAGAGCGTATGCTTTGCATCCATGAGTTCAGTCCCTGTTATTTCCTAACAATGTTGGGTAAAACTCCTATCTCAAGAGTAAAGGGCCAACCTGGAATAGTGAGTTTCCTTTGAAATACTTGGATGAATAGATTTTGAACATCTATTCTAACACATATTCTGCCTACATGTGTGTGCCGTTACGTCAACTCCTGCTTACGGTGTCCCTTTCCAGGATGTTGTAGTTAGAGAGTTCTCAGAACTGATTTGCCACTCCGTTCTTTGTGTGTGGCAGCCAAGTTGGACTATGGGGCTAGGCCGCTAGGATGATATAGCTTGCCCGAGGCAGCTCCCATTGGTTCTTCTCCCAGGAGGTACAGTCGGGAATCAAACTCTTGAACGCTGGGTGCTCCAACTTAGTGAGCTAGCCAGCTAGCCAAGGCCCACTCACATCTTTCCAACTCAACCTGCTGGGTAGAACTTTTAAGATGTTATGTTTTTGGACTACAATTCTCACAGTGTAGGATTTGTAATCCAAAGACAAGTTTTCGCAAGTTCTGCTGCTGAGACTGCCTAGCATTAAAGCCAGGAAGGCAAAAAGGCAGGGCAAAATCCTGTCTTGATATATAGAGAGAACTGTCAATCTATTTGCTCATCCCTTGGTTGGACTTTGGGAAGATGAAACAAAAATGCAGGGACAACATTCACCTTCCTAAACTCTCACACAACACCCACCTTGAGGTGCACCATACACTTCTGGGGAGTACAGTGTGTGTTGGGGGGGGGAGAGAATGAGAAGAATAGCAAAGGGCATGATCTCTCCTGTTCTCTAAGTGGGTAAGGGAGCTCTGTTCCTTAGTGACATGTGATCCCTGTAAGCCATCCCAGGTCGCTCTCCCTCCAGGGGCCACGTGCTACATTCTCCTGCTGCTCTTCCTTCCTCTGGACATCATCACAGCCATCTCCATGGTAACCACTTATGAGGTCACCAGGCACTGACTACACCATCTGGTGACAACATTGAGCAGGCGGATAAGAGAGGGAGAGAAGATGGCACAACAAATACTTTGAACCTCCCCCCCCCCGCTCCCGCTCCTTCAACTTGGTTTTTTTTTTCAGGAACACCAAGAACTTGATGTTCAGCTCCGCTTTAGTCTCAGCGCTGCGTGCCCTGTCCTTCTCCTTTTAGGATGCTCCGATGTCCTACTACAGCTTCGACAGAATGCGCCGCATGCCTACTCCCCTCCCATGGCTCTAAGTGCCCCAGCTGTTTTCCTGGGCATCCACATCCAAGGTGCCCAATGAAGCATGAATGAGACAGCAGAACATAGCAGGGGAGTGTGGAGAAGGGGAAGGCAGGGCAGAGACCAGATGGGGTCTGAGGGTCTGCCATAACTACGTGGATTGGAGCCTAGTCCACACACGGCGGCAGCCAACACGCAATCCCAGCTTAGAACCAAACCTGCACTCGGTATAAACCTGCTCACCACCACTGCTGCAGGGAAAGGCAGAGCAAGGGGGCATGCCAGCAGCAGGTTTTAATTCAACCCGAAGGCGGGGCTAGAAAGGCCCAGGAGCAGGACAGGTGTCCTATGCCAATAAAAGCAGTAGCAAATGCCAGGGCACCAGGGCCATCATAGCATTCAGGTTATCGTGCAATAAAAGGAAGAAATTGTCAGTGGGATGAAAATGGTCTCAGGTGCAACTTCCACAGAACTGTGAAAACTAAAGTCAAACGTCTCTCATTTTAGATACCCCAGGGTCTTGTCACAAAACCACAAGGGCTTTAGAGACAGCACCCTGTTACAGTTATCACACAAAAGGAGCATGCCCAAGCACCTCATCCGATGCATATGACCTTAGCCTAAATGGGCCAGTCTGGAAAATCCTAGGCTATATAAGAACTTTCGTTGAGCAGGGAATGTAGCAAGGGCATAGATATAGATTGAGCTCATTCTGCCTTGAAGCGTTAAACTCAAACATCTCAAGTCAAAGGCAGTCTGTGCTGTTATAAAAACATCCCTAGAGTAGCAGGAGGTAGCCAAATAATCATTATTGCAGTCGCTGTGCTACAGAGCCATTTATCCAAAACTGTAAACAGTTTATGGCTGTTGGTAAACTGTAATGCACCGGGGTGTGTGTGTTACAGTGACAACATCGGAGACAATTATATATGCTCATGTGTGTCATTTGCTAATTAATATGCATTAAAACTCTGCGAACATATATTAAAACTCTCCAGAAAGATTATTTTAGTTGTGGATTGCACAAAGTGGTGAGCAACGGTTGCTCACTTTGGCGTTTCTCAGATGAAGCATCCTACAGCCCTGTCATCATTCATTATATTGGCTAAGGTTGCTGAGACTTGTAAACTGACCATTGTTAGAACTGCTAACCTGGTGGGAATCAGGCCAAGGGCCTGTCCTGTTGGAACAGTGTTGACGATGTACAGCTCCCTTCTCTTGGAAAATCAGCTTGTTCCCAGAAAAGGTTTTACAGTGAAATCTCACTGCCTTGTTTGTTGAAGTTTCTAGAAGACCCAGAAAATACTCTTTATTTTCCCCCCAAAAAAAGAAAAAAATGTTATAACATAGACTCTATTAAGCAGAAAAGACAGGATGATTGCACAATTGTGGTGCGTGTAATGAAGCCCTTTGTCTACAGATGCCCATAACTTGTTTTCTATTGTCCTTTTAAATAAATAAAGGTGTGGCTAGATGGGAAATTATCCTGGTTTGGCTCAGCCCAAATAAGGCTCAATAATCATAGAGTTGGAAGAGACCTCAAGGGCCATGCAGGAACCCTATCACAGTACTCCTGACATATGGCCATCCAGCCTCTGCTTAAAAACCTCCAAAGAAGGAGACTCCACCACCCTCCTTGGCAGCATATTCCACTGCCGGACAGCTCTAACCATCAGGAAGTTCTTCCTAATGTTTAAATTGAATCTCTTGTATTTTGAGACCATTGCCGACAGGAGCTGAGTGGCATCTGGTTCGGAACACCTTGTCCCTGTGGAACGAGGTTGGAGAGGGTAGAGAACCACCAAGTGACAACATAGTAGGTACTAGCACTGGGAGAATAATGGGATGTGGTAGTTTGTCTACTGGAATTAAAAGCTGCAGGGGGGAAAGAACGAAGAAGCAGACGTTCTTGGGGGACCCACTGTACAGGTGCTTCTACGCAAATGCTCGAAGCCTCCAAAGAAAGATGGGAGAACTTGAACATTTGGCAGCTAGGGATAACATTGATATAACAGCCAAAACAGAAACCTGGTGGAATGCGGAGAACCAGTGGGATACAGCAATCCCAGGCTATAAACTCTATAGAAGGGATAGAGAGGGGCGGGTTGGAGGAGGAGTGGCCATCTATGTCAAAGAAGGGGTAAAATCCAGCAGAATGGAGATTGATGGTGGGTCTGACTCCACCATAGAATCACTGTGGGTTAAACTACCAGGTCCAAGGAGCGATGTGATAGTGTGAGTGTGCTATCGTCCACCAGATCAAAAACTTGAAGGGGACCATGAAATGAGGAGACAAATCATGGAAGTGTCTAAGAGGGATAGGATAGTAATCATGTGGGACTTCAATTATCCCCATATTGACTGGACCAATGTGAGCTCCGGGCAAGAAAGAGAAACTGGGTTTCTCGACTTGCTGAATGACTGTGCCTTAGAGCAACTTGTCATGGAACCAACCTGAGAAAAGGCAACTCTGGATCTATTACTGTGTGATACTCAGGATCTGGTCAGGGATGTGAATGTCACTGAGCCTCTGGGGAACAGTGACCATGCTTCAATCTCCTTTGCCATGCATGTCAGGAGAAGAGTGTCAAGCAAATCAAATACAAAAATCCTTGATTTACGAAGGGCAGATTTCCCACAGATGAGGAAACTAGTTAGAAAGAAACTGAAAGAGAAGGTAAAAAGATTCTTATCTCTTCAGAGTGCATGGAGCCTGTTTAAAACAATGGTAGTAGAGGCCCAGCACAAGTGCATACCACAAAGAAAGAAGAGCTCATTGAAGTCCAAGAGGGCACCGGCATGGTTAACGAGTGAAGTTAGAGAGGCTCTAAAGTGCAAGGAGAGGTCTTTCCGTAAATGGAAATCCTCCCCAAATGAGGAAAATAAAAAGGAACACAAACTCTGACAAAAGAAATGTAAGAAGATGATAAGAGAGGCAAAGGAAGACTTTGAGGAACATATGGCTAGCAATATAAAGGGAAATAATAAAAGCTGTTTTAAATATGTTAGGAGTAAAAAACCTGCCAGAGAACCGGTTGGCCCTCTGGATGGTGAGGGAGGAAAAGGGGAGATAAAAGAGGACTTGGAAACTGCAGAAAAATTAAATGAGTTCTTTGCATCTGTCTTAACGACAGAAGACCTTGGGCAGATTCCGCTGCCTGAACAGCCCCTCTTGACTAAAGAATTAAATCAAATACAGGTTAAAAGAGAGGATGCTTTAGGTTTAATTGATAAATTGAAGATCAATAAGTCACCGGGCCCAGATGGCATCCACTCAAGGGTTATTAAGGAATTGAGAAATGAAATTGCAGATCTCTTAACGGTAATATGCAGCTTGTCTCTTAAAACGGCCACAGTGCCGGAGGACCAGAGGATAGCGGATGTCACACCAATTTTTTAAAAAGGAAGGAAGGGGCACCTGGTAAACTACAGGCTGGTTAGCCTTACGTCTGTCCCAGGCAAGATGTTGTAAAGCCTAATCCAAGAGAAAATCATAAAACACATGGAAGAACAAACCTTGCTAAGAGAAAATTAGCATGGTTTCTGTAAGGGTACGTCTTGCCTGACAAACCTTTTAGAATTCTTTGAAAAGGTGAACAGGCATGTAGATTTGGGTGAACCGGTGGATATTATATACCTTGATGTTCAGAAGGCTTTTGACACAGTCCCTCACCAAAGGCTGCTGAGAAAATTGCACAGTCAGGGGATAAGAGGGCAGGTCCGGTGGGCAATTTTCACTATGGAGAGAGGTGAAAAGCGGTGTGCCCCAGGGATCTGTTCTGGGTCCGGTGCTTTTCAATCTGTTCATAAATGACCTGGAGACAGGAATAAGCAGTGAGGTGGCCAAGTTTGCAGATGACATGAAACTTTTCCAAGTGGTAAAAACCAGAGAAGATTGTGAAGAGCTCCAGAAGGATTTCTCCAAACTGGGGCAATGGGCTGCAAAATGGCAAATGCGTTTCAATGTAGCAAAATGTAAAGTAATGCATACTGGGGCAAAAAAATCAAAACTTTATCTATCAACTCATGGGCTCTGAGCTATCCGTGACAGATCAGGAAAGAGATCTTGGTGTGCTGGTGGACAGCTCAATGAAGGTGTCCACCATGGCAGCAGTAAAGAAGGCCAATTCCATGCTACAGATTATCAAAAATGGGATTGAAAATAAAACAGCCAACATTATAATGCCATTGTACAATATGATAGTATGGCCTCACCTGGAATATTGTGTACCATTCTGGTCACTGCATCTCAAAAAAGACATAGTGGAACTGGAAAAGGTGCAGAAGAGAGTGACTAAAATGATTACTAGGCTGGGGCACCTCCCTTATGAGGAAAAGCTAAAACATTTGGGGCTCTTTAGTCTGGAAAAAATGCACCTGAAGGGGGATATAATTGAGACATACAAAATAATGCAGGGCAGGAGTAACGTGGATAGAGGGAAACTCTTCTCCCTCTCACAAAATACCAAAACTAGGGGACATCCACTCAAACTGAGGGTTGGGAGAGTAAGAACAGACAAAAGAAAATATTTTTTTACCCAGTGTGTTGTTAGTCTGTGGAACTCCCTGCCACAAGATGTGGTGATGTCATCTAGCCTGGATGCCTTCAAAAGGGGATTGGACAGATTCCTGGAGGAGTAGTCCATCACATGATGGAGATGTGTAATCTCCAGGCTTAAAACCAGGGTACTTCAAGGGCCAGATGCTGGGGAGTGGTATCAGGATATAGATATCTAGTCTCATGTGCTCCCAGAAGCATTTGGTGGAGCCACTGTGGGATACAGGAAGCTGGACTAGATGTGCCTTTGGCCTGATCCAGCATGGCTCTTATGTTCTTATGTTCTTATGTCCTAGTCTCTGAAGCTATAGAAAATAAACCAGTCCCTTCTTCAATGTGGCATCCTTTCAAATATTTAAACATAGCTATCATATCCCCTCTCAGCCTTCGTTTTGTAAGGCTAAACATTCCCAGCTCCATAAGCCGCTCATTTGCTGGAAACAAAGTAAAACAAAACACTCCACCTTGCACCAGGAAAGCAGTTGTCACTGCTGAAGGTCCATAAAGGTCTGATTTAACAGTGAAAAGGGCCAGGGTGGTTCATCATTAACTTTACACTTCACCATATCGTCAGCAGACCAAAATGGGGGTTAAGTCACACAGTATAGCTTCCCTCTCTAGCTAAATTTTTTTTCATCAAGACTTGGAAGGGTAAATGTTATCACAAAATAAATAAATGCTATACACAAACACGGACCACAATTGGGTAAAACAAACATACCCTTTTTTTGTTAGACGTTTGGAGCAGCTGGGTTTTTGAAAATTCATTAGAAATTGAACACTAGTTGTAAATTTAAAATCTGGTCATAACATCACCCATATATGTAGAGGGACCTGTGAATTTTTGTTGCATAACGTCTTTGGTGGCTGCAAGGTGATCATAAACATCAGAGAAAAGGACATCCTGTTGCAGAGAGATGGATTCTCATTACTCCTCACATGGTGCCAACATTTCACCTCAGTCACTAACAAACAAATAAAGAAGGTAGATGACTTCTCTTATGCAATGCAATGTGGAGGGGATAGACCAATGTTGGCGAACCTATGGCACGGGTGCCAAAGGTGGCACTCGGAGCCCTTTCTTTGGCCACCCGGCATCGCCCCTTCACAGCCACCCCTACTCAGGTTAAATTGCTGTATTGGCATTTACAAAAAAATTAGTGGGTTTTGCATCACAGTTTGGGCACTCGGTCTCTAAAAGGTTCGCCATCACTGGGATAGGTCATCTTTAGGCCATCTTTCAAGAGACACATTGAAAGGAACATGTCACTGAATACAGACTTGTCATATATACCAAGGACATTGGTGTTAGAGCCACATGATCCAATCTGCTTCATGGGCATAACATTCCAGGCCCAAGTGAAATAATATTATGTCAACCTTTGGCAACTCGAGTGCCCACATCTTCTGACAAGGCTTGGGATACTCTCTGCCAACAGAACTAGGCAACATAAAGAAGAGCTTTCCCTTTCAGGTGAAACTTTTAACAAAGTGGTTACCACTGAAATATCAATTTTCCTAAAACCTTTAACCAGTTGTGACTGTGACCCATATAAAAAAAAAAGTAAGGAGAAAATCAAATGCTCAACCACAATATACAAATTTATCAAACCAAAATCAAAGCAAAGCAAAGTGTTCTGCTTATATACCGCCCCATATCACTTCAAGTTGTCTCTGAGTTTACAGTTTTAATTACAGTATGCAGGCTACACATTGCCCCTCAGCTAGCTGGGGACTCATTTTACTGACCTCGGAAGCCTGAGTCAACCATGAGCCTGCTACCTGGGATTGAACCCCAGGTCGTGAGCACAGTTTTAGCTGTAGTACAGGCATTTAACCACTGGGCCACGGGGGGGGGGGGTCCTTGGCTTTCATGGAAATGTTTTATGAATAGCCTCTGGGGAACAAAGGCGGAGTAAGAAGTCACAAGCTTGGGTCTGTTTCAGTTCAGCACTGTTTCATTGCCATTGCAAGATCATTTAGCAAAAATACAACTGAGAACCTAATCCCTGCAGTGGGGACCAGCGTATGTATGTCACACCAGTGATTCAATGCATGGTTACTCAAAAGCATGCCTCATTATGTTTGGCAAGCCTTACATCCAGAAAAATAAAATAGGATTTTCACCCTCATATTCAATTACCGTAATTTCCAGAAATCATTTATGCATAATACAATAATAGCCATAGGCTTATAATGCTTTTCAGAAGAAGAGGCCAGAAAAGTTCACTAAGGATAGGGGACATGGTGATGGGGGAATCATCAATGGCTTTCATAACATTGGCTAAAAATGTGAGCATAAATAGAATTTTAAGATGTTAGAGGAAAAACCAAGAGAGAACTGTAACCAACTAAAATAGTTTCATTCCATTAGTATACTGATGGAATTAGTATACATCTGTATAGTTGCGGGGAAGCCCACCAAAATATTCAGGGGGGGAAATGGAAATAAGCACAATATAAAAATAGATTGTTAATGAATAGTTTATTTTTATTATTCATTATTCATGAATAGTTTAAAAAGCTTAAAGTATTGTGTGTATATGTGAAGAGACCAAACAGGCAGTATAATAAATTAGGCCTCTTACAATCTGAGTAAAAATTAAAATTAAAATAAATTGTTATACTTTATTAGACCAACTTTTGTAATTTAAAAAAATGTAATGCAAATAGAACAATGTTCTCAGGCAAATGGATGTGAATTTAAAGGGTTGCCTGTCACACTAATGGAAGCTGCTCCATTAAACTTTTATGTGTACTTAGATTCTCTAAAAGAGATTTAACAATAAACATTTATGACAAAATATGCAAAGAGAGAGCACTATGTTTCTTAAAATATATCCTGCTCATGTCGTATAAATCTTAAACAGTTATTTAGTATGCCAAACATGCTTTTTGCCCTTTACACCAAAAATCTATTTATTTTGCTTTGGGTGGGGGGTTGGGAATGAAATAAAAGCTGCACCTTTTGTTCTAAGTCTCCTGTAGGAGAACATTTGTGAAAGAAGTCTGTTCAGGTTGCCACAAGTTCTTGTGCAGCTTCATAATTAAAAGCTCAACAAGAAAAGACCAGGTATGTTCTATCTTGACAGATGAGGAAAGGACATCAAGTAAATGGTGATGATGCCAATGTAGTCTGTGGATCGTACCAAGCCAACATGCCTGCAAGAGCAGAGCTTGGAAAAGTTAAGGTGAATGAACTTCCAGAATTCTCCACGCCATTGTAGCCCCCGGACCATGTAGTCTGAGGGATTCTGGGAGTAAGAGCAAAAAAGGACACGTTTCCAAGTTTTATACAGGAGCTGGGAGGATCCTATGAGAGGTGTCACTGCTTAGCAAAAAATAAATAAATAAATAAATAAATAAATAAATAAATAAATAAATAAATAAATAAATAATCAAGTGAAGGAGGGAATTAGGTATGCTAGCTTTCTGGTCTCAAGCACACGTTGGACAAATCACTTCAGAAAAGGCAGACACATCAATGTTAGATCATCTGATCCTTCAGATAAATGCTCTCTGTGCACTGAACGTCTGTCCAGGCTCACCTTGAACTTCATTAGGGCATGAACTGAGGTGGAAGTCAACACCAATGTTCGATTTCTAATGAGCCTGAAGAATAGCTTCAATGGTTTGAGCAACTTGTGACCCTCCAGATATTGTTAGACTGTACTTGACCACTGGCTGTTCTAAGCAGGGATGGTTGAAACTGAATTTCAACAAACTCTGGAGAACCAGAAGTTGCTAACTTTTGGTGTAGAGAGATACACCAGAAGGTCAAGCAATTACAACAAACATATTAGCTAAAGTTATAAACTGGGAGCCCCTCTTGCATTTTCAAAAAGTCAGAAATCTTAGGGTAATCCTGCTTTCGTACAAGAGGAAATAAGCTCACTAATTTCCACTTGTCACTGTTGTTTCACACTTTTGAATCAAGTCGGGAATCTAGCAGACATCAAAGGAGGAGTGTCTGGAACTGGGCATACACATACTTTTCTGAACTAACAAAAGGGTGCTTCTGAATCTCATTTCCCAACTTCCTGAAGAATACTACATTTATTGCGCATATCATGGATAAGATATTCTGTCACTCAAAAATTCTTTGAATAATCAATAGCAAAAGGATGTTCTTACGTAATAAAATAAAATTTATTCAAGGAAAACAGAATTAGCAAATAAAAGGACAAAATATTAAATGAAACAAAACATTATACCAGCATGAGCCGAGTGGTAACAATTACAACTGCCCCAATTATATATATATATAACACTCCCAAGTCTTTCTCTACCCAGCTTTCCTGCTTGACATATTTTTGTCTTGGCTCTTTTTTTCCTCCTGTGCAGGTCTTTTCAGTCATGGAGCCTTTCCAGTAAGAAAGCAGCACTCTTTCCCCCTTCATGTGAATTTAGCAACAGAAAACCAAACATATACCGCTCACCATAAAATTGGAACAGGCTGCATAAAAAACAAGTGCATCCTGTGTTGTAATGCCTGTTTGATGTTCTGTGATAGGTACCATTCTACTGATACATGAAGACACTGCTGTCTTTATAGGCAGCCCCCATGCATGTTTTTAAAAGCAGCCAGTGCCACCGAGTTTAATGAGTAAACAGACCTAAGATTATCTCTTGGCTAGAGAGAAAGCAAAACTCTGCCAACACTTTAAAAGATGGATTCCCTACTGGTACATCTTCAGCTTTCCTTGAACTCTTTTTCAAAGGAGAAAAGCTTGTAGTTGCAGGTGTGCTGCATGGCATCATCAGATGGAATTAGTAATTACTAGCTGCTTGCAATTAATTCCTTTTTTTTCAAATAATGTACAGTATAACTGCATTACAACTGTAACTTGATTATGGGATATATTTGGATTTCTCTCTCTCTCTCTCTCTCTCTCTCTCTCTCTCACACACACACACACACACACACACACACAGAGGTATATTTATTTTTCCCCAGTGCAATTGTAACCTTTGTTGTTACTTCTATAGTTTTAGAGCAGTGGCCTCACAACATCCTGGAGGTAGAAAATCCTATATACAAGTTCTGGCTTGATGCCATTTCTTATGCTACTAAAGAATATACTGTACTGTAACATATAAAATACAACTACCATATCAAAGCATATCACATCAGAACAGCTAGATGTTTTATGCTGAGCATCTGTAGTTATGTTGGAGATGGCTCCACAAAGGCACACCTCAAGAGCCAGGTTTTTAATGACCCTTTGAAAGATTCTAGAGAGGGGGCCAGTCTATCTCAGGCGGACGATTGTTCCACAAGATGGTGCAACTTCTGAAAAGGCACGGTTCCAAGTTTTCTTTTTCCATGCCTCTTAATTGCCCACTTTGAGAAGAGTGGGCACTATGGGCTGATCTTGACAGAGGAAGGCATTTTGCCAGGTAACAAGGCCCCAAACTGTGTAGGGCTTTGTATGTTAAAGTCATAACCTTGAGGCTGGTGTGGAAGTGAATGGGTTGCCAAAGCACAGCATCCAGAGTGGAGGGGACATGGTCATATTGTCTCAACTTAGTTATTAATCTGGCAGCCGCATTTTGTTGTAGCTTCCGCACCAGCCTCATAGTCAGCCCTACATAGAGACCACTGTAGTAGTTAACCTCGAGATTACCAATGTGTGAACCAAGGTGGTGAGAGACCTGGTGTCCAGGTAGGGACACAGCTGGGCAATTCACCTAAGATGGAAATAGGTCAACCGGACCACTGACACTATGTAGGATTCCATGGATAATGTCAGGTCCAGGACCATGCCCAAGCTTGAAATCTCATCTTTCATGGATAGAGTCACCCCTCCAAAGGAGAGAGATGCTCCCAATACATAGACGCAACCATGTGAGCAACTGAGTTCATGACCCACATACATCCTAACACATGAGACACATGAGACACAGATGGAACAATTGCACACATCAGTTGCATAATTGTTGCTTCATGCTGGACAGATGCTATAGAATTATTCCTTTGAAAAAAATAATTATTTTAATTATTGTTGAGAAAAGGGGAAATAACAAGTTACTTTTAAAATTTTACAACTGCAAGAGTAACTATTATGTTATAACAAATTACTTTCAAAAGTAACTTCCCAAGTTCTTGATGTTATGAGTTAGAAAGCTTATGAACTAATATAAAACACTCTGATTATCTTTCAAATTTATTTATTTAGTTAAGTATTTTTACCCCACCTTTCTCTGATCTGATATGAAATCCTCAGAATGCCAGTAATAATCTTGTAATTGCATTACAACTATATTGTTATTTAGAGAAGGTCCAATTCATTTAATCCCTGTATTCTTCTAAGGGCCTTCGTCAAATTCCGATTTAGAACAGATTGCAAGAGGATTACTAGCATTCATAGAAGTTTTTATAAACCCAAGTGTTTCCTCCTTGGTTTCCTCCTTTTAAAGAATGGCTGCTGATTCTGATTTATTATCTGAAGAGTTAGTTAACATGAGGGATGAAAAAGACCACAGCCTGGGAAAGGATGAACACTTAGCAATGTAATATCTGAATGGATATCTGCTTAACTGTAATCAAATTCTACATGACAAACCTGAAAGCAGCAATTGACATATAATTCACTTTTCTAAAAATTCTAATAGCAAAACTATATAAGTATGAATTAGGAAAAATACATATATAGATAAAGGAGAATGGCAAACTGAAAAGTCAGAGTTTTCCATAAGTGGACATACATAAGCCATGAGGAACTTCCTAATTAGCATACAAAATCAGCTAAGTAACATGTTTTGTGGCAGGGTGGGGAAAATCATACTGCATCTACATATACCCATATGTCTAGTTTACACCGCCTTATAGGTTGGCAATACTTTTAACCTTGTATGTGCCTTAAAGCCCTGGTAACTGCATCCATCATGTTGCAAATAGCAGGGAGCTAGTAAAGCGAGGAAACTGAATTATATACATTGCTCAACAGATATTTAGCTACACACTTTGTGGCATTTGGCACTGTATCCATGATGTTTGGCCTCTTCAGTTCAAGGAATTTCTATCTCTATCCCAGTCAGAAGGACACAAGAACCTCTATGAGAACACGAGGCTACAGCCCAAAAACTTGACACAACTTTCTAGAATTGCAATAACCACTTTGGACGAGCATCATTTAAACACTGCTTGCAATGTACACAACTTAAAATTCTTTTCTAAATTTAGTCTTTTATGTTAAGCTCTGCGTGATAAAGAACGACTGGAATTAATATAATCACAAAAAGAATAAGTATATTCATAAGTATTAATAAAAATTGTGAGTAGTTTCGCTTCTTGCTGTTTTAACCTTATATTATAATCCTTATAACCCCTGAGATGCCCATCCATATCTTCTTTATTCCAAGTTTTTTTAAACACAGATAATGCTTTCTAATTTTCCCTACAAGAAAGGAAAGTCATATTTTTCACTTCATTCCCCCCACCTTCATTTATAAATGAAAAATGCACTAGCAATAGGTACAGCATTACAATAGAAGTTTAAGAGACAAAAACCTTGCCTATCACAAGGAAAGAAGAGAGGTCTTAATATTTAAAAATATAATCTCTGAAACAACATCAAAATCCACAGTTAGGTAGCATCTTTCTTAAATGCAAAAACAACACTAGTTTGGGCTGTACAGAACTCTTCATAGTGAGGAGGGAATCATGGAACTCCCAGTCCCAACACATAGGGCTAAACATTGTACCTCATAATGGCCTGCAAACAAAGAGAAAATCCAAACAACCATTTCTCCTGCTGTTTGGTGACATGGTGGATTGGTCTGCTCTTTTTTCTGGGGTTCACACATGGACATAACTGAAGTGGGCCAACTTGTTCCAACGTACACTTTTTTGAATGTCTCTCAGGTTTTGTTTTGTTTTTGCTATATTGGTGATTTGGAGAACTCCAGTATATTCCATTCCCAGGGAGCAAAGTCTCTTGGAACAGACTAAACTAAAGTGTTAAAATTCCTTCCAGAATCACTTTCTAGTACTGTATTTTAAAATGGATTAAGAGTTGCTTCAGGATATTGGAAACTGAACACTTCCCCTGATCATTTGCAGGGAAAGTGATTTTTTTTTTTACCTCTGCAAGATTAGTGATGAATTACCTCACTTAAACTTTATTTTTTTTTTCTTTGCCTGTGTATTGCTGATGAAAACCAAAACTGTGGACAATTTCTTCATTGGTTTGGTAATAAACAGGCAAAGAAAAAATGTCAAAACAAAAGGATTCCTCACATCGACAATGATCCAGCAAAACAATTTTTAAAAACACACTTCCCTTGACACTTTGCATACGGCCAGGGGAAACACTTAATTCACAGTGGATCAGGCTCCAGGGGTTTGTCTGCTGTTCAGAAGGGAGGAATGTGCAAAATGGCACGTTTTTACCTCAAACAACCCTTCATAGCCAGATCTAGTCTGCACCAAAATGGCCCATTTGGACAGGCCCAAAGTCTCAGGTTGGAAAGTGTGGGTTGATGGGTCTGACAATCATCCAGGTGTCACATGGTGCCTGGAAAAGCCCACTGGGAAGGGGACAAGACAGACTCCCCTTCTCTGCTAAGACAATAGAAATATACAGCTTCCATTAGTCCTGTGTGAAACACACAGGTTTCTTTGTGCTTCAGCTGAGCTGAAAAGAAACTACAGTCCTTGGATAGGACTTTTAGAAGTCTTCTAAATCTTTTATATCTTAAATCTTTTAAAAGACTTTAGTCTTCTAGTATGGAAATCCTTAGAATACCAAAAGTTTTCAAACTATAGACTCTTTACTAGAAATTCGTATATACAGTACTCATATTCCTTAACATTACTTTGCAAAACATACCATGGAATCCTATATATATTTACACAAAAGTAAATCTCACTTCATTGGGGCTTATTCCCCAGGAAAGGCATTTAAACTGCATCTTAAAACAAATTAGGAGTCTTGGGGTTTAATGCTAAATGTCAAACTGCACATTTAATGTTGACTTGGTACTCATGTAAAAAAAACTGTCTCACATATTTGTACAACTCTGGGATGAACCTGGCTGATTAAGATACATATTAGGGCAGATAGATAGATTTAAAAATCTGGTGTCCCTGACAGTATCAAACACCAATTTTCTGCTTCTGAGGGCCTATGACTATATGTTAAAAATAACTCATAATTACAGTCCATACCATGTTTGTATTCCAGAGATGGAGTTCAGGCAGACTGAGAAATCAGGTCTGCAAATGAAGCCCCTATCTACATGCTGAAGGCCAATCACAAAACCAAGTCATCTGATTTGCAGAGTACATGAGGCCAGAGTAACCTGAGCAGTGACAACCCAAAGTGTACAGCACTTAAAGAGCTCCATCTTTGAACTGCTGGCTAATCTGTAATGCACAACTCACCTCTCAGCTACCAGTCACATCAGACAAGAGACAAACTGAAAGCATTGCTGCCCTGATAGCTCCCTGGAACTATGTTGTGGGACCGGCACTAACAATGAACTGTCAATAACTGTCATTGAATCAGGACTTCAGTGCCAAGCCACAAACAAGATGCACGGCAGACTTGCAGGGAATGGAACAGTATGGTTGAGCCTCTTCTACCCCAGAATAAGAGCAGGTAAGCAGTATGTTAGGTACAAATCACCTTCTCTCTCTAGGCCAGGGTATGCCCAATTCCCAAGTATGAGATAAGATCCTATCTTGCTACTGCCTTATCAATTTTCTGTTGTTTTTCTTTATATCTGTATTATTGTCAATGTATTATTATGTGAGCTGCCTAGATGCCCTAAGCACATCCGATCTCAACTGATTTCGGAAGCTAAGCAGGGTCTGCTCTGGTTAGTACTTGGATGGGAGACCACCAAGGAATACCAGGTGCTCTTGGCGCCTGGAGTAGGAACTGGCAAACCACTCCAGTATTCCTTCCAAGAAAACTCCATGGACATGGGGTCACAAAGAGTCAGTCACGACTGTAACGACACAACACAAACACACATTATGTGATTTTTATTTCTGTTGTTTGTATGCTATATTTGAGTGTTGTTAGCCGTCCAGCATGGCCATCTGGCCAGACAGGAGAGATGCAAATATGGTAAATAAATAAATAAATTCACAGGTGGTAGTTTTTCCCTTGTTCATTCTTGGGCAGAATATAAGGTAAGGGGGAGAGGAAGAGGGCTGTGCCAGGCACATACATCCTCAGGCAACTTTCTCAGGCCCTGTTGACGGCTCAGCCTCAATTCTCCAGGGCTGTTCAGGCAGAAAAAATCCACTCGACTCCCCCTTTATTATTCCAGACAGATGCACTTCCGCAGCCCAGTAAAGAGACATCACCCACAGTTGGGGGGTGGCTTGGCCAAGGGCCGGCATGTGTGAGCCAGTGGCTGCTTCTTAAATCTAGACACCCAAGAGCCAAACTCCCCTTCTCCTTATTCTGATACCTCACGGCTAAGAAGAAGAGACCATCGCCACCATGCAAGGATTACTGCTCAATCTCTACCACCCATGCCCAATGCCCCTTTACCTTGTCTGCTGGGAAATAAATAAATAAATGAACAGAAAATCCCCCCCCCCGCCAGCATATGCTGCCACCTCACTAAGCAGCCAGGGAAGCTGCCCAAGAGTCAGGAGTAGCTGGCAGGGGCCGCAGTGCAAACAAAGGCAAGGGCAAATCCAAGGACAAAACATAATGTCCTTAAAGCAAGCAAGTGAGAGAGTCTGGCAGTGACTTCTGCTGGGGGTTGGGGAAACACCCTCCTCACCCCAAAGAAGAAGCATGTGTGTATGTGTGTGTGTGTGTGTGTGTGTGTGTGTGTGTGTGTGTGTGTGTGTGTGTGTGTGTGTGTGCGTGCGTGCCCGCCCGCCCGCCCGCCCGCCCGCCCACCCACCCACCCACACACACACACACACACACACACACACACACACACACACACACACACACACACACACACACACACACACACACACACACACACACCTCAGGGAGCGCCAGGTCAGTAAAGGAAATTTTTGAATGGATTTTAGTGTCACTGAAAAAGGAAGTTTCAGAGAGGGTAGCTGTGTTAGTCTTTTCAAGAATTTCAGGCAAAAATCAAAGAAAAGCCAAAAAAAAAAAAAGCACAGACAAAAAAATGTGGCACCTTAAAGACTAACTTTCATATTTTAATGTAACATTTCGTGGACTACACGTCCACTTCTTCAGACCTATAGCAGCAGAATGAGGTGTGCAATATAATATGAGATGGGATACACATTTCATACCAAATATTCATTGGCTGTCGTATATGTACAGCCCACCCCATATTATATTGCACACCTCATTCTGCTGCTATATGTCTGAAGACGTGGATATGTACTGTAATCCACGAAATGTTACATTAAAATATGAAAGTTAGTCTTTAAGGTGCCACATGTTTTGTTGTCTTTTGTTTTGTTTTGTTTTTCTTTGATTTTTGCTTTAAAAAGGAAGCTGCTTCAAGAGCTCAGCACCCTCTCCCTTTATGCTTTGCATCTTTTTCCAGGAGCCTCATGCCTTCTGGGGCATCCGAGATTGTTCAAGGTCCCCGAGATGCTTCCCTGTGGTATATGACATTCCAAATGTTGGTATTGCCACTGCACTACCTGTGGTTCCAACTTTCCTGTGTGCTGTTCTGGAGGAGGATGGTGCTGGCAGGCGCTCAAGTCTTTTCCATTCAAACTCAGGAAGCAGTTTTCAGAGCACCTCAAAACATCTCCGTGTTTGCAAGCTGTACTAAGATGACCTTATTTCCCCAGATTTGAGGGAAAACACACCCAAGTTCTGAAGCAGCTGAAAAGATCCTGGTGACTCCCTAGAGTTTTAACCTCCCTTCCCACCCACTCCGGTCCATGTATAGGGCTGTTAAAAACATTGAGACTGCCTGTCTGTCATCCCTGCTGGGAGTCCTTTGAGGAGAAATGTTATATCAGATTTCTTTGAGGATCAATTCCCAAATCACAGCAAGAACCAAAACAACGTTCCATAACTTGGCTCCATCATCCACTGCACAGTAGATGCTCACACAACAGGCAGAGGTCTTCTATCCCAACTTAGCACCTCCCTGTTAACTCTGAACCAATTTATATTTTATTTCCTTTACTTGCTGGATTTATAAATAAATAATGAATAAAAAAACAATTTACACATTACAAATAGGGTTACATCTTTTAAGTGTTCCAGAGGGAAGATTCAGTCAGATCTTTATGCGGAGGAAGCAGGCATGCAAAGCTCGTGATTGAAGATCAACCATAAAATAAAGCAAATAAAGCACACTGATTTGCAAATTACAGGAAGTTACAAAAATTGCAGCTGTGAATATTTGATTATTCTCACCAATCAACAAATTCTCTTCCCTAATCAAATCTGTATACAGTATTAATCTGGCCTTCTAAAGGTGTGTGTGTTGTGTCGTTACAGTCGTTGACCAACTCTACGTGACTCCATGTCCATGGAGTTTTCTTGGCAGGAATACTGGAGTGGCTTGCCAATTCCTTCTCCAGGCGCCTACAGCACCTGGTATTCCCTGGTGGTCGCCCATCCAAGTACTAACCAGGGCTGACCCTGCTTAGCTTCCGAAATCAAGCGAGATCGGATGTGCTTAGGGCATCTAGGTATATAATGCCTTAATGTATCTATAATACCTTGTATATAATCTGGCCTTCTAAATTATCTGCTACAGTGGCCAAAGCTTTTGTTTTGCTTGTTTGTATACTACCCAGAGTAGTATAAATTTACTGGATGGCATATAAATTAAGCAAGCATGCAAATAAATAAAATAAATAGGGGGCTTGAGGCTAAATCATATGAAGAACGACTAAAAGAACTAGGCATGTTTAGCTTGACGAAGAGAAGACTGAGGGGAGACATGATTGCAGTCTTCCAATACAGTGGTGCCTCTTAAGACAAATTTAATTCATTTTATGTGTCAATGCGTTTTATGAAAAATTCATCCTACGAAATGTGGTTCCCATAGGAATGCATTTAATTTATCTTGTGATGCGTCCCATAGAAAAAAATTCATCTTATGAGGTTTTCCTATTCCTGGGAATTTCATTTTTCTTACGAGTTTTTCATAGTAAGGGGCACTCATCTTACGAGGTACTACTGTACCTGAAGGGTTGCCACAGGGAAGAGGGATTGCACCTGAGGGCATGGCAATAGGTAGAAACTCATCAGAGGGACAGCAAACCTGGAAATAAGGAGAAATGTCCTGATGGTGAGAGCCATTAAACAGTGGAACACCTTGCCTCCTGATGTTGTGGGTGCCCCATTGCTAGAGATTTTCAAGAAAAGATTGGACAACCATCTGTCCAGAATGGCATGAGGTCTCCTGCCTTCGGCAGAGGGTTGAACTAGAAAACCTCCAACGTCCCTTCCAACCCTACTATGATTCTGTGATTCTATGAAATAAATAAAGGTTTAAAACAGAGAGGAGCCAATGGAGACTCTTCTGTGGAATGTAGGTTGCTTTCCTAGTCTGTTCACTGATTGAAGAATTGGGTTAAATACAAAAATATAATGCAAGAATTTCCATTTCTGGTTTAAACAATAATAACTTGGAAAAAGAAAAGAAAAAAGCAGTAGTCTTTCATCTAATTTTTATCCTGAAGGGCACTAGGTGATGCTGTGGTCTCCTATACAGACAACCATGTAAAGCAGGGGTGTCCAAACCTTTTGCAAGAAGGGCCAGTTTTGGTGAGGTGAAAATATGTGGGGCTGACCATTCAGCCACATTTGGCCCCTGGGCTGGACTTTGGACTAGCAAGGAAGCAGGGAGGATGCTACAGCAACAGAGCCAGGGTGGGCAGGCTGGGCAGGTGGCTGGGGGGGGGGGGGGCGGATGGAGGCAGAGAGGGGAGGCAAACCATAAAACTGCAAGCTGACGTCTCCACCCAGTATGGGGAGGGGACAGCTGGCAGTGATGCATGACAGGCTGAGGCAGTAGGCAGAAGAGGCTGTGGGCCGCTTGAAATTTGAAAACGGGCCACATTTGGCCCCTGGGCCCGACTTTGGACATGCCTGATGTAAAGAGTTGAGAGTAACATGATGGCAGTTCAGGATGGCTGAGGTCAGAAATTAAGTGCCAAGGAAATATAAGTAGAAACTCTTCATTCCTATTTGGCAGAGTGGTACGACTGACACAGAACAGAACTCATTAAACACATAAAGAGCTATGGATACATACAGTCCTGCTGCCATCCTAGATTTTCCTGAGTGCCTTGCCTCCCTCCTCCTTATTGTGGGATTCAGTACTTACTTCTTCTTGGCTTTCCGATCAGGTGTTGGAAAGCAACAAGCACACCTTAGTTGTAGCCACAAGAACACACTGCACTCATGTGTAACCCAGGGGCTGTGTGAATTGGGCAAGGTTCAGGCAGAACAACTCTATTACGCCACAAATACCTGTAAACCTGGCTTTTGGAACTCTGGTAAATTCCGTAAAACTGAATATAAATTCCAGGTAATGGGAAGACAACACCGTTTACACACAGGATGACTCCTGTGGCCTTGTGCCCAGCTTCTTCCCAACCCCCAACCCCATGGGCTAAAACCCTGTAATTTTCCACATCAGATTATTCCAGCAAAGTCACTTTGAGTCAAAGATAAACAGACCCAAAAGTTGGCACCTTTGGTCATTGCGCTTCTAAAGCACAGGCACTCAGGCACCATGGGTTAATTCTGGGCAGAGACAGCATCTTTATTTCCAAAACATTGTAAAGGATTGAAATAACCACGGAAAACTGGTGATCATTGTAACTCCTAGGTCTTGCCATCGCAGCAAGGATTCCTAGCTGTTATGAGCTCCAAAAACTCAGTTGGCGTCCCCTGGGGGAATTCTGCAAACTGCAGTTAGAAAACATGGCCCGACCGAGCAATAGGCAAGGTAGTTCTGCACATAAATCATTTTGTAGACCTCAGAATTAGCTTCTAACAGCCCCATTTAAATCTTCCAAGGGACAACTACAGGATAAATCTGCAATGAGACGAGGAGGTGGATATTGATCACACTCCAAGAAAAATACCCAACCCCGGATTATTTACTCATCCACAACTCCATCATGATTGTACTCCACTTGATTTTAATTTAAACACCGGAAGTGGGTGCAAGTGCTCTGGCAAGTTTTCTCTTAAGTGAGATATGAAAATAATGCCTCAAGGGGCAGGTGAGATTTTGCTCTTTAAGGATAATTCCAGCATAAAAACACAAGTGTTTGCTTACATGGGGAAAATAAACTATGTAAAGGTGCAACTACTTTTGACAAATGATGAGGGGAAAGTTCTGAATCCCAACCCCAATTCCGTAGGGTTTCTTTTTCCCCTTCTGCTACTTGGGCTTTTTTCTGTTTTTGTGGAACTGATTGCCATTGCATGCATCGGTTTAGATGGAGTATGTCTAAAGCCATTCCAGCTTTCTCCAGCAGAGGTGAATGGAGAAATTGGATGCCACGTGAATCCATTCCTCCCCATACCAGCAAGAGCCTGAGTTTGCTTTCATTTTCCCTTCCCCTCCCCTTTGCTTCCCTTCCTCCCTTGGCTTGCTAGTTGGATGACCAACCAAAGGGGGGGGAGAGGAGAAGGTTTAAGCCAGCTGTGCTCTAACTGTGCCTCCTACAAATCTGGACAGCCAGAACACAGCCAGAAGAGTTTATTTATTTTTATTTATTTATTTATTTATTTATTACACTTATAAAATGCCCGATTTTCCCAAAGGGAACTCTGGGCGGTGTAGAAACATATCACCCCACAATGACTACCAAATACAATCCCAAAACATAACAATCCCCAACAAAATAAACAGACAGCAAAGCAAATACAAATCAGCATCCAAATACAATAAAAAGCTACTAAAAAGTACTAAAAGAAGATAGCAGTAACCTTAAGAAACTGGAAAGAAGGCTGGAAATATCCTTCTCTCTCTTTTCCCTGATTCCTTTCTTCCCCCTACCCCACGCCTTTAGTCACTTGGGGCCTTTATACACGACCCCTAAGCTCCGCAGGAAATGGCTGCAAGGTCCGGACCTTACAAGAAGCTGGAAGACAATTAAGAAGCGCTGCACTTTCTTGTACCTGCTTGAGGTGGGTGAAAATCCCCAGGTCCGGATTTAATCTGGTCAAATTTAAGAGAAGAGGTGGGAAAAAAAAGCAAAGAAAGGAGCTCCGGGAAGCTCCTCCAGGTGAGCTGCATTTTTCCCCTCTTTCTCTGGTGGGGAGGAAGGAAGGGCAACGAACCCCTAAGATCTTTGGTCCGAATTTAAGGGACCAGTGGATCTTAGGGGTCGTGTGAAAAGGCCCTTGGTTGTCTAGTGCTAGGACAGGAAGTATTTAAAAGACAAAGAGAATGAGAATGGAAGAAGTAAGTGAGAACACCCTGATACCAGGTATGGGGAGAAGAGGATTAAAATGGTTAACAAGCTGCAAACAAGGTTGATTTAATCCTCCCATGTTGGCTGACCTTTGTGTGGCTGGCTGAAGTGAATTCATGGGGGGGGGGGACACCAACTTCCGGGGTGGGATTTTATAGGGGATCCATTCACATTCCTGCTGTATAGTCATCCTCCTTAGATGGATGGAAAACAAGACACAATGCAGAGGGAGGACTGGCCAGTAGAATTTTATGCCCCTCTGACAAACCCTTTGTGTGATTTATCCGGAAAAATGTTTGTGGTTTCCCAGCTGGGACATTCCGTGCCAAGGTCCGCTTGTTTGTTTGTTTGTTTAAAGTAGAGACCTCAGCAAACAAAGGAAGAGAAGATTTTGGCAATGAACGTCCCCCATAATCCTAAGGGCCATTTCCCAAGCAGGAAGAATCGGGTGGAGAAAGTGCACCATTCTTTCATGGAACCTGGGGAAGAAGCTGTAAGCCTGAGATGCTATTCCTGTCTTGGGAGAAGGAGATTAGGGGGCTATGGGTTTAGGCTGCTATTTCAACGATGTCTAGGCAGCTCAGTGAAGGGATTAACATCTTCCCTCTAGCCAGAAAGCTCCAGGTGGCTCTCCCAGTGACCAAGGCACCGCACATTCTGCACAGGACCAACCAAGAGTTCCAGTGTCAAGTGATGGGAAGGGGATTCAGGTGAGAGCTACACGGTTTTTCTGGCTCTCCTACCCCGTCTTTTTGTACTGGAGGCTTCTCCAAACACCTTCCTTCCGAAACAGCATTTGACTGACTCCCAGAAATTATTAAAGCTTAACTCAGAGTGATTTGAAATAACATAAACTCATTGGGTACCTTAAGCACTAATAGATGTATTTCAGCACAAGGCTTGTGGGCAACAACTGATTTAACCAGGGGTGTTACAGGTATGTATTCACACGTTGTTAGGGCAATGGTGGATTATAAACAGGGAAGAGGTAAATTAAATATCCAAATTACAGACAGTAGCAAACATATCAACAGTAGCCTTTCATAACATGACTATTGCCAAGGCTTACACTGCTCTCTACTGTACATTCCACTCTTACAATGCATGCCCCAGAACATGAAGTGGCACTCACAAAAGGTTTCAGAAGCACAAATCATGACCAAAAGCTTGATGACAGTGGCATTAAGGGAAGACAGCAAGAGTGCACATCACAGGTGCAAGGAGCAGTACTTTTTGAGCACAACGGGAACAGGGACCTTTGTGTCTGTGTATGTGCATGCATGCGCACACATCTGGAGACCCACTGGGGACTCTCCCTTAAGCAGTACATCTATATCAGGTCCTCTAAAAGCTACTTTTTTCAGCAAGAAAAGGCACCTCTGAAAATTGTGCCCCCACAAGGAGCCAGCTTTTCTGGGGTGGGGTGGGGACGACTTTGGCCATGCCCCCTGAAGCGCAGTTTCCTGGAACCACCTCTGGGGCTTCTCTTTTTTTGCATTGGTTAGGAAGGTGCCTTTTTAAACAAATCAAGGAAGCTGGAGACTCAAAAAGGCACTTCTTATCTACTTATTTCCCGTGAACGGAGTCAGCCTGCTTTAAAAAACAGACAGGGAGCTTCCTTGTTCAATGTATTTTTTAAAAAGGTGAGACCCAGAGAGAGCCAGGGTGACAGTAAACGAGCAAAGGAGAGTGGGGGAGAGAGAGAGAGAGAGAGAGAGAGAGAGAGAGCGCAAATGAGAGGGGAAGAGAGAAGGAGGGAGAGAGAAGTGTGATGTGTGTGAGAGAGAGACAGAGAGAGTGTGAGTGTCTGTGTGTGACACAGAGAAAAAGGGGAGCATGCGAGAGCAAGACAGAACGAGGGGAAGAGAGGAACCGAGGAAGCAAGGTTGGTGGAAAAAAGGAAAAAGACGTTTATCTCTGAGCTTGCCTCCCATCCCAAACTTTCCTTCCCTCTTGCTGCTGCTATTGCTGCGGTGGCAGGGGCGGCTTTTCTCTCTGTGTTCACTGGGACCATGGGAGCGCTTCTTCAATCACGTGATGGCAGCAGGGACAAAGGCACCTTTTTAAAAAAAAAAATAAGCGGCTCTTCCAGGACATGAGATAGAGCTCTTGACAGCAATCCTGTACATTTAGGCTTTCCCTCTCTCACACAGATCCTCTTTGGCATCCAGAATGAACCTGTCTGGATTGGGTTGCAACACAGATCAGGAATGGGCAGGTGCTGCCCTACGGCTAGTTCCTTTGGTTTGGATCGATGTCGGTTGATCTGGGTTCCTTCCCGGTCCGCTGAATCACATTTTCTTGAAGAAGATTGATCCAGAAAGCAGCATCACAGATGGCAACATCCTGTTTATATAGACCACCCCCATGTTGAAAAAATATTGTGTGTATGCATGCACACAAGGGCACCACATAGACTGAACCACACTGTGCTGCATACAAGAAAATAAGACTGCGAGTACTTTATAATTTCCTAAAGGGATGCTGCAGAGAAAATATAAAGGAAATGCCTATAGCAGAATAAGAGAATCAAGATGCAGGTGGGTGTAGCGACGTTCTCACGAAATGCTCCAAGTGAAAAGACGCGTGTTCTTTGCGGATGTAATCCCATGGACTTTATTTAGCATTTGTGTGTGTACCAATCCTAGTTCCCCCTCCCTCCACATGTCCCAGGCCTGAAACTGGCACGTTGCCCCCTGGCTGAGGTGCAGGCTATTTCAGGATTCTCCCAGGAGCCTTGTTCTCTGTAAATGTAGAAATCCAAAACACAAACACAAAGTAGCGGCATGGTGGAGCCAAATTTTCCCCACCTGCTGAACTCTGCATATTTTGCCCACAGTGCTTGGTGACCTTACAGCAATTTAGTGGAAGCAACATCATGTCTAGTTAAACATATCAGAAGCACAGAGATCTGAAGAGGAAAGGGGTGGAAGCAGAGCTTTGGAAATTTGTTTAGGGGAGGGAGACTACAATGCCCACATTCCCCCAGACCTCATGAACACTCCCATTCTGGGAGCTGTCATCTTTTAAAAGAACGTTTGCAAGCCCTGAGTTATCTATCCTGAATTCTATGTAAAAAGTGCAATAGGGCAGCAAAGCACAAGTCTTCATTTCCATTAAAACTGTACACCCAGGAGAAACTCCACACAACGCAGTCCACCCACTTAAGCTCTGAGAATGTCTTGTGCCCCAATCAGCCTGATGCATGGTCTGCATGTGTGTGTTACACTGATCTTGGTGGTCTCTTTACTGTAGAAGCAATATACACACAGGCTGGACAAGACCTTCACTCCTTGTAGCTTCCTTTATGTGACACCTCCAATCCTTTCAGTAGTCTTCACTTGGACTTGGAGCAAACACTGGCTATTGTGCCCAGGGAACCTTCACACCCACCTGATTGCACTGAGGCAGAACTGAGAAGAAGGGCTTCAAAAAGCTGGGGACAATGGTTAGCCAGGGTATCTTCATATTAGTTAAGGTACCCTGATATCACACAACAAACTGCTTCCCAGCACAGTAACCCTCTTCATTCCAGTAAAAAAGAGGACCCCATAGTACAGTGTTTCCTAACTTGGGGGTTGTGTTTACTAGAGGCAAATATGTGCTATAACCCTTGTAAAATTGTTTCTTCCTTCACTTTTCAAAGACAGATATTAAAGTTATCACATGTGTCTGTATGAGAAACAGCCCTCATCTACTTTCTGGATGACGTTACCCTATTAAAAATGCCTTTTTATGCAAACGTGGCAGTTGGGGGGGGTCACCATTTACTTGTCTATTATAAAATTCTCGAAAGTTACTTGTCTATTATAAAAGTCTCAAAAGTTACCTGTCTCGAAAAAGTCATGGGACTTTTGGGAACCATGGGCATAGTATGTTATAGACAGCATGTTCCCACAACTCAGCAAAATGCAAGAAGCCGAAGCATGAAGATAGGTGGGTTTTCGAAAGATTCAAGGATCCCTGGCAGGTCTAGTGCAGGGATGGGGAACAGGTGGCTCTACACGTGTGGCTGGACTGGGATCTGCATCTCTCCCCACCATGTGCTATGTTGGACATGATGAAAGTTGTAATCCTTCAACTCCGGGAGGACCACTGGTTCTTCATCCCTGATCTAGTGGCTCCTCCTCCCGTCTAGATCTGTATGCCCCCCCATACACACACATACACCCCTGACCTCTGCCAATAACCTTGGAACAGAGTCTACCAGTGATCCCCACAGACTCACCAGCAAGCCCTCGCTGCACTTTTCGGCCATGGTTGGGGGCTGTGATATGGGCGCCCACCTGCCCTCGTCCCGTCTTGCTGCTTGTGCTTCCAAGGACACGGAGAAAGTGCAGATCAAACAGCAGCACAAATTAGGCTAAAGAGACTGGACACTGTGGAGGAGAAAAAAAGGGACAGAGATTAAGGAGGGAAGGGGTCATCACCAGCGACAGCCACAACAGACAGCCCTCCTCTCCTCCCCCTAACTCTTCAACAGGGAGCAACCAAGCCCATGGAGGATTTCACAAAGATTAGGGCACTTATAAACCCACTTCCGTCTGTTTCTAAGCAGCATCTTTTTACTGGGGGAAAAATGTACTGTTACTTCACATTCTATATCCAGCATATTACCAAATATGGTAAAATGAAACATGTCAGCAGGACTAGGAGCGAAAGCAGGCTTGGGGTTAATAACAGGCTCTGTATCTGCCCCAATCATTCCTGATCCTTTCAATCTACTACTGGCATCTCCCAAGCACAGACAGGGAATGGGGGGGGAGAGACACGTGGCTGAGAAGAACAGAAGTAGCGCTCAGAGCAGGGGAAGTCTTCAGGGCACTGAGCACGCACAGGGGCACAGCTGCTGTTCAGGACACAGATGGGAGGCAATTGCCTTCCACCCTGGTGCACTGAGTCACGTGCAAGGTCAGCTCTGCCATTGTGCTCGAAGACCAGGTGGCCCTGTTAGGCAACCAAAAGGTCAGGCGGGGGGTGGGGGGCACGGAGGGAAATTGACCAACTTTTCCCTAATGCATTGCATAGCTATTCAAGGATGCCTCTGTAGATTCTGCTATAGCAGAGCTTATAAAAATTACTTTTTTTTAAAGCACAACTCCCAAAACCTCCCAGAAGTACGAAGGAACAAATGTTCCTTCTCCAGTCATCTCTGCTTTAATCCAATCTGGAGTTTCTTTTAAGTGAAAAGCTAGAATTTCTGTAATACTGCTCTCAGAATTTCCTCCAGTCGGCCCAGGTATATTCCTCGACCAACACCCATGCTCCTTGTAGGATTATTGGGGCTGCCTTCCAAAAAGAGGTAACTCTTCTACGTTTTGAGCCAGTAGGTCTGTCTCCCTATGGAAGGGAGCAACAGCAAAGAAAGTTTGTAAGATGCAGCATAACTGACGTATGGAATGGTAATGACAGGGTACAACATAAGGAGGAGGGGTGGAGCACAAAAAGATCTCTCCCAGCTACAGCGCATGGGGAGAGGGTGGAGTGGAGAGAAAAGGTGGGTGGATGTTTCAAGGACCTAATGGTGGAGCCTGAGCCAGTAAGATAAGGAACTGAGTCAAGGGCTTGAGAAATGTCCTCACTTTGTCTCATTCAGAAGTCATAAACTAGGGACTGCAACTCTGGCTACCTCCCATTGCTATGAGGACGTGATTCCAGAGGAAAACAGACCTGAGGTAACCTTTAACCCTTGTTCAGGTTCTCAGCTAAAATGGACCCATGGCTTCAAGTTGTTTTGGTTGTTTGTTTGCCTGTTTGTTTGCTGCATTTCTATTCTGGTGCACCTCCAATGAGCTTGTGGTGGCATGATCCAGCGTTCAGGCTCCTTACCTTATCCTTACAATAAGTCTGTGAGGGTGAGATAGCAACTGACTCGTGGGTTACCCAACACATCTCTTGGTTCACTGTGGAAGTAAATCTGGATCATCCAAATGCCAGTCTAGAGTTTTGATCGCTACACGCTGCTCATTTCTCTTGGAGTAGAAATAAATAAATCCCTGAGGACAGCATGCATCATCTCCCTCAATGTGCCTATGCATGCACACATGTCACACACATGAGATATTAAAGACAAGGGCAACTCCCAGGACATCTCACCTCCAGACTTCAAGGTAAGGTAACCAGCACCCACCCAAATTAAAATGAATGGTGCCTATGGCCCTTCTCAGTGTAAAAAATGAGCATTTCCTAGGAATGGTTTTACAAGGAAAGGAGGCCTGAAAGGTGGGCCTTGGTAGGTCTCATGCAAACTTTCCCTGTTTGCCATCTATTTGGTAAGTCCCAGGTGTTCCACCTTGCTTCCCAGAGGACTGATCCAGCTGCACCAGAAATTCCTGATCACCAGGGACCAAATGCCATCTCAGTTTTTTCCATCTGGGCTCAGGTAGCGTACTTTGCTTATGTAACCCTGGAAATGAAAGTATTGTTCTCTCCTTCGGGTTCACAATATGCTGAACTTTGAAAACTAGGGGAAATTGGCATCTGAAACTGAATTGTGTGGCCCATTGGAAGATGTTAGACACCATTTCGCCACTATAAATAGAACAAGTCCAACTTTTGAAACACAGTGCAGTAAATAAATATATCAACAGCTTCCTGCTCTTTCTATTAATTGGTACTCTGGAGTGTTGCTTTAAAATCTTGTGCAAATAGCACCACTGAGGATACTAGCTGTTATAGGTGAAGTGAAGGGTTTATTTCGGATACTATCAGATGAGCCGTTTAGTGTGAAATTGTCTCGCCTGAGACATGGAATTTTACAAATAGGGACTCAGCACAACAACAGCCAGAATACTATTAATTAATACGCACACTGCGGTTAAGTATAATTGCAGAGAGTAGTAAAACCAATGCTTACTGTATATTCCTCGTCACATGCCAATGCAAGCAACTAGTGCATGAAGAGGAATACATGTATTGGCGATTCACTACAGCAGTTTACATCACTGTACTTCTTTTAGTGTGTTTAAGTTACAGGAATCTGGCTGTTTGACTTGCAAACCTCCTGGGCTCCTCCAGCCCTTCTTCCTCTTTTTTTTTCTTATTGCAACAAGAACTACATGGTTAAGGAGGGGAAGATAGAAGAGCTTCATGGGGCATCTTCATTTAAAAGTGCTAGGAGTGGTCTATCTGGAGATTCAGAATGAATCCAAGAGGTCATAGATTAACATACATTTTATTGGAGTTATTTTATGTCTGTTGCTCTCCCTAGATGCTTGATTAGGCAATAGAGTACAGTGGACCCTTGTATAACAAATGGTTTGTATAACATAAAATCTGTACAACATAAAAAAATCTGGAGATAGGGGAAATTTGCTTAACAGAATTGCCTGTGGGGCGAATCCATAAAAAATAAATATGGTCACGATTAGGGATTACTCCGTTTTCAATGTATTCCTATGGGAAATTTGTATAAAGGAAAATTTGCTTAACACAATTTCATTTGGAACAAATTAATTCCTTTATACAAGGTACCATTGTACATACAGAAGGTCCAACATGACGAGCGAGCCGGAGGATAGTGAAGTGTCAAAGAAGATGGGCAGTGGGCAACAGTATACTGAAAGAGGGCAATATAAGTACAACAGCTGCAGCTGCAGGATAAGGAGAGTTATCCTAGAGGATAGCAAGTAATAAGTGGGTCTCAGGACATCAACTAGGCTTGAGCAGAAGATGTGGCCTTCTGAGAATGTTACCCTGCTGCTTCTGCTGATAAAAGAGAGAGAGATAGAGAGAGAGAAAATTCCCAGCACATGTGGGTACAAAAGGTAAGTTTGAAAGTGCTTTCCAACATCCCAAGAGTTGGAAGGGGAAATATCTTGTGGTCAGATGAAAGGCTTTAACTTTAAACAGGTGCATGTTTGTTTAGATGCCCTAAGCACATCCGATCTCGCCTGATTTCGGAAGCTAAGCAGGGTCGGCCCTGGTTAGTACTTGGATGGGAGACCACCAGGGAATACCAGGTGCTGTAGGCGCCTGGAGGAGGAACTGGCAAACCACTCCAGTGTTCCTGCCAAGAAAACTCCATGGGCATGGGGTCACAAAGGGTTGGTCACAACTATAATGACACAACACACACACACATGCTTGTTTAATAAGAGTGTGTGATGTCAACTCAGTTTGAGCTTATCTCGATCATTTCCACAAAGAGAACTCAGCAGTGGTTTGCCACAGCCTTCTTCTTGGGGGGGGGGGGGACAATCTAGGTCTGTGCAGGTTGCCCACGGCTACACAAGGTAGCCCTTCCCCTGGGAGACACAGTGGGGAATCGTGCTCCCAGACAGAGGCGTAGTCAGGATTTGGAGTGCCCGGGGACAAAGTTTGTTTTTGCTCTCTTCCTGCTGCCCCCTCCCCCCATCACAACGTGGGGGAGAACCCTGCAGCATGGGCTGGCACATGTGCACATGGGCGTGTGTGTGTGCGTGCGTGCACGCAGTAGCGCGCGCATGCCTCACATCTCTCCCACCAAGGTGAGGAAGAGGATGAGGAGGGTGCCGCATCCACCATGCTCCTGCCTGCCTGCCTGCTTCGCCACTCGCCTGGTACGCGGCGGCTGAGGCAGCAGTGGGGGTACCATCGCAAAGCTTTAGGGGAAAGTAGGACTGCTGGGCAGCAGGAGGGTTCGTGGCTTCCTCCTCCTGCTCCCACTCCAGGCGCCCCCAGATTGCTGTGCCTGGGGCAGATGTACCCTTTTGTCCCCCCAGATACACCCCTGCTCCCAGCCTCCTGCTCTATAGCCAAATAACTAACTCACCAAGCTCCTCAGGCAGTATATACCATATTACATGACTTAAACAGTGGTCCCCCGCCCATTCGCGGTTCATATACTGCGTTCCCGCTATATCACGGGACTGCAGTATATGAAAAAATTCCACCTTGGGTAAGGGTGAAAGGCCTGTTTCAGGCCTCCCTTACTTACCCCAGGACTGGCGCTGCCTCAAATGGGCCTGCGAAGGCCTTCCCAGGCTTTCTGGAGACCCCAAAAGGGCCTCCCTGTGAACCGGAAGTGACTTCCGGTAGCAGTGCCAGGATGGGGGCAAGTACAAGAGCCCCCAGCTAGGCATCCCAGGCCCAACTGAACCTGCATCCGCATATCATGGATTTTCAATTATTGTGTGTCAGGTCCGGTCCCTAACCCCCGAGATAGGCGGGGGAGTCACTGTAAAATGCTTTTTAGCACAATGAGTGGACAGCTTGGGTTTGCATTTCTTTTTTGAAACCACAGAATACACAAAGCTTCAGGTATACAGGTACTGCTTGGGATAGGGACATTTTTGCCACAGTTCCTGTTTAAGGTAAAAGTTGAAGCCACCACAATGTTGTAACTAGGGGAACAGATTTTATACAACCAAAGGGGAAATATGAATGGCAATGCTAATCATTACTGTTGTAGTCCGACAAGCAGAAATGAGTTTTATACAACTGCTCTCTGTGTTTTTTAAAGAAACACAGCCAAATGGCACCATGTCTTTCTCAGAACAAAATTATGAAAAAAAGGTTCCTTTCACTTCAGGGAGGATATCATATGCCCCCCTTCTGCTGCAAAAAAGTGACTGGTACAGGAGCCGAAGTGGAAACTCACAAGTACAACAAGGAGTGTTCTGAGGCCACTGCAGAAGAGGACACTGAGAAATGAGCCAAACAGAGGCCCTTTCTGCTTGCATCCCCTCAATCTTGGGGACTGCATGAAAGACACTCCCTCCAAGTGGTCAGGGGTCAGCCCTGCAACACTGCAGCCTACACTGGAAGGCAAGAAAAGAAGTGACACAGAGAAGGTATTATGCCATAGACGACCTAACCGCACCCCTGACCTTGACTGAGTGTCCCCACCACCACCACCCTCCACACACTGGATGGTGTTTCCCTTTTCATCCGTAAGCAGTCCTTCTTGTCCTGCCAACAAACTCCTAAGCACATTTAGATGCAGAAGAGTTCTCTGCACTCCCCTGCCAAAAGCAAGGAAGTGCGGGAAGAATTCCCTTACAGAGCCGGGACATCTCACAAAAGGGGAGGAGGAGGAAGCTGTCCCCAGAGATGACACCATGTTTCAGAGACACTTTGTCACAGGCTCCACAACTTCTTTGGCGTGGACTGTCCACCAAGATTCTGTTGTAGAGCAATGAGCTTTCCTGTGCATTTTGCCCTGGCACACGGAACGTTCCTATCTTTGTCGACTGAATAGACTCTTGGCAGCTGCACAAGAAAAGTGTAAGGGGATCAATTGCTCGGTGGGAAAGCCAGCAAAGTTACTTTGGAAGAGAAGTCAGCAATAACTTTAGAGGGGGCACTTGAAAGCTGGTGGGAATAGATTGCACTTAGAGTGGCATTTTTGCGAGATGGGCCAGATATATATCCAATAAATAATATAATAATAATAATTAATACTATGGAAACAATCCTGGCCCCTGCTCAACCAAACTATTCCGCTATGAGTTATAAAATCTGTGCAACTGCCACTGATTCACACTACTCACCATGCAGTGAATGCTACCCCAGGATTATGTGTCTGGCTGCTTATTTAAGCAGCTATGCTTAATCCCTGATGCTGGGAAACTGGGAAGATTCCTGCTCATGCAGATAGCATTTGTACTGAAATGTGTGGATGGAAGAAGAACAATTAATGATGCAGAAAAGAAAGCCTCCACTGGTAACCCCTAAATGCTGCAAATAAGTCAAGTGCAAAGGTTGCATCTGGGATTTCAGCTCTTAGCCACCTCAAATCTAGAGATGTAAAATTTCCAGAAATTTTGATGCTCAGGGAAAAAACTTTTTTTCTGTCCCCCCCCCTGGAAAAATGCAATTTTTAAAATAAAAAATAAAAAATGCTACATTAGGACTCCCCACCCCCTTTAACAGCTTGAAGTCATTCTGTTACTTTAGGAATATAAAATATGACTATGGACAATTTGATTTGACATAACATTATCACAACGAGCATATTAAAATATAGTGTATCCAAACAATTATTACAAGCAGAATTTACTTTTTAAATAATATTTATTTCTAATTGTAAGTAACAAATGGAGTAACAATCTCCTGAACTGTTTACTAGTTTATATGGAACAAAAAAACTTTACAAAACAATGTTTAACAATCCATTCTCATTCGTACTTCCTCTCCACAATATTAAGTAAAAATAGAATAAAAACCTCATTCTCATTAAAAGAATTGAAGAGGAGGAAAATGTATAGAAGGAAGTGGGACTAAGTTTCAACGGATGGGCATGAAATTTAATCAGAATCATTTTTGTTGCTCTGTATTTTCTTCTAGTGCTTTGAGGCCTAGTGATGAGGACAGGACAGAACCAAACATACACCCACCCACATGCAAAAACAAAAGTGAAACCTTTTTGTTTTTCTTGTGACAATAGCAGCACCTTCTGAAATGCATCTTGTTCTTGCATTGAAGACTTCACTTTATAACCTAGGACTTGCTTGTCCTCAGTGCACATAAATTAGAATAATCTGATACTATGTATATTTTTAGAAGTGATTTGGAAAATATTCGAACACCCCGTCTTTAAATAGTTTATTCATCATGTTAAAATAAAACATTCCATAATAATTTTTTATTTTTTTCAATTTTTACAACCATCCCCTCCCCGAATGTTTCTTGGATTTTTTCCAGGCCTTCACATCTCTACTCAAATCATGTCTGTTGGCAAGATACCCTCAGATGAGAAAAACTAGAGGTGTAATGAATGTTTTTGCCTGTAAGAATCTTTGCTGTTTGGTCATCTGGAGGCAGTGATTCAGCTAACAGAAAGCTTCTATTTAACCTCCCCCCCCCCCACACACACACACTTCTAACTGAGCAATCTTCAAATCTGGAGTGTCCTTTTTGCCTCTGAGTCAATGCTCCTTACCGCATCTTTTTAGATTCTGTGACTAAATTTTGCACAGTTCATTACAGCAGTGGAGAGAGCAACAGCCACCCAAACTGTTCTAATTAACAGCAAGACTAACAAGTACCTGGGAGAGGGCTTTCTTTTGTGTGGCTCCTAGGCGCTGGCGTCAACTTCCTTTTGAGTTGTGCTGTTTCCACTCTGAACGCTTTTAAGAAAGGAATAAAAACTATTGTAGACCAGCATATTTTTTACCTGACCCGCAGCGCCGTTTTAGTCTGATCCTATGTAAATTTGCATGGTTTCTAATGTTTTGTTGCAAAACTTTTGCCAATGTTTATAGATTTTGACCACAGAGTGGGCTTTTCCTTGTTTTATTAATACTTCAGCAAAATGTTGGTTTTTATCCTTCAAGATTTCTTTTTGAACACTTTGTAAGCTGTCTTGAGCGCTATTTTAAGTGGAAAGGTGTGGTACAAATCTAACAAAGTAACAAAATAAAAATAAAGAACGCGGCTAATTATTTATGTCTTCCACCACATTGTTAATACTGTATACTGTTCCGGTAACTGATTTCCTATTGTTTCAATAGCTTTCACTTTCAGGGGGTTTGCTTTAAAGTTCTAGTGTAAATATTTACATATATTACTGTAGCCAGAAAGGAGCAAGAATGCAAAGTATTGCACCAGACATAGTGGAGTTAGTAGTAGGTGGTAGTTGGCAACAAAAACCGGAACTGGTTTTTTTGTTTGTTTTTTTGGTAGATCGGAAGCCGGGGTATATTTCACTGTAGTTTATGTATAAAAGAGCGGGAGGAGGAGGTTAATAGCATGGCAACAACGCATTAACAGGCGTGAGCAAAATTATCTGACACTTTTCCAAGCCGAAGTGGTCGCGGAGTTGATCTTGACCTTCAACCCAGTTCCACACCCGTTCCCACTCTGGGATGTCCCAACGCCGAGCTGTCTTCTACTACAGCAGCTGGGGAAACATCCTCCGGGAGACGGGTAAGGGGGCGGCCGAGGAAAGCTCAGAATACCTGGCCAAAGAGGGTACGCGATCCCTGTGAAAGCACCAGAGGGAGCCAAGAAAACGGATGGTTTTCTTTTTCTTTTTCTTTCTGTTTTTTTTTTTAAAAATTTTTGCATCAGCTGCCACGTGGGAGCTGCTCCAACGCTCCGCCCCGGCACATGGAAAATTACCACGCGCGGAGCCCCCGGCCCGGACGCCGACAGGCGGCCCGGGGGCTCCACCCTTCCCAGCCCCGACATCCCCCTCCTCCTCCTCCTCCTCCTGCTGCCCTCACGTGCGGCCGGGCCCCGCGGCTCCTCGGCTCCCGGCACCCCCGGCGAGGCTCTTCTGGGGGGTCCCGGGTGTCTCGGCCACCCTCTCAGGGCCACGGCTGGAGGCAGCGACCAACGACCACTGGCAACAGCAGAGGGGACACCCCACGAACCCGAGGGGGGGGGAGGCTGGCTCGTCGCCGGAAGAAGCCTCCTCGCGGTCCTTGCCTGAGGTTCCCTAGCAGCACGTTTGTCTTCCTCGCTCGTGCACGCTGTCTGGTTCTTCCTCTCCTCAGCCGCTCCTCTCTCTCGTACACACACACACACACACACACACCAATGCGCACGCACTCGCTCTCTTGCACACCCATACGCGCGCTCCCGGCTCGGGTGGCTTTCGGTGGTTCCGTGCGCCCGGCGCCCCTTACCTTCTCCATGCCGATCTCTTCTCCCGCGGCTGGCCGGTGTGTGTCTCCTCGCCGGGGCTTTCCAGGCGCGCTGTCAACGGGGATCTTCTTAAAGAAGAGGGAAAATTGCATCAGCCGCCCGCCGCCCGGTGCTCGCCTTGCCCCCTCGCCTCCGCCGCCGGCAGCTGGCGCGGCGCTCCCTTCTTCCGAGCCCGTCTCTTGGCTCGCGCGCCCGGGGCGCTCCAAGCGGATCCGCGCGTGGCAGCCGGCGCAGACCCTCCGCCTGTCTCTGGCGCCGGTTCTGGGGGGCCACCGACTTTAATGAAAGTTTTGGTCGCTGAGACCGAGGCGGGGGGAGCGGCGGCGGGCAGGGCCCCGCCTTCCCCCCGCCTCGGCCCCGCCCCGGCGATCCCGCCCCCCGCGCCTTGATTGGGACTCCGAAGCTGCCTTCAGCCGTGCCGTGCCGTGGGGCTCTGGGGAGGACGGAGGGAGGGGGGGTTCACTGCAGAGGAGCCCGGGCGGCGGGAGGGACGGGGCGGCGTGTTGCGAATGCCGGGCGAGGGCCGCATCCCTCTACGCCCCGAATGTCAATAAACCCTGTTGCCACCCACATGACAGGGGAAACATACACCTTGAGGCCAGGCTGCGGCTCGGCTAGGAAAGGGCGCGCGCGTGTATGCGCGTGTGCGCGCGAGTATACACACACACACACACACGCAGACAGGCAGGCACACACACACAGGTGCGCGCACACACACGCACACACGCAGACAGGCAGGCACACACACACAGGCGCGCGCGCACACACACACACACACACACACACACACAGGACACGCAGACAGGCAGGCACGCCGGGGCGTGGATTGCCGGAGCAAATGATGGGCCTGGGTAAAAAAAAAGGTGAGCACGCGTGTGTTCAAGGGAAAGAGGCGTGGCACGCGCGCACACATATACCTACACACATAGGCGCGCGCGCACACAGAGAGAGAGAGACCCAGCGCCAGAGAGGCAGGCACGTCGCGCGACGGGGACACGCGTCCTTCCCTGTGAAAGAGGGATGCGGACCCGGGGAGGCGCCCGCGAGCCTTCTTTCTCCGGCGCTGCCGCCCGCCTTTGTGCACGTAGCCAGCCACAACCGCGAAGCCCCCGCGTCCCTCACCTCCGACCAGCACCATGGACAGTCACACCTTCGCACAAACACACGGCCGCGCGAAGCCAATAATACACGGTGTGTGGGAGCGTGTGTGTGCGTGCGTGTGTGTGTGTGTGGAGGGGGGGTGGAAGAAGGGGGGACGGGGCCACCTCGCGGCTCATGCACCGGCAGCGGGAGCAGCAGCCGCCCCAGCTCCGGATCCCCGAGATCCCGTTCCCTACAGTGCCTGCGACGGATTGAACGGGCGACTGTCCCCGCGATCAACCGGTGAGCCGAGAAGGCGCCATCGATCTCGGCTCGGAGGGCTTCGACGCCATCAACCTGATGAATGAGCCCAGTAATAAGAGATGCCGGCTCTCCCCCCACTCGGCCTCCCTACCCTGTTCTGTGCCATATCTGCTCTCCGGGGTCTGTCTCGTCATTTTTTGCCAGAACTAATTCAAAGCTGGCAGAGTCGCAACGTGAACTCCGTGTGCGTGTGTGGTGGTGTGCTTTGGGAGGGTGGTGACAGCAGCGTCTCCGGCGGCGCTGCCCGAGGCTCTCCCTTCCCTGCCGCCTGACCTGCCTCCGCTCCCCCATAACCGCAGATACCCCTTGATTAAAACTAACCTCCTCTGAGGCCCGAGCATCTATTTTCGCCCCTAAGATGCAAGCATTCTTCTCAGCCACCACCACCCCTTTCTCCAAGCCTTCACGTTCCCCACAGAACTTGCTAGAGCTCGAAAGGTTGCTTGCTGCTACGTAAGCATTCCGTTTTCAATGCATGCATGCCAGCCTGGAGGGTTCCGCCCCCCCCCCGCCCCGGATTTTATGTGCCACACATCTGGGGCCTGTTGGGTTGCGTCCACCTCAGCGCCAAGACACCACGTAGCTGCTCCAAGAGTCTGCCGACAGCCAGTTCCTTGGAGGGAGGGGATGAATTTAAGGGTGGGCTGGCTTCCCATGCCCACCTATCTGCAACCTCTCTCCTAAGCTGAAGCAAGATGATGCATCTGGACATAAGGGTCACGTGGCTCCCTCCCCCCCCCCCCCAATAATGTAACCATGGGTTGCACTGAAAAGACTGGGTCACTTTGCTCATCCCCAACCCTGGTGAGGAATGTGCCTTTTTTATAAAAAAAAATGCAAATGACAAAACTCTGTCCAGTGGAGGTGTCTTTAATACATGTGTGTGTGTGTGTGTTGCTACAGTCATGACCAGCTCTCCCTGATTCCATGTCCATGGAGTTTTCTTGGCAGGAATGCTGGAGTGGTTTGCCAGTTCCTACTCCAGGCACCTACAACAGCATCTGGTATTCCTCTGTGGTCTCCCATCCAAGTACTAACCAGGGCCTCCCAGATCAGGCAAGATCAGATGTGCTTAGGGCATATAGGCAGCACTTTTTAATACATTCATACTGGTGAAGAATACAACATCTTTCAGCCATCACTTTGCTTATACTGTACTGTACTGTACTGTTCCATTTCTTTCTTTCTTTCTTTCTTTCTTTCTTTCTTTCTTTCTTTCTTTCTTTCTTTCTTTCTTTCTTTCTTTCTTTCTTTCTAAAACAAAATACAGAATCAAATACATTTATAACATAACAGTAGTGCAAACATTCATGTAGGTAAATTCAGATTGGGAGTAAAGGCTTGTGGTTTTAACCTTTGCTATACACAATAGCTCATGCCGACTCATGCTTACCGGAAAGCATGTTCCTCTGAAATCAAAGGCTGTGCCACAAGTCATGCTCTGTCACTCTGGCTCTCTGTCCTTCCTCAGCGTGATGCTGGAATACAGGATTTGGGACGCATATGAATAAGCTACTGAAAAAGCAGAGCAAATCCTTTTCTTTTGTGTATCTTCATTTTGTAGCCACTTGAGCAGAAAGTGTTTTGCTTACCCCCCCCACACACACACACTTGAGAGTCATTTCTTTGTGGCTTAGAACTGGTAATTTTTTGTTGCAGAGTCAACCTCAAATCTGTATTCAATTCTTCTGCATTTAGGCAAAGCATGCATACAAATCTCCCACATGCTATTGCAATGATGATCATTGGAGAAAGTGGTCTATGGCAGCCAAAGTGGCTGTTCCGTGGCTATCTGGCTGGCTTGTTTGTCTGTTTACAATGATTCCAGTTTCTTTAGCATCACACAGTCGTTTTAGAAAAGGTAGCCATGTTATTCTGTGGTACTGTAATAGGCAACATCATAAAAAATAAAAAAGAAATCCAAAAACACTAGGACACCATAAAGACAGCTATATTTTAATGTGTTTTTTAAAAAAAGTTTTTAAGGTGAAACAACATTTTTGTCTTTATTTTATTTTTTTATGTTTATATTTTTACGTCACAATAGCTCTTTTCTTTTTCTTTGCCCTTGCCCGCTAGAGAACCCCCCTCTTCTGTTAAGTACCTTGGGAGGACAGGAAGAAACCCCCCCTCACCCTCACGCCTTCCAGAAAGCTGGACTGGATTAGCTCTGGGACAAATACAATGCTTGTTCTGGACCCAGTCTAGCTACTTGCCATTCTTGTGCCCAGTTTTCTAAAATCATTGGTAGTAAGATGTGGAAGGAGAAATAAGACCAATAAAATCAAGGTAAACCATGCAGGAAGGAGGTGGATGTGGATGCGGGGCATTTAGGGGCTGCCCAAGATATATTGGCACCTAAGACAAAGAATAAGGTGGCACCCTCTGGCATCAGCATCAATGGGATTGGGGGGGGGTGACTCTGACTTCAGCATTCCCAAATGAAGCAGAGTTTCATAAACATCCAGACTTGCTTTTGTGGTGTATATCTATGGGATAATTCCCTCCCCCAGTATTTTGTTGCTACTCTCCAACACTTAATGCCTGAGTTGGCTGTTTTTTCTTCCCTTAATGGTAAGACCATCTCTGAAGGCATCTATATGGAAAATGCCATCCGTTGTGCACGAACCCGGTCAACAACTAGAGCTGATTCTGTCAGAAGATCTTCTTTATTAAGATCCATATGTTCCTGAACAAGATAAATGACACCGCCAGATTCAGAAGCAGTTGGCGCAGGATATCTTGCCATGGACAGGAGGAGACAAAACACGGGGGAGAGTTGCTGCCTTCATTTCCAACTTGCAGCTTTCCTAGAAGCATCTGGCTTCTTGGACTCGGAGTGAGATTGTCCTATCCAGAGAGCCATAAAAAGAAAGGAATGGCAAACCACTTCTGATTACTCTATACCACTGGTGGCGAACCTTCAGCACTCCAGATGTTTTGGACCACAACCCCCACAGTCCTTTGTCATTGGCAATCTAGGCTCAGAATTCTCAGAGTTGTGGTCCAAAACATGTGGAGTGCAAAGGTTCATCACCACTGCTCTATACAGTATCTACAAAACCATGGAAAAAGTCATCATAAGTCAGAAACAGCTTGTAACAACATATAATTATTTATTAATTGTGACACTAACTGGGAAAAGAAGCAAGGAAAAGTCTTATTTGGCAAGTGCAAACATACTTGTGATGAACCTGACATTGTAATGTGCATGAAGGAACTAGTGTTCCCCAAGTCATTCATACAATATGGGGGCTGAGAACTGTAAATACTTTCATTTTGAGAAGTCAGGTGGAAATGAGCAAGCTGGCTAAGATGGCTCTTGCAGAAAACATTGGTTGTGCTGATGGATTCCTTTGGAGTAAACATGCAAGCATAGAACTGAGCTTTTGGAAATGAAAGCTCCACATGACACTTTTTATAGAACTACTGTAATATCCTGACATCTTTATTCAGAAACCCTAGTATCATTTAGAAGAACCCCAACTTACGTAAGTCTTTGGAGATATACCAAACTCCCTTCTTTCACCACTGGCTCATGGCCCATGTTCTGCCTCCAGCAGTTGGTTGATCCGGAAAAGCCCAAGAGGAGGGAAAGTGTCTCACCCACAAAAGGGGATGCTTCCTAGTTCGGGTCATGAGGTCTGCCAAATGCTTTTTAATCACTCAGTTCTGAATGCAACAAAGTAATTATTAAGACATATGGTTTTCTTTAAAAATCTATGTAGTATACTTTATATAAACAAACGAGTTCTAACTGGCAGCTATGATAGAAAGTATATACTGTATAAGTAAGAAAACAAGCTTACATGTTAAAGCTTCAAAGTGACATCTTCTCTTGCTGATTGGCTGTCTAGATAACAGCACCGCTTGGCTTGCTACAAGTGTCTTTCCTTATTTATTTATTTATTTATTTATTTATTTATTTTTATTTATTTATTTTAGTACTTATATACCGCCCGTCTTCCGGAGGAACTCCGGGCGGTTTACAACAGAATAGAAAACAACAACAGTAATAATAAACCAAAATACATAATAACAAAACTATTTAAAAACTACTAAAAAGAATCATAGGCATGATGGTGGGGCAGATTAAAAAAAAATTAACAGTCGCCAAAAGCCTCACGAAAGAGCCAGGTCTTTAGAGCTTTTTAAAAGGCTGGTAGGGACTGTGCAAGGTGCAACTCACTCGGGAGATGGTTCCAAAGCACAGGGCCAGCCACAGAGAAGGCTCAGTTATGAGTCACCATTTTCCGAGCCTTCCTGGGCATGGCCACCCGGAGTGAAAGCGCCCATGACATTCTTTTTTAAATTTTTTTTAATTTAAAATTTTATACAAATTACAAAAAAAGACAAACATCAACAACAGTGTGCCCCTTCACCAACAGGATCACTGTTCATATTTACATTCATTATCCTCCCCTCCAGAACAAAATCGATTGTTGCGCAGAAGCCTTACCCTTATCTCGTACAAGCACATATTCAATAAATATACCCCATATATCATAGAAAATATCTCTTTTTAACTCTCTTTTTTTAACCTTTAAAGAACATGTCAATTTATCATTCAAAGCAATATTCCATATTTCATTATACCATTCTTCTAACCATAGTTCATATTTAGATTTCCAATTTCTAGCAATTATTAATCTAGCTGCAGTCAACAAATTTGTAATCAACTCTTTAGTTTTAACATCATAACTATGATCCACAAATATTGATAACAAAGCAATTTCAGAATTGGGCTCTATGGTCATTTCTAGTATGTCACTTAGTTCTTTAAAAATACATTTCCAAATTTTTTGTATCGTTTTACATTCCCACCACAAAGGATAAAAGGTACCATGACATTCTGGTAGGTTGGGCCTCAGTTGATCTTTGAGAGATTCGCTCTGCCAGGTAATCAGGTCCCAAGCTGTGGAGGGTTTTATAAGCTAAAACCAAGACCTTGAATCTTATTCTGGACTCAACGGGTAGCCAATGCAGACGGGCCAGCACTGGGGTGATGTGGTCATAATGACGCACACCCGCCACCAGTCTGGCCGCTGCATTTTGCACCTGCTGAAGTCGTCGAACAAGAGTCAAGGGCAAGCCCTGTGTGTTTGTACAGAAAATGTGAAAATAAAACCTGCAACTGCATTTGAGGTTTCTAAGCAAATAGTTTGGCACGCATATCATTCATCGATAGAACATCTTGCATGCAGGAACTTGTTTACATGACTATCTCAGTGTGAGCCGCTTGTTTACAACACTGAGGCTGCAACTGCATGGTCAAATACCATGCATTTGCTCCACTTGTAAAATGGGTGAAATCAAAGTATTTTTTACTGATCCCATGATGCAAAAGCTGATTTGAAACCATTCAGCAGCTTTTGCTCCCAAAGTGTTTCCCTCCCCTCTACTATTGGGGGCTTCTACTTTTTCAAACCCGAACAAATCAAGCAGTCTTTTCCCAGTGTGGTTACTTGTGGTCTGGTCTTGTAAAAATGGTTGTGTGTTTGTAGGTGGTGTCTCAGTGACAGAGAGTTGGGGCATGATGTGCAGGACCAAGGGAACATGCTCCCATATTCTCCCCTCCCCCCCCGATCCTCCTCCAGTTATTATTTTTAAAAATACTTGCATATATGAGGTTAATGCTAGTATCACTCAGTCACCTTATTCCTGCGTTGTCATTATAATTTCCCATATTTTCGCCACCCGGGTTCCCCAGATGAAGGAAAGAACAAAAGGTGTCGGTGGACTGGAATGCAAATCACACCATATCCGGTAAGAACAGTGAACTCCCAAATCATTCTGCAGCCCCTGTGTTTGCACTGACTGCAATTTCAAACATAATGCAGGTTGTGAATCAAATCACAGTCTGCTTTACATTTCCCACTCTCATATGAGTAAATGAAAGCAGAGAGGAAGAGGTGCCATCATAAGTTTCAGCTGATAATGTGATAATCAGAAAACCTTCTGGAGCCCATTATCTGTCACCGTGCACTTCAGCCTATCACCCTTTCCAGACCAACATATATTTGCACTTTTAGAAATAGAAGTTTTAGTAAAAGAGCTTCAGCACTGTGCATGTGTTCTGGTGACTTTTTTGGCCTGAAGATCTGATATTGGCGGAGGCTGAGAGTCTTCCAAGATGACTAGGAAACTTGCTGCACTATTGCAATTCATTGTTATTCCTAGACCATATAAATCATTTTCAGTCCTGCCAACAGTTTATCAGCCAGTGCCATTTTGATGGCCTGTTTGATAACATCCTTTCCCTGCATTCTCAGATATGAACTGTTCTGGATTCACCTTTATTAGGAATACAGTAGGATCCCAGTATCTGCTGGGGATTGGTTCCAGGCCTACCCGTGGATAATGAAATCCGTGGATAAGATAGAACGCCAAACCATCCCCCCCAAAAAACTGCTGTTTCATGACAGTAGCTTGCTTTCTGGCTGCAGTTTTGAGACAGTAGCTTGCTTTACACTGCTGTTTTATAACAGCAGTTTGCTTTACAGCTGCTGTCTGTGACAGTAGCTTGCTTTGAGGCTGCTGATGTATTTATTTAATTTTTTTCTGCAAACCGTGGATAACTGAATCAGTGGATAATGAATAAGTGGATATGGGGTTCCTATTGTATAAGTTTATTCCCCAACACCACCCATACTATCTACTTCTGTACGCTAGATGGTCACCTCTCTTGCAAAGGGTATCTCCACTCTTCAGCAAAGGGCACAAATAATGCATTTCTCAGGGCTACACACCTCACTGCTCTGCAAATAACTGAGACTGATTGGCTCCAGGATACTTAATGGAATAAAAAATGACTGTTTGTATGAGTGGGCAAGATAAGATCTTAATGTGAGGAAACTATTTAGCCAGGTGCTTGGAACACATGAACAAACGTGCAACTAGATTCACCGGGTGAAGAAGACACAAAAAATTATGAAGTACTGCAGTCCTTCAGATTATCAAGCTCCTGAAAGACTTGGCAAACCAAGATTAGAGTTTCAGGGCCTCTTCCAAATTGAGGGGAGGGGGTAAGGGTCAGAGAATTTCATTAATTAGTTTTATGCTGTAAAGTCTTTTCAGAGTAAATACTGTTCAGCAGTGGTTTAAAATATTTATTTATTTATTTATTTATTTATTGGATTTTTAAACCACCCATCTGGCAGCGAGGTCACTAAAATTACCTTCTTCTGGGTGCACTCTGTGACTATGCAGCTTGCTGCTCTCCCAGGTGGGACAACGGGGAAGCCCAGTTTCCAACGTTCACTTCTGTAGCCAGCTACCCAACTCACTAAGCTATCCAGGCAGCTGAGGATCTCATTGTGCATCCTAAAACCAGCACCAATCTGATATATTCTGACTTCCTGAATGTCTCAGTCACTCAGTCCAGAAAGTGAAGTTTTGGTGAAATGTTAGTTGGCAATGTAAGAAAGAAAAAATCCTGGACATACTTGACCCTTTTACAGTTAAGAACTCCTCTTTTGAAATGGTTGCCAGGCAACATTTCCACTCTCATCATCTATACGAGCATCTAAGGTTTCCCTTTTGGATCCAAAGCAGCTGATAAGCTCTATACTCTTAAATGATTCTTTATGATCACACCTATTAGCTGCTTTTAAAAAATCAAAATAGAAATTAACCCTCCCTTTGGTCCCTTTTCTTTAGATATGATCCCCTGCCATCGCTACTCCAACACTCACAACAATGAACTGAGAGTTGAAGAAGCAGCTAGTATGTAGCAAGTTTCTCCTTTAATTTATTGTATTTTAATTTAACAAGGCTCTAGCATGAGAGGCTGAGAGAACATAGCCAAATGGTAAACCTTGGGGTTAAAAAAAATCCCCAGTTAATGCAACATTACTGCAGGGAAGATAACAGTCTTGGTAACCAGCTTTCCTTACCCTATTCCATGTTAAAAGATCATACTATATATACATACCTATGGAATAAAACAGAACGATATAATGCAGTACAGTGATCCCCTGCCTATAGCATGGGTTAGGGACCTGACCTGACCCGCAATAATTGAAAATCCATGATATGTGGATGCAGGTCAAGTCAGTCCTAGGGGGACCTAGCTGGGGGCTCTTGTACTTACCCCCAGCTTGGCCCTACCCCGAACGGGCCTGTGAGAGCCTTCCCGGGCTTCTGGAGGCTCCAGAAGGGCCACTCTGCGAACTGGAAGTGACTCCCGGTAAAATGGAAATCATTTCCAAGGCCTCCAACAGGCCTAGAAAGGCTCACAGAGGCCTCAGAAATTATTTTCAGCTATCTGGAAGTCACTTCCGGTTCGCAGGGAGGCCCTTTTGGGGATTCCAGAAGGCCCAGGAAGGTCCTCACAGGCCTGTTTGGCAGCAGCTTCAGTCCTGGGGTAAGTATAGGAGGCTTGAAATAGGACTTTCCCCCCCTTACCCTAGGGGGCCTTTTTTCATATACTGCGGTCCCGCGATATAGCAGGACCGCAGTATATGAACCACGAAAGGGTGGGGGACCACTGTACTGTACTTCTCAAATGAGACAATTGTAAGAAGAGATGAATATGAACATCAACTTTAATGCCCAAGGGATTGGGGTCTATACCACTAGCACAACCTGTACAACATGATGCACCATGGATGGAGCTAGCATTTTTAATTCAATAAACACATAGTTTATTGCCTAGAATATTTCCGGTTGCCTAGAATATTTCCGGCTTACAAAGGATAAGGCAGCCTTGTGAGGAAGGTTTCTTTTTTCTATTGAGAAATATTGCTAATTTACTTCACTAAATCCTATTTCCCTGCATTGAGCACCCGTGGTGAAGGAAAGACTTAGAATCGCTTTAGCAACTGCAACATGCATTTTTCTTACACAACAGAACAACTGTCTGGAACTGCTCTCAACTGAACACTTTTTATTCAAGCTCAGTGGCATGATTCCTTACAAGGTTTGGGTCATTGTCTTTTCAAAGGATTATGCGAGGAACAGATCACGGGGAGCATTTGTGAAGCAGGAACGTGGAACTATTTCCTTTGGAAAGGGAGCAAACATGATCAAAAACAACAAAAGAAGACAGAAAGAGGTGGCAGTGATTGTTAGGCGACCACTTTCCTCCTTCCTTCCATAACATGCCAAAAACCTATCTAAATAGGGTGCCCCTTGCTGACTCATAATCACTACCAAGTAATCCAGTAATACAAGACCCAATACTTCCGGGTGGAGAACATGAACATGACCTCAAAACTAGAAAGGGGCCTCTATTATTATTTTTACGTAACATGTGATGTAGTGTCATGTTTTCAAGCATTGAATAGGTTTTTGTCCATACACCATATGCCATCCTCATCTTTAAGATGGCCATATGCCATCTACATCTTTAAAGTGGCTGGTGTCTTATATTCCTGGAACTGAATTCAGCCATAAACTGTAGCGGTTGGGAAAAAGTTGACATTTCAACCAAGGGAGCCTTGGTATTGCCTAATCCCAAGATTTTGGAAGGGAAATGCAATGCTCCCCTGCTCCAATCACAAGCCATTTATGGTTCGAAAGAAGACATGTCTGTGAACCTTATATCTCGCAAGATACTGTGACCGCTAGTTCAGTGTCTAATCCCTGATATATCCAATGATGGTGAGATAAACTACTGACTCAACATCTGGAAAGGTGCTACCAACTTTCCAGATGTTCAGTGGTCACAGTAACTGGACTTGATGGACCAATATCTGCCTCATTACAAGTCAACTTTCTATAGTCTTACATGCAAGAATGTAAACAAAATGTACAGGTAATCAAGTGAGCATTTGAGTAAATGTTGCATGAGTCAGGCAGACACTTGAGCTGGTCTTTGAATAGTGGTGTTGTGGCTATGATCATACAGGGTATGAGACCACCACTCATTTATTATTATTTTTACAAACTTTTTCTTTTAAAAGCAGACATTGAGGGAAATGAAACAGATATTTTATCATATTCCTTTTTGGTAGACAGAGATGTGATCCACCACTAGATGTATTATTATCAAGAATTTTATTTAGTAATCTTAATGGTCATCCAAGAGTAAGGACTTTAGACGCTCATGTGCCTTGCTCCATTTATGACACAAAATTTTGTTTTCCTCATTCATCATCCTGCTGTTTCAACAGCTTTTATATACCTTAGAAAGTGAGAAGAAGAAGAAAACCTCTGTTTTGAAAAAAAAATATTCTAAATAGTTCTACATTTTAAGCCCATCTAAATCACAGCAGCATTGTAGCTATAGGAATGAAACAGCATTTATTTCTGCTAACCTTGATGCTAAGCATATGAATTCGGGACTTTATTTAGAGTAAGCCAACATGGTGTCATGGTCAGGGCCTTGTACAACGGTTTAAATTGCTACTTAGACCTGAAGCTCCTTGGTTTTATTTGGACAAGTCATTCTTGCTGTCACCATACACTACCTTACAGGTTAGTGGTGAGAATAAAATAAGGAATAACCATATATGCTGTAGTAAGCGAAACAAAAAGAAAGACGAAGGTACATTTACGAAATAAATGCATGGATAAATGTAGCTGTAAGAATATGTCCGTGGAGATTCTTAGTTATCCAGGTGAGGTTATCTGGGAGTTGAGTCATGGCAATTGGATTTCTTTCCTTGTGGGGTTGAAACATTTCAGTACTTATCCAAGAAGCTTCTTCAGTCTGAGCAAAGTTGGTGGGAGGCTTCCAATTTATAGTTCACCTTGGTTTCACCCACCCTGCTCTGAATCGGCTTATTAGGTAGACAGTGGCTTGAAAAGGCTCATTAGATGGACAATGCCTTGGTGTGCATGAAAGTCACACCTATGCAACCCTCCCCAATACCCATTAAGTATGGGTTGTTAGCTGTGGCCTTCCTGATCAAGGTGTGAAAGTGTTATGAATTGTTTGGGGATTGATGAAAGAGCAGCATGATAAGTGGGAGACAGGTGGTGCCTAAATTCCCCACCCCTGTTGAGAAAGGGATTTTCTATATGCACATGAATGCCTTTCCTGACTCCTCCCTCAAACCACCTGTCAGGGAAGATTCCCACTCCATATCATGGAGATTTTATCTTGGAGATCCAGATCCAGCTGCCCTACCACATATTCTCTATGCTTTTTTCTTGTAAAAAAAGAGATGTAAAAGATCAAGGACTGAAATTGTTGCAGAGTTTTAAATTTCTGGTAAAAAATCTCCTTTTGCTATACAATAGAAGACCCACAGAGGAGAATAGCTACATGTTTCTCAGAATCCACTCCTTTCTCATTAACTACCACCTAAAACCTCAATAATTCATCCTGAGACATTTGTAAAAGAAATAATTAAAATATTTCTTTGCCTACTGTTGCTTGAAATTTTGGAGTTGTGTATGCTGCTTTTTGTGATGTACACAGACAAACAAGCAATTGCCACCAACTGATTAAAAAAGAGGAATTGAACACACAGCAGAGTGGCAGAGCTCCTTGAATTTCAAATGTTGGAAGGAATGATAGTGCTGGGTAGATGGACTATCATCCCAGCCAAGAAACCTCCCTGCCAGTCACTCAAAAAAGCAGACAGCATGCAAGGTTGTAAATAAAACTCCAACAAAAGCAAGCCAAGAGAAGATGTACTGGGAAAGAGCACAGTGGGCTGAAGATACTGCACTCAGGACAAAAAAAGAAACACATTTCTATTTGTTACTGCTTTCCTTATTTTGTTTATATCCTGCTTCTCTCCTGGTAGCGGATCCAGGGGAGGCTCACCACAGAATTAAAAAAAGATACAGAAGGATGATAATTTCCAGTACCAAAAAACAATTTAGTAAATTAATTGTGTTAAAAGGAAACAAAGAATCACAATGATTTAAAAACCATTTAGAAGAAGCATAAAAAAGAAAAAACATACATACATAACATCCACCAATAAGAAAAACTGCCCCAGGTAGTGCAGTTTGCACTAAGGGGTCAGATAGATAGATAGATAGATAGATAGATAGATAGATAGATAGATAGATAGATAGATAGATAGATAGATAGATAGATAGATAGACAGGGACTTCTGGTTTGACGTCCTGATGATACAGTCCAAAGGAAACGGAGCTCTGTCTTCCAGGACTGCTTTTTGTCCTGCTACAGACAGTAGCATAGCTAGAGTTTGGAGCGCCCGGGGACAACGTCAGTTTTTGCACCCTCTCTTCCCCGCAACTGTGTCTCACCCACCCAGCAAGGGAGGGGGGGCAGATAATGGGAAGACAGTGGGGGAGGGGAAGAAGGGTCTCTCCTTCTCATGCCCTCTTTGTGGGTCTCCTTTCCAGTTAAGGCTCTCCTGTGCAAATTGCACAGTGTGCAGATAGCGCCAAGCAGGCAATGTGTTTTTTTTCAAGCATCACTTCCGTAGCACGCTTCCCCCTCCTCCTTTCCCCCAGCTAAGGCCTGGCAATAGTTAACCCGGGGAAAGGAGGAGAGGGAAGCAGGTGATGGAATTTTTTTCCCAAGCAGCACCTTCCCTCTCCTCCTTTCTGCAGGCTAACGATTGCCAAGCCTTAGCGGGGGCAGGAGGAGGGGTAAGCAATCAACAGAGGTGCTGCTTGGTGGGGGAGAGGAATCGCCTGCTTCCCTCTCCTTTCCCACCACTAAGGATCGCCAAGCCTTAGCGGGGCAAAAGGGGGACTGCTGGTGGGATGGCACATGGCTTCCTCCTCCTGCTCACCTCACCAGAGACATTTGCTAGTGAAAAAGAGGTATAACTCCTGGAGGAGGAACCATTAAACCTCAGAGACTTTAATCCTCTGGGGGGGGGGTTGCAGGGCAGAACTCATTCTGGACAGGGGGCTCCAGATACAGATGAGAACCTGGGGCCTCTTCTCTGTCCTTAAGAACAATAAAGGCTTAAGACAGCCATAAGCCACTCAAATGGCATGCAAGGCCTCACAAGCAAGAGGTTTTTGAAGTGTAAATGGGGGACAAGCCCTATTTACTGTGCTTCCTTACTCTCTAAGGCCTACACTTCAGTTTCAGTGTGGTTTCCAGGAGCATCAGCGTAAAAGCTCCTGTTTTTACCCATGCCCAGGGGTTGGGATAAGATATTCTGCACTCTTTGAACTTGTGCCTGCCAAATCCTGCTGTGAATCAAGCTATGAATACTCTGTGTTGACTGATTACTGCGGACTTTTCACTTAAGCTGGAGCTACACACTTGCTGGTTTCCATGCGAAGTGACGTTCATCACTTCATGTGATGTACACGTTACTGCACCTTAAAATATTGGACCAAAATATAGTACGCCCTTGACAAACCAAGACAGTTTGCTGGATGGTTCCATGCACGTGCAACGTCAGCAGAGAGAAATCATTTCTTCACTGCCAGCATCACCATACAGCAGGCATTCCAATGTGCAGTTGGACCTACTTTAAGTTTTCATGCTTTACTGGACTCAGTAATTGAAGTTTTCATCATTCTAATCTCCGCACCACATATTTCAATTTTTACCAGTTTCCTAGTAATCCTGGAGGTTAATTTGGCTGCTCTCCATGAGAGAGGATGCTCAGAAGTGATCATATCCATTGCCCTAGCCACTGCACCTTCCAGAGGGCAATTAAGCCTTTGACAGGATCATCTGTTGAAGTGATAGAAAACTGTCCAACCACTGTCAGAAGGCCATTTGGATCCATCAGCTTTCGGGGCAAACCATCTTCACCTCCACTCAACTGCTACAGAGTCTCCCCTATGAGGTAAAGATCTGGCCATAGCAATACACCCACACCCAGACGCTACCATCTTGCCTACCACAGAAAACCAGATCCAGAATATTCCCTACACAGCATGAAATCAGACAAGATATTTTTGGGACAGATTCATAGTTGACATCTTGGACATGAAATCCTGAACTATTCCTGACAGAGTGATCTCAGCATGAACCTTAGTATTCTAGCAGAGCAAGCTGAGAGGAGTCCAACACCACTCCTGAGACTAATCCAGCTACCTCAGGAAGGGGGCTACTAAGCAACACAGTGGGTACTCACTTTCAGATGCACATACTTAAACCAAGCAGACTGTGGGATGCGACACATCACAAAGAAGAGGGAATCGTTCTGAGACACTGAAACTCCACTCCGATGGCCACCAAGTCTCACAAAGAATCTAGGCAGATGATGTTAACAGAGATTCTCCTCATTCCCAGCTTAATTCAGACGAGTGTATAGGACAAGCCAACTTGGCATACTCACTTTAGATCCTGAATGATTGTTTTATTCTTTTTATTCTCAATACACCAACCTGGTGTTCAGGTTGTCCAGACGGCAATAACCCTACACAGGTGTTATTTCTTGCAGTGTTCTGAATGCAGTTAGAAGGCAATCAATCCCTAGCCCCACATCTTTCATTATCATTTTGCACAAACATTCCAGAGGTAAGAGATTGCTGCTCATATGGAAGCTCAGTATGTGGTCAAGAACTCCGGAAGATTTTTACTTACATGTAGACCCAACCTATGAGCAGCAACCTGTTCCCTTTGATTTTGGTGCTGGATGTGTGAGCAGAATAGTAGTGGAGAGGTGTAAGGCTAGGTGTTCTTCTTTAATTATTTTTGGATTGCAGTGGCAAATAAAAAGCCAGAATAGGGCTAATTTCAGGCCAAATTATGAACCATTTGTAATTTCCAAATGATTCTAAAAGACAGCCCAATGCCCAGCCAAAGTCTAACCTGGACATACCTAGGGCATTAATGAGTAGAGAATGAGTAGAGAAGACCTAGTTACAAGCATTGCTTTTGGTTTTCATTTTTGAAATGCGGGGTTCAAGTCAATCCTATGCAGGAGTGAACCAGGCTAAAAGTGCACTTGCTGAAAGACAGTATTTTTTATATATCCTGCAAACCAGCCTAGTCCAGAAAGCAGATCCTGTTCACATTTTATCCTTTTACAGCCAACAGTGCTAGACATTATTCATTCCTGAATCAGAAAACAAGGTAGAAACACTTCTTAACTCTAGTGTTATTTCATAGCATTGTATAGTTTCTTTCTTGGGAATACTGATTTGCTCAAAACATTAATCAGCAAACTCTTCCTTCCCTCCTTCCTTCCTTCCTTCCTTCCTTCCTTCCTTCCTTCCTTCCTTTAAAAAAACATTTTGTGACAATCTTCTCAGTACGGGAAAGTTGAAAGGGTTAAGGTTAGGGTTAGGGCCGTTTGAAATCAGCTAACCTACATCTGTCACAACACTGTGGTGTAGTGGCTATTTAAAGAGACCAAGACTGAGCCACTTCATATATAATATCCCCTTCACTAGTTCATTTTAGCATGTAAGTGATCACATGAGTAGTCTTACCAGTGAAGGAAGATGCTTTTTATGCCTGCCCAAACCACTCATCCGTAGTATACCTAGAGGAAGAGGGAAAAGGAAGGGGAAGGAGAGGGATGGCAGAATATGAAGAAAATTCCAATAAACTTTTTCATAAGCAAAAGTGAGATATGTGGTATTTTTTAAGCCATAGTTATAGACGGTTTATATTTGTATACTGCATTTTGTCCTTTTCTTTATTAATTGCATAGACCACAAAACAACAGAAACAACAAAACAACAACAAAAATCAATCTGACAAATCTTACCTGAAAAACCTATGGTCACACATCCTCCTCATACTACATGTATATTGCATTTTTAACAGGACATTGTACTCAAAATGTCTCATGAATGCACTATTCATTATACATTGCTTAACACCAATTCAGTCCCAATGGGGTGGGGAATTAGGTAGGTGTAAGTCATACCAATAGTTCAGATAAAAATATTTATTATCAGTAATACCAACATTATAAAGCAGCATGAAGTCATAATGGGCTGGGGCACCTCCCTTATGAGGAAAGGCTAAAACATTTGGAGCTCTTTAGTCTGGAAAAAAGGCGCCTGAGGGGAGAGATGATTGAGACATACAAAATAATGCAGGGCATGAGTAAAGTGGATAGAGGGATGCTCTTCTCCCTTTCACAAAATACCGTCAATTTGACATCCACTCAAATTGAGGGCTGGGAAAGTAAGAACAGACAAAAGAAAATATTTTTTCACCCAGTGTGTTGTTAGTCTGTGGAACTCCCTGCCATAGGATGTGGTGATGGCATCTGGCCTGGATGCCTTCAACAGGGGATTGGACAGATTCCTGGAGGAAAAGTCCATTACAGGTTACAAACCATGATGGAGATGTGTAATCTCCAGGCTTAAAACCAGGGTACTTCAAGGGCCAGATGCAGGGGAGTGGTATCAGGAGACAAATATCTAGTCTCATGCACTCCCAGATGCATCTGGTGGGGCCACTGTGAGATACAGGGAGCTGGACTAGAAGGGCCTTTGGCCTGATCCAGCATGGCTCTTCTTATGTTCTTATGAAGCAGTTCTTATTAAGAAACCTAAGAATAAGATAGCCTTCTTGCATCTAACCCGCAACATTCAATGAGGGGAAGATGAAATAACTACAAAGCCCCTTAGGCCCTTCTCCCTGTAGCAATTAAAAGCCTCTTTTCACAGTGGTTGCATGTCCTAAGTCAAGAAGGAGCATCTTCACACTGACAAATCTGCTTCCTCCCGAGCTGTCTTCAGGCACCAGAGAGCAGATGAGTAAAGCTTCACCATGGATACAGGAACTCTCATTGAAAGGTACAGTGCTAAAGGCAATCTCAACACCTTCAAGACCACCAAGGATAGCAGCAACCTCCCTGAGAAGACTCCTAGGGTTGGACCAGGGCAAGGCAATTAAAAACAGGCAAGCTCTGTATCTCTGTGCATGAATGCAAACATTCTAGTAACATGAAAATCTTATCTTTCTACTTTCTTGGAGCATGATAAAAAATGTTGTCCAATCTCAGTTAAACAGACTGAACTGGTGCAAAAAAACGTTAACAGGTTTAAAACCTTTAATAAAACAATAAAATATCAAACTTTCAACAGGTTCTGCCAACTTCAGGTTACAAACAGCCTAGTTAACATTATTTAGTAACATGTATGTGTGTTGTGTCATTACAGTCGTGACTGACTCTTCATGACCCCATGTCCATGGAGTTTTCTTGGCAGGAATACTGGAGTGATTTGTCAATTCCTACTCCAGGTGCCTACAGCACCTGGTATTCCCTGGTGGTCTCCCTTCCAAGTACTAACTGTTATGTATTGATCTGTAATTGCTTGTTGAAGTAACTGCCTTCCTGTTCCAAAGGGAACAGGCCTATTGGTTGATTCTAGTTGCTGCATTTGGATCTTCAATCCTATTGGTTCCCGCCAAAAGGCAGCCTTGTGATTGGTTGTAATTGTTCCCTCCAAAATGTATCTTTTCCTAGCCAGTCCTGGCCCCTATAAATGTAACTCCCTCTCCCCAGTCCTCAGTCTTGTCTTTTCACTAGAAGCTGTCTCCAGCCTGCTTTGTCTCTGAGCTGAAATCACTGCTGAATCACTAACCCCATGCTACAATACTGGTGACGAGGATGGGATCTGGAATGCTGAGTAGCTGAGGCCCATCACGCTGACTCAGAGTCCGGATCGCAGCAGAGACAAGACTCACCTGCTGGCTAGAAGACGACCCTTCCCGCCTGGAGAATGGAAAGTCCACGGGTCTTGGAGCCCTTCCAGCTGTCCGAGCCTCACACTTGGGAGGACTATGTTGAGCGTTTCGAGTTCTTCGCGGTGGCTCAAGGAATCACAGATGCCAGCAAAAGAAGGGCCACATTCCTGAGTTGCTGTGGGCGGGAGACCTTCATGTTGGCCAAGGCGCTGCTTGCCCCAGCAAAGTTGAGTGAGGCAGTACTCACAGACATTTTCGCCCGGCTGACAAGCCACTTGGCACCTACCAAAACCCAGATGGCCTGGTGGATGGAGTTCCAGAAAAGGCAGCAGCAAGCCGGAGAATCTGTGGCTACATTCCTGGCAGGACTCCGGGAGCTTGTTCAGCACTGTGGCTTCCCAAATCTTGAAGACACTCTCTTGAATCAATTTGTTGGGGGGGGGGCTCTGCAGCAAAAAAGCCCGAAGGCGCATTGTGGCAAAGGAAGTTGTCACCCTTGCCTCCGCCTTGAAAGAGGCCTCTGCCACAGAGAATTATGAGCAGGAAGAGCTCAATGCCAGTGGCAAGACCACAAAGCTGCGGGTAGAGGCTGCCCATGCCATGGATGAGCCAGAGGCTAGTCCAAGCCAGAGCCCAGTCCGTGGTGTCGAGTTGGTGCATCAGGCGGATGCACGGCCCAAAGATCACCGAGGCGCTTGCACAGGCTGTGGCGGACACCATGAGCGGAAAAGCTGCCGTTTTCGTGATGCTATGTGCAGGGCTTGCGGTAAGACAGGACACATCGGCCGGGTCTGTCGGTCAGTGGCAGCTGCAACAACGGAATCGCCTAGATCAACTCATCGCAGATCATCCACCACAACTCATCTCCTAGACGACTGCAATTATCTCACAGAGATCAACGGAGAGATCGTGCAGTTTCCGGCGCAGGGCAAACCATCCATCAGAGTGAAGATCGAAGGTTGACCGTGCGACATGGAGGTGGATTCCGGATCTGGATTCACCATTGTCTCAGACCAGACTGCAAGGGGGCTCTTTCCTGGAGGTAAGTTCCCCTCTCTGGAGCCATTCCCAGCAACCTTGCAATCATACACGGCGGGCCGCATCCACATTCTAGGAATGTGTGCTGTGAGGGTACAATTCTGGGAGAAACAGGCCGTGCTTAAATTGGTGATTGCACAGGGGAGTCGCCCCAGTCTTTTGGGTACTGACTGGTTTCCTGCCTTGGGGCTGAGTATATCAGGGCTCAACTCAGTCCAAACTGCCCCTGAGTTGGGCGAGGTATTAGGCCAAGAATTTGCTGAACTCTTCAGTGGAAAGCTAGGTTGTTATAAAGGGCCTCCAATTGACTTTGAGCTGGACCCCAGGGTGGCTCCAATCCGACTCAAGCCAAGGCGAGTGCCTTTTGCGCTGCAACCCAAAATTGAGGCAGAACTGGACAAATTGGTCAAACAGGGAGTTCTTTCACCTATGGACTCTTCTAGGTGGGAGACTCCTATTGTCACGCCCCTTAAGGCGAATGGGGAAGTGAGGATTTGTGCAGACTACAAATGTACCATCAACAAGGCACTCAGGGGAAATTCATACCCCATTCCAGTCGTCTCACAGCTGTTGGCAAAATTGGCTGGGGGGAAAATTTTCGCCAAACTTGATCTGGCTCAAGCTTACCAACAGCTGCCAGTGACTCCGCAATCTGCGGAAGCACAAACGATCGTAACGCACAAAGGGGCTTTCAGAGTGAACAGGTTACAGTTTGGAATTTGTGTGGCTCCAGGAATTTTTCAAGGACTAATGGAGCGCCTGTTAAGGGGTCTGCCAGGGGTCTTGCCGTTTTTTGATGATGTTCTGATTGCTGGGAAAGACCCCCAGGAACTAGTGGGGCGTATCCGTGCTGTGTTACTCAAATTTAAGGAGGTGGGGCTGCAGCTGAAAAAGGAAAAATGCAGTTTTGGGGTGCCATCTGTGGATTTTTTGGGGGTTAAAATTGATGCAACGGGCATCCACCCCACTGACTCTAAAATTAAAGCCATTACTGAGGCACCACGCCCACGGAACAAGACGGAGTTACAGTCATTCCTGGGACTTATTAACTTTTACCATTCATTCCTACCTCAGAAAGCTTCAATAACGGAACCGTTGCATAAACTATTGAAGAAAAAGAGTGTGTGGCTTTGGGCTCAGGCACAGCAGAAGGCTTTTGACACCTTGCGGGGCATGCTGACTAACAGGAGCATCCTTGCTCATTATGACGAGTCGAAACCTCTTGTTCTGGCATGTGATGCTTCTCAATATGGGCTGGGAGCTGTGCTGAGCCATAGGGAAGTGGATGGGACAGAAAAACCCATCTCGTTCTATTCTCGTACGTTGTCGCCAACGGAGCGCAACTACGCACAAATTGACAAGGAAGCCCTGGCAATAGTGGCAGGGATTAAAAAGTTTCATGACTATTTATACGGTCGCCACTTCTTCCTTGAAACTGACCACAAGCCTCTGTTAGGATTGTTCCACCCAAACAAACAGACACCGCAGATTCTCTCCCCCAGAATGCTGCGATGGTCTATATTCCTGAATGGGTTCCAGTACACCCTGACCCATGTTCCAGGGAAAAGGTTGTGCCACCCTGATGCACTAAGTCGCTTGCCCCTTCCTGGTGTGTGCAATGCAGATCCTGCCCCAGCTGAACGAGTGATGATGCTGGAAACACTTCTGGGGGCCCCTGTAACTGCCACTGAAATAGCTGAGAGAACAAGGAAAGATCCTGCTCTCTCCCGTGTGCTCACTTGGGTGGGGAGGGGATGGCCAGGTGGCCCGCATGAGGAAAACTTTAGACCGTACGCAACAAGGCAACATGAGCTATCCCTGCATAAGGGCTGTCTCCTATGGGGAGACAGGGTGATCATCCCAGCACCACTGAGAAACAGGGTTCTGGATACACTGCACTTGGGGCATCCAGGAATGGTCAGGATGAAGTCGCTGGCCCGGTGCTATGTATGGTGGCCTGGGATGGACCAAGATGTTGAACGATGGGTACGGATGTGCAAGGCATGTCAGGAAGTGCGCCCAGAAGTGGCCAGAGCACCAGTCCACTGGTGGGAGCAGACCCGGACTCCCTGGAGCCGGCTGCACTTAGATTTTGCTGGGCCATTCCAAGGAAAGGTTTTTTTGGTTATCGTCGATGCGTATTCTAAATGGTTAGAGGTGGCTATTGTTCCCTGCATGTCGTCAGCTGCAGTCATCAAGGTGCTGAGACAGCTGTTCGCAACCCATGGGTTGCCCGAGACCATTGTCTCAGACAATGGAGCAGCCTTTGTATCCCAAGAATTCAGGGCATTTCTGGCTGATAATTTCATAAGAGGGGTCACCTCAGCTCCTTTTCATCCCTCATCCAATGGGCAGGCTGAGCGCATGGTGCAGACCGCCAAAGGATCTCTTGCACGCTTGATGGAGGGTGACTGGTCAACGCGCATTGCCCGAATGTTGTTCTTGCAGCATGCGACGCCGTGTACTACTACGGGCAAGTCGCCAGCAGAGCTGCTTCTAGGTAGAAGGCTGGTGATGGTGCTGGACTATGTCCATCCAGACAAAATGCCAAACCGCAAGGCTAGAGCACCTCCACAGGCAGAGAGCGACTCTACAAGGTATTTTGCTCCTGAATATTTGGTCTGGGTGAGAAATTATGCCAGAGGTCCCCTGTGGGTGCCAGGGGTGATCACCAGAGCGTCTGGGCCAGTCTCCTATTACGTGACCATTGAAGATGGCAGGGTCTGGCGTAGGCACGTGGACCAACTGAGGCGCAGAGCGCCCAGTAGAGTTGGTACCAGTATGGGTGAATTGCAGCCTGAGAGTGACACTACCCCCATTAATGATTCACAGCTGCAAGACCAGACCGGAGATGCCCCAGGAATGCAGGTACCAGTGGCGTCTGCAAATGAATCTGCTCCTGCAAGTCCTCATGGCGCCGAGGAACAGATCAGGGACACTGAGTTGTCTGAAACCCCCTCCGTGTCAGACGAAACTATTACAGTAGACTCTCCCTCACAGACACTGCCTGCTGAAGCCCCTGCAACACCCGTAGTCAGGAGATCAACTAGAAGTCGCAGGGCCCCACAATATCTAAAGGATTACATGGGCTATGCCCACCGGGGGGGAGGGGTGTTATGTATTGATCTGTAATTGCTTGTTGAAGTAATTGCCTTCCTGTTCCAAAGGGAACAGGCCTATTGGTTGATTCTAGTTGCTGCATTTGGATCTTCAATCCTATTGGTTCCCGCCAAAAGGCAGCCTTGTGATTGGTTGTAATTGTTCCCTCCAAAATGTATTTTTTCCTAGCCAGTCCTGGCCCCTATAAATGTAAATCCCTCTCCCCAGTCCTCAGTCTTGTCTCTCCCTGATTAAAGAGCTGTTCACTAGAAGCTGTCTCCAGCCTGCTTTGTCTCTGAGCTGAAATCACTGCTGAATCACTAACCCCACACTACAATACTAACCAGGGCCGACCCTGCTTAGCTTCCGAAATCAGGCGAGCTCAGATGTGCTTAGGGCATGTAGGTGGGCTATTTAGTAACATACTGCATGGTAATTCAATTTCATGGGGGGGGGCACACACACCCCTTCCCATAGCTGCCTAGCCAAAGGGAGGTGGGTTGTGGCAGTATAAAAATATAATATTGAGCCTTTGAGAATTTATTAATATTATCATCTTTCACATCTCTACCTGAGCTCAGTGAGCTTGCTTCTGCATGGAGAAGCATAGGATCTGACTTAAGTGGCCACTTAAAAAGCTATTTTCTTTTAGCTTTTGCCCCAATTCCACCCATGTGAGATCTGTATTAACATGATTCACAAAGATGTTGCTACGTGAACTGTTGTGACAACAACCTATGCAAAGTCTGTTGGATACACAGGAAAAGCATCATGCAAATCCTAGTTGTTATATTTTTACTTGACTAGGATGGGCCTATTTTTTTCAGCTGCTTTTTGATCTTGGCATAAAAATCTGATTTGCCTGTTACTGTAAGATGAAACATTTCTGTTTACTATACTGTTTACATATATAGGCAAGATAGAGATTGTCATTTTCTTCACTTCTTTCCCCCCTCCCCAAAAGGGCATTGTGAGGTTTAAATACTTGCATACTGTGATCCACCAAAGTCAACCCAACAAAATACTCATCTAATTATAGCATCCTCTGGGCCCTGCCCCAGCTCCTTCCTGCTATCCTTCATTGGCACTATCCCATGCAAAACAGTTGAAATCTGGAAAGCTCCAGTTTTTTCCCATACACAACAGGCCTTCAGGTTTCCCCATATAGATCCTCCATTGGTAGGCTTGCAACTACCATGTTCTCCAGGCCGCCTCTCACCCTGCCCACTGCAACGGCTGCAGAGAGAAACAGCTAAGCGCTGCCCTCTGGGGATGACAGACGGCACATGGAGAAGCACAGCATAATGTTTGCCGTAAGCACATGGTCCGGCACATTGCCATGTGTCTGCCTTTGAAATGAAAGGATTGCGAGGCCATCCACTGTGGAACTGCAGCTTCTCTATTTACCACAGCGCAGCCAGAATGCAGCATGTTTGCCACTATGTGTGCATGTGACTGTCATACCAAAAGGAGCTGCAAGAAGGGAATGATCTGTATCTCCTTTGGATACAATAACATGGAACAAAATCCACTGTAGACATCACTAGAATCTGGATGGTGCAGGGGACAAGTGCTCTCCTCTGACATAGATACTGGAGACCCAGATTTTGCTAGAACAGAGATCTCTGTGTTTCTCAGCGTTGGTTAGTTTTAACCTGATCAGGTAGTCCATTTGCATATCGATTGGCAGATCATTCAGTATGTTTTTGGCTGCAGTAACCAAAATGCCTATTTGCAGCACTATGTTCACTGAATCCATGCTATGCTGCCATATGCAAGGGTTATTTGTTGCTATATTTGGTGCAAAATATTTTGCTGATTTAAAACAGAATGCTTGAACTATACAGTACCTTTATGCAGAGATACTATAAAATAAATATCCCCAGATAAATACATTTCTGTGATATTGGAAGCATGAGACTTAAATCTGTTCCCTTGGATGTTTTTCTCTGAAAAACTCTGTCGAACATTTTGTACCCCCAGATGTCTGGCTGTATAGGTTGAGTGAAAAAAGCAGTCCAACGGCAAACAGGAAGGAGATTTCTTGAGATGTTTTGACACCATTTTTTACTTTGTGAAGTGAAAACTGCTAATGAAAAGCAAGTAATATTTGGGCACATTGTATAGTACTCTGCAGGTCACATGCTATGTGTATGCAACCTATGGTATATCTACCCTGCTGAATAACCTTTTGCTTCTACTGTTGGACAGCACCAACACTCTTATTAACAATAACCCACATTTAATCGTCCTTATGGTTTTAGTGGGTGAAAATGAATAGGCTCCTTTTCCAGCATTTATTTTTAATTCAAAATTTGGAAACCTTTGGGACCAATACTCCCAGAAGCCCCTAGGCTCCTGACCATGGAAGAGGGGGAACTCTGGGAGTTTGTCATTTCAGGGGGGAAAAATACTTTTCAACATTTGCCTTAAATCCCTAGAAACTTGTCTAGTTAAATGTACTTTACCAAGTATTCTGGAGCCAGAGAGGGGCCATGCCTCAGACTATGCAGTGGAATGCAATTAACAATACTTTGTTATTTATTGTAGTTACTAAAGAACCAAACAAACAATCAATTGTTTTTTTAAAAAAATGAGCCATGATATTTGCTAACTGAATTAATTATCAGGGGCCGAAAATATATTTCAGTATCCTAAGAATGATTGACCAATGCAGCCAGTTAGATGCAAAAGATATTGGGGACCTCTTAGCATAGCTTAGGTCCAACTTGCCTCTTGGCTAGCCACTGTTTCTTCCCCAAATAATAATTATGTGCCATCTAGTTAATCCAAAGTTGTGGTGATCCTCCTAGGGTTTCCCAGGTGTAAAGTAATCAGAGGTGTTTTACCTGCCCATCCTTCAAGCAACGCTCTTTTAGACTGTACAGTTTGTCTAAGGCCACACAGGTAGCCTAGCAAGTATCTCCATCAACCACACGTGTTCTGGGTGATGACCCCTCTCCTAGGAGGCACAGTATGGATTCCATATCCTAGCACCTGGCCAGTTGCTGCAAACCAGTGAACTACAGCAGGTCAAATATGTTTCTTCTACAAAGTTACAGAGACTGAACATCTCCCAGAGATTGAAATTCAGACACACTACCATTTGATAGCCTGGGAAGAACCGACCTTCTTTCCTCCTGAGCATCCATGCAAATACCTGGTTGCAAGACTGAGTCCTATTGGTAACGTAGTTGGATCTGGATAGTGTAGGAATCCAGATTTTAGAGCTTATAGCTGCACAGCCAACCCTTGCATTTTCTTTACATTCGCCTCTGCCCACTCCATGGTGTGGGCAGAGGCCCGGGTTGGGATTTGAGCTTGTCAAGGGCTACTTCTCTGTTAAAGGTGCATCCAAGATGGGGATTCTCTCTGTACAGAGAATTCTGATCCATTCTTTTCTGCAGAAGGCAGTCTGTTTAAAGAACAAATCAGGAACGTCCAGCCAGCCTTTGTGGGCCATCTCAGTTCTGTAATGGGGACAGGAAACAAGGAATGAATTGTTGACACCCTTTTTTTTCATGTGGCTCCCCCTTAACGTGGGTCTAGCTTGCTTTTCTTTGAGGGGCTTTGTGTTCTGCATCATAGATAAAATGTTTCTCAGGAAAAAGAAACCCTTTTTTGAGAAACACGGCATTGTTGCTGCCATCTCTTCCATGGTATTCATAACCACTTCCTGGTTGCCTAGGAAACAACATGGAAGATTTGGTCCCTCAGATGAATCAGTTGTCAGCACCTCAAAAGAAAGGTTGCGGGAGCAGGGAATACCAAGACGGCGAGTATTCTATGATTCTATCTGAAATCGCAACTGCCAACAGAACACTTTTTTCCTAGTAGTGAGAATGTCTGAAAATCTACTAATTTATCTGATGAAACTAAATACCTCTTATTGATGACCACAGAGCAGTTCCATGAATTCTGCATGTGGCAGGTTTTATACCATAGTGTGTCCAGCAACAACAGAGAGTTGTGTCTTTGCACAGGAAACAACGCAGTGAGCTGATGCCAGGGGCAGTCTATGCCACTGATCAATCAATCAATCAACTGATTTCTTGTGATTTCTTTAATTTCTGCCTCTTCCTTCACAGTTGATTCAGGTAGGGGTAGCTGAGTTGGTCTGTGTAATGTAAGCAAGATCAACACAAAGGCCTGTGTCACTTTAGAGCTTAACTTTTTTCTTTGTTTGTTTGTTTGTTTATTTGGAAAAAGCATCCAAGGGCTGCAACTTTTTTCAACACAAAGAAATGGGCTGCTGTCCACAAGCATTTATGCCAATCAAAACACATTCGTCTCTACAGCAAAAAAGTCACCAGACATTTTCAACTTGAGATTGTATTAGTAAGGTTGTATCTGTTCTATACCACCATTCTGACAGCATACATGTATAGAAATAAACCCTTCCACTATTTGAAAGCCTTGCGTTTCATTCATCTCTGTTTCTTTCTTTCTCACTCACCCCCTATTCCTCCGTTCTTCAGTTGTCAAGATAAACTGGAAACCCCGTGGGTAGCACTTTCTGGGTATATGGGAATACTTTCATGGTTACTTCAAGTTAGAGCTGTGCTACAGTCCAAAGCTGATGGTCTGGAGCTTGTGGGAGATGGACTGCTTTTCATGTCAGTTTGGCAGCTCTTGCAGACAGAATAAAAAAGCACACCAAATGTGGCCTGAGTACCAACATGTGCAGTCTTTCTGTTGTCAGGGGGGTCTTAACACAGGCAAGAAAGAAGAAGGGATGTGCATGGCACAAAGCAAAGGCCTCTTTACTCCGGGTGCAAAATATCTAGGAATGTAAAGAACTCCCATGGAAATATTTCAGTCAATGTTGCAATGCTGACAAAGCTGTACAGCAAAAATGTATGCTTCTATGTGTCCACTGCAAAGTATTGGGGTGGGTTTATTCTGCTGGTGTTTGTGCTGAATTCTGTTTCTGTTGATTAGACATTTGAAATAACTATACCAACTAGAGGTATTTGAAAAGCCCCTTAATCAATTATGAACAGCAGGGGAAAGAAGAATCAGCAAACAATTTCCTACATCTTGGTGGACATTTAGGACTGTGCTTTCTTCAAAAGATTGTCTTCCACAACTTTTGGGACCTTCTTGATGTTCCTTAGTGCAGCTTTTGCAATTTTCTGTATTCAAATTTAAGTAAGACACCTAGGATTAGAAGCAGCTTTCTGACTAGCATGACATCCAAGGTCCCAATAAACATAACCTGGAAATCACAAGGGAGAGAATGGCTGCTGAAAGGAATATTGCAGCTATAAAGAGATACACATTTATTGCTGCTCACTATGACTGATAATAATATGGCCAGGAAGGGTCTCAGTCCTTCACTTGCCAAGTTGTTCACCAATAGTTATAACCAGGATGCTTGTATGCATTCAGGCCCACCTTGCTTGTAAAAAGAGTCAGTCGTACATTAAGAATGAAAAAAAAACTGTCCCCTGGAAGATCTGGGCTCAAGAAAGGCTTATGACTAGGGATGGCTGTTTGTTTGTTTGTTTGTTTGTTTGTTTGTTTGTTTGTTGTAAATTCATGCTGTTCACAAAGAGTCAAGAGGATTCTTGAAAGACCTATAGGTTTTTAGCTGCATGTGTTATTGTCTACTACATCCTATCACATACATGACTTGGTGTCAGACCTGAGCTATTGAGCAAACATCACATGGGCATCAGGAGGACAGGCTGTTGCATTCTGCTGCCTGAAGCAATGGAAGAGATATCTCACTGCCTTCAATTCACAGATTGACTAGTAATAAGACTCGTAATGGGACAATGTCCTTCACCATATCTATGAACAGCAGCCTAGTGCAGGGCAGATTACATGACACAGCTGCTTCCTCCACCAGAAGTTTGGCGTTGTATGTCAAGATCCCATTTGGCCACCACACTCTGCCAAGTTACAGAGCTCTCGCTACCAAAACCACAGGCAAAAAAAGAGTGGAGCTTAGAAAAGTTATTATTTTGGACTGCAAGTCCCAAGCCACTGCAGCTGGAATTACCATCATGGGTGGGTAAACAATACCAAGTCCCAACCTGAACAGGAAGTCTCTATAGCCCTACATATTGAGAAGGGCTCAACCCACAGCCATGTTGAATATATGGAGTCACTTTAATGTCTTGGGTTCCTCTTCCCCCGCCCCCTTAAGGGCAGGCTGCAACCAATCATCTGAATGGATCAAGACTAAGGCACCTATGCTGTGGATGCTTGATTTGGTCCTGGGCTGAGGCACAAAGTCCATGAGTGAAGGAATCTCCCACAGATGTGGTTGAGCACAGCCGTGCGTTTAATGAGAACTGCAACAAAGATGCAGACGCAGGCTTGACAAACTTGGCTTTTAATCTCAGGCTGCCTATGCTGCTGTGATCCCTTCCCTATGTGCAATTGCTGTTTATTGTTCCAATATCATACCCTGGAGCTTTGGTTCCTAAGGGAAGAAGCAGTTGGGGGTGGGGGTGGTGCAGGAGTCACAGATGTAAATGTGTGTTTTGGGATTGCTTAATATGTTTTTACATTGCAAAGGAAAATAAACACAATGGTTTTCTTTATTTTGACAAGTTTCATAAAATTTAAACCTCTTCATTTCATAAAATTGCTCTTTAGAATAGACATTGAATAAAGGTCTTTTTAAATATGGACTCCAAAAGCAAAGAAAGGGAGCAGTCATACCAATGGTCTACTTTGGTCAATCTGCTCTTCCTTTTTTTTTTTAAGCTCTGCCTTTGCAGCTTCTTCCTAGTGCCATCATTTTGGTTTAAGTAACAATACTACAGTGGTGCCTTGTATAAAGGAATTAATTCGCTCCAAATGAAATTCTTTTTTTTCTTTCTGGTAGTTTGCCTTTGATTTTCTTGCCTGTTCTCTGTTGTTTGTTTTTAATTGTAAACCACCCAGAGTTCCGCTTCAGAAGACGGGCAGTATATAAATGTAATAAATAAATAAATAAATAATAAATAATTCTGTTAAGCAAATTTCCCTTTGTACAAATTTCCCATAGGAATGCATTAAACCATAATTGTGACTGTTTTTCTGTTGTACAAATTCGCCCCATAGGTGATTGTTAAGCAGTTTTCCCCTACCTCGGGAATTTTTTTCCTTTAAGCGGATATTCTGTTAAACAATTTTTATACAAGGGTCCACTGTAGATTGGAAATGCTACTTTGGGGCAGCAGTTCCTAGATCCCCCTCCCCGCCAGCTTTGCCGTTGTGCCTATACTAGTAGGGGGATTTTGGGAACTACAGTCCAAAGAGTGATTTTTCAAAGCTTTGCTGAGAACAAATGTACAAACAGACATCTACCCATCCACTCACCCACCCTTGAAGCATATTCAAATGTATTGGCATTGACCCATGCAGCACCACCACTAATATTAAAGAAGAAAGGGCTGATTGTGCAGGCTGGCTGTGAACCCTGTCTGTGGCACCTCAGATCTGCTATCTGGCTCTGTCCATGGATGCTGCTGGATGCACGCAACTGCCTCGCCCTTGCTACAACGTTCCTGCCCTGAAGCGGTGCTTCTCATCTGGTATGCCATCCTGGGCCTGTATTGTTCTGCCTTCTCCTGTGGTGTAGTTGGCTCCCATCTCCTAAGGGCTGAAGCAGCCAGTGCAGAGGGTCCACCACACCCAGCTCCATAGCAGACTGGCTGGTACGTTAAGCACGTGCACAGCTTTCCCAGTTCTGTGCGATCCAGTCCCTGCATGGCAGCTGCCAGACACTGGGTTTGAATGCAGAAGAACCTGTTTGATGTCAGCTGTGGGGTTGAGTGAATGCATAGTTTGAATGTACTGTATACAGCAAAACCTTGACCTTCCTCTCCTTTTGTACACTCACTGGGTAGACTGAACCATTCTTGGCCTTCCTGTTATTCCACTGCCTCTCCAGTTTTGGGAGAGATGAAGCAGAGAAGGGCTTCAGGAATTGTTGTGTTCATCATCTATTCTAGCAGACCATAGCAACACTAGCTTTTCAGAGAAACACAGCCAACGAGCTGAGGTAGAGAGCAGAGGGGCTGGCATGCCACAGCAAAGGCACCTAATTGGAAGGGTGGGTTGGAACAGATCTAAACTTGCACTCTCTGCACCAGCATATATAAGTAGTTTTCCTTTGGCTTGCATAGTACTACAAAGGAGTGCCGCACATGTTCACAGTCATGGTGGGGACATTCTGTGGGGTCACCTTCAGAGCTTAGAAAAGTGAAACAAAGGGCCTGGTTCAAGAAAATGGCTGCCTGTTTCATAAGAAAAAAGCTCACTGGCAGGTGGAGGTGGATACCAATCTACCAAGCAGTCTGGGGTGAAAGCAGACAGTACGACAGAACCCAGCCAAGATTAGAATTCCTGAAAACTGCAGCAAGTATTTCAGGAAAAACTTGCAGGCCAGCACTGTGAGTCTCTGGGAAAAAAGATGAGATAAAAATATTTTAAATAAATAAAATAAATAAATTGGTAGAACTGTGCTCCAGGACCCCAGTTCTGAGAAATATTCTGTCTAAGTAGCCATTTAGTAAAGAACAGACAACACTGCACTGGATAATAGGAAGGCCAGAACTACCTAGAATCATAGAATCATAGAATTATAGAGTTGGGAGAGACCTCAAGGGCCATCCAGTCCAACCCCCTGCCATGCAGGGACCCCATCACAATATTTCCGATGACCATCCAGCCTCTGCTTAAAAACCTCCAAAGAAGGAGACTCCACCACTCTTTGTGGCAGCATATTCCACTGTCAAACAGCTCTAACTGTCATGAAGTTCTTCCTAATGTTACATTCATTGAGCAGATACCTGTATGAGAGGGAAACAGAGAGTGAAGGTGCCTGTGTAGGAAGTGTTCCAAGGAACAGGTGGCCATTTTCTCTCTCTCTTCTCAAATCTTTCTACCTCCAAATTTGATATATTAAAAAACCTAACTAGGTAAAGGGGAAAAGATCCAACAGAATAGAACCATGAAGTCCCATTATTCATATAAGTGCAGTGACAGACATTTTAAAATCTGATTAACGTTCTTGCGCACTTGTGCCTTTGCAATGTTAAGGATGAAAGGTGATAAGGATGAAAGATTGTTTTGTCCCATTACTGATGGTCTGGAATGGCTCTAGGGTAGTTAATCCTTGTAAAGACAAAGGCGCATTATTGGCTTCCTTATCAGCGCTGTAGAGCATCGCAGTCTTGTCACTTGACAGTTCTTCTCTTGACTGTGTCATTGCTGGCAGGTAAAGGGTTTGAGTTGGTCAGGAAATATAAAAGCTGAACTTGTGCAATATCTGAATGCTTGCAGTCTTCAGGTCTTCATACATACAAATCAGCACCTGGCAATCAGTTTTTAAACTGGTATTTAGCATTGATTGATCACCAGTGTCTCTGCTCTGTGCACTTGCAAACTGCTTTTTAGCTGCACTGAGCCCAACTTCTCCATGCTGACTTGATGACGTTCTATCAGAAACCAAGCCTGGGTCAAAAGGAACAGTTACCGAGAATCCTAGCCATCACCATTTTGTTAAACAGACCTGGATTAAAGGAAAAAATGTTCTGAAGTGTAAACATTCCTTTGAGATGTTTTACCCATCCTTTTGAGGTAACTTCTCTCTGGCTACCATTTCTCCTTTCATCTTTCTGATATGAAGAACCCACGGCACTGACTCTGTAATTGCAAGAAACATTTTCACTTTCTCTCCTCATATTATTTTATTATTTGCAGGTATTTATTAAAGGATTTCTATACTGCCCTATATCTGAAGGGAACAAACAGTGAAAGCAACTCTGGAAACATTACAGAACAATTTAAACAATTTAAAACCGTTCATCATCATCATCATTAAAACACAAGACAAATTCCACAATCCAACATTATTGCTACTTTATATTTCCAACTTCATCACCATATTACTGAACTGATTACGAAGATGCTCAGGTCTTTCCCCCTGATTGGCTCTGATTCATTCAAGACCCAGTGATGCGCACGAGTAGTTCTTATTATGCCTTCCAATGTGCATTCCTCTGTATTTGTTAACACTGAAATGCATTTGTCAGCATGCAGCTCATTCCCTGGGCTTGCTTAGGTCCCTCTGAAACTCCTGCACAACAGTTAGATGTGTGCTCCATTCCTCTTAGCTGATTTCTATCACGTGCACCACTTGGTCACGCTAATGTTTGGACAGATCTATCTTCTATCTTTTCCCAATTTCAACATTTCTATAAAGGGAAGTTCTGTTTTTCCATTCTCCCTTTACACCCCTCAAGATCTGTTTGAGGACTTCTACTGTATTCTGCCAGTTACATTCTGGCCTCTGTGCTCCCCACTAAATCTGATGCTTTTAACTTTCACCTACTTGTGAATGACCATGATCCCCAGCTATGGTTTAGGACAGTTACTTTCAGGCTGCAGCTCTCCAAATCCCACTCTGGTTGGGGAGTTCTGGGAACGGTAGTCCAAAAAACAACATTTCCAAGCAATCTGCAGCCACCTCTGTCTCCTTGCTTCAGAACCTTCTCCCTTTATCCAATGCTGTATCCTACCTGTTGGATATCACCATGTCACATTCTGAAGCTGAACCTACTACTATCATTCCATCTCATTCTCTTCTTCCTCCTATATTTCTCTGTCCACTGACAACATTATCATCCATGTTGTTGGTCCAAAGTGAAGCCATGATGCATTTATCTCTGATTCTCTCCTCTGCTTTGCTCCTCATGCTCATTGTCCATAGAGTCCTCTTTGTACTCTTCCTGCACAAGATGGGGAAAACACATGTCTTCAAAAAACAACTGAAGACCTGGCTTTTCAGAATAGCTTTCCCTGGTTATTGATTTTCCTTTGTTGCTGATCCATTTGACATTTCAATCTGTCTCTGTTCTGTCCTTAGCCTATCTCTGATTTTGATGATTGTTGCTGCCTTGGTTTATGTTTTATTATAATGTTTTAGTTTTTTTAAAAGATGTTGTATATATTGCTATTTGCTTATAATATTTGTAAACTGCCCAGAGTGGCACTGGTGCCAGATGATGCAGTAAATAAATAAATAAATAAATAAATAAATAAATAAATAAATAAATCCTTTCTTCCCCCTTTGCAAAAACTCTGCTTTGCACTTGATATATGTCTTGCCTTGACTACCACAACCTTCTCCACATCCTTCCTCTTAGTGTCATCCCTTCCTCATCTTGCCCCTATCCAGAACTCTTGTCTACTAAATAATTCACCTCTCTTGTTGCTCAGAGAAGGCTTAAGCAAATACACAGCCCATTTGTGCACTTCTAGAATCACCATCATATATAAACCTCATTTTAAAACCTCTACTCCCCATCCCACTTCTCCACTAGTCATGTGTAGAGATGGGCACAAACAGAAAAAATGGTGGTTTGTTTCATTTCATTTTGTTTAAGGCTTCATTTTGTTTTGTTTTGTTTTTAACAATTTTTTTCAAAAAATTGTTAGTTTGTTGGTTCATTATTCATGTTTACCCACTTTGCTCAATTTAATCAATTTGACAGCACGCAAGCGTCCCACGCCCCAGACCAAATGGAAAACATTCAAAAACAAAACAAAACAAAACAAGCGATCTGAGAAAACACATAAATGGACATTTTAAGCACTCCTCACCCCCTGCTAGGTATTATCAGGCAGAAAAAATAATTTTCGCTGGGTTGTTAAGTATATGCAGGATGTTTTAATAGCTTAAAAATGCCATTCTGCACAGATTCGCCGCCATTAACAAAAGTATGCGGCAGCCATTTTGTCCCCTTAAAAAAAAATATCTCTTTAAAAACACATTTGTAGATGTTTTACATCACTGGCATCAACCTATAGCTATAATCAGGCATAAAAAATTTACAATATTTTTGAAGTGGTTCTCATCCATTTAAAGGGTTTAAAAACAGCTCATTTCTTTGTGCGCCGCCATTAATGAAATGAAACGTAATGAACCAATTTTTCCTGGTTCATTTCGTTTCATTTAGATTTTACTCCTAGGTTCGTTATTCGTTTTGTTACATAATGAAACAAATAACAAAAACAATGAAAATTGTTTCATGCGATTCTCTAGTCACGTGTCTGATTTAAATTTGGATATACCCCTCCGGCAACCTTCATTCTGCTGCCTAAATCAATTAGGTCTTATCTTCATTTAGCTGTATTCTTGATTTTTGCTGTTATAGAAGAATTAGGCATGTTAATCTGTGCAGGCATAGCAGGCAAAATAAAAAGTAACTCTTTCCCCAAATAACTATGCTTATTTGGGGAAAGATATTTCACTCTTGTCTTTTTCTTCAAATATCACCTTGGAACCCTCATTTTTATTGAGGAGCTTGGCACAGCCTCTTCCTCCTAATTTCATGTAACTGATGGAAAAGGCTGTGTTATTATTCTTCGCCTAATATGCATAGTTCCCCTTCTCTTTACTGATGTATGTGTGCTGGAAATTTAATGGCATGCTCTTTGGGACAGGGGTCAACCTTTTTATTCTTATTCTGTGAGGTGCATCTGATGGTGCTATGTGTATATGCATAAGTGCTTGTGTGATAAGATATTATGTTTAGCCTATCCTTCCTCCCAGGAGTTGAGGCTGCATACAGCATCCTTCTGGCCCATCCAAGAGCTTGCAAACTTTGCTTTTCTCACCCACTGACTGTGCTGGCTGGGCAATTCTGGGAGATCTAGTCCAATAAACTACAGTAACTTTATTCTTGCAACCATCCTGCGGTGTAGGGCGAGACTCTATTAATTTTGTTGCTATGTTAGGATTTGAAGCACAGCCTTTTCCATACTCATGAGTTCAACACATTACATTACACTGTGGCAAGCAGAGACATCACTGTTCAGAAGGGCTTTGACTGGGAGCTTTAGGACAGACCTGTCAATATCAACATAATCCTGATCCAGGAATGAAGGTGCCTTGCAAGAAACATCACAGCTGCATTTTCTTAGCCTGATGCAAGGTGAGATGCCATAAAAGCTAAGGATAAATCCGAGGTCCAATTTTCTCAGGGCGTTTATACACGACCCCTAAGCTCCGCCGCAAATGGCTGCAAGCTCCAGACGATAAAAATGTTTACCCACCAGCTCCGGAGTTTGCAGACAATTAAGTGCGACCCCACCCACTTAGTGTGACCAAACAGCAGTTTTCTTGTACCTGCTTTTTTATGGTGAAAAATATTTGATCCGGAGACTGCCTGAGGTCTCCTCGCTTCTTTCTGTTGTTTTTCTTTTGCCTCTGCCCCTTAAAGAGGAACCAGGAAGTAAACGGAGATCGGAGCAACTTCCCCCAACACCGGGAGGTAAGCCTTTTATTCTTTTGTCTCTGTCTAAGGCTTTTTTTTTCCTCCCCCCCCCTCCCGCAGACAGAACAAAGAAGTGCCGAGCGGGTGGGGAGGGAAGAACAGCAACGAACCCTCAAGATCTCTGGTCCGAATTTAAGGGACCAGCGGATCTTAGGGGTCGTGTAAAAAGGCCCTCAGGCTACTTTATAAGCACCAATGCAAAGATGCTAATTATTGTCCAATTTACACTTTGATGCCCGCCAGAGGCTGGTTGTGGCTATGTTCTTTGGTGCCCCCAGCTGGCAATGTGAAGAGAAGCAACCTGTTCTGAAGACCAGCCCTCTGCATAGGATCTCCTCCTGCTGAGGAACCAGAATGGCCAAGTGAGACAGGTGCCTAATAAGATCCTCAAAACCTAGATCAGCTCCTTTTGCTCAAGATGGACAGTTATCAAGGGCCATGGAGGTACAGATGCCATATTTTCTTGAGAGGGTACCACAATTGCTAATAAGAGTGTAACAGGCAGAAAATTCTACAGTATAAGCTGCCCTCCTCATGGATGGCAACATGGATGTGTTGGCTTATTGTAAGGCTGTCAAAAAATGTAGCAGTCTTGCCATATGCATGCAGCTGTTTCTACAAAGGTCTCTTTCTTTTTAACGGTGGTTTTCGTGGCTTGAAGAAACAGGGCCTACCTCTTTGCTCCTCAATGCTTACTTGACTTCCCTACCCGCTTTCTAACTGAGGAACCTGTATTATTCACTGCCTACCATGGGAAGCACAACAGCTGAGTTGCCTGTAGCTGCTCAAAATAGACTCCAACCGGTGTGCAGTGCTATCTTATGTCAGGGCCTCAAAGGGGGCACAGCAGCTGGGGCAAGGCATCTAAGCTGACCTGGCAGCTGGAGCCAATTATCCTGATGGATTTATAGGTATGAAGTTCTCCAGGACAAATATAGGAAGGGCTCTCACAACCTCTGCAGGAAAAATCATTGGCCCTGGAGAGTGTGTGTGCCAACTGCAGATAAATGGTGGATCTCTCTGAGGAGTCCTTCTTCTTTTGTTTCAGAGCAAATAACCTATTGAAAAATAAATCCTTAGCTGTGTTCTTTTGGATCAGAACAAGCCTGTCAATATTTCAGGACTTATTTTCAAGATAATTTGAAATATGTTGGTGGAAATCCTGTTGTGCAGCTCTGTGTGCTCAACACCTACGATGTCCTCATCAGTGGTGAATCATTGCTGATTAATGGCTTCCTTTGGCAACTTTGGGATACATGGGACTTTGTTGCATTGAGTACAAGACACATGTGCCCTGAAATCATCTTTAATTAGCAGTGATATGCTTTTAGTCAGGGGCAATTTGCCACTGATGATGACATCACCCTTGTTGCACAGGCGGAGCTCTGGCAGAGGATTTCAGCAACCCAGTAAGTCTTCTCGAGACATGTGTGAAATGGTCAACAATTTCAAAGATTGGGTGAGGCATGCTTCTCAAAACCCTGCAGGAATCTGTCCCGTTCTGGCAAAATAAATTGGGAAAGGTTTAAAACATAGAAATTAATAATACAATAGGATCCCCAATATTTGTTGGCTCAGTTCATTTGGTTTCACTTACCTGCTGCCTGAGAGCTGCCTAGATGCCCTAAGCACATTCAATCTTGCCTGATTCTAGAAGCTAAGCAGGGCCGGCCCTGGTTATTACTTGGATGGGAGACCACCAGGGAATATCAGGTGCTGTAGGCGCCTGGAGTAGGAACTGGCAGACCACTCCAGTATCCCTGCCAAGAAAACTCCATGGACATGGGGTCACAAAGAGTCGGTCAGGACTGTAATGAAACAACACGCACGCACACACACACACACACACACACACACATCTGCTGCCTGAAAGAATAAAAGGCATCTTGTTGTACTTCAGACTAAAGGTTAGTTATCCCATGGGCTTTCCATTGGGAGAAGCCCACTTCAAGAGCTGTGTGAAATACATTGGGCAAAAATTCCTACTGCATAACTTTGTATGGCACAGACTGGATTGGGGCTGTCCTGGAGAAGCCTTTGGGTTGCAGGAAGAGGTAGGGACTTTAAACATCAACCATCAACACTGGATGGCTGCTGACCTCCTCTCCCCTCAAAGTTCCTAAAGGTTCTCCCAGAGCAAAAAGGAGCCTCAGGGGTATGGTGAGATTTAAATGAAATGAATCTTAAAAATAAATGAATCTTAAAAATAATTTAAATTAATTATTTGTGGTGCTCTAGTCTGGTTTATGCTGCAAAAAAAGGTTATAGGATTTTGCCCAATCTCCTGGGTTTTATGAGTCTATAAAATACTGTACATTAATCACACTTTTACCTATTTAATGTATCATTTTCCTTTACTTTTTAATTGAACTATATGGTCTTGACTAGACTATTGCAACATACTGAACACAGGACTGTTTGGAGACTGCAGTTAAAGAAACACTGGTCTAGAACCACCATCTCTGTCTTCCAGTTCTACTCAAGATGTGATCTGCAGCAGCCGGGAGTCATGATACATGAAAAAAATGCCTCCCACTGGATGTAGCTACTTAAGGCCTGAGATCTTCAACACAGATTCTGTTGCATGTCCCGCCACTTTGAGAAGCTAGGTTGGTCAGTACACAGGACAAGATGCCGTCCATGGCTACATTCTGGTTGCAGACCTGGCTCCCAGGGAGGGAAAGTTGAGTTGGCTCCATCTGTTCAGCTTCTAATCAGCAGCTGAAATAGAATTATTCTGAAGGCCTGGCTTTGGGATATGTAGGATTGGTTTTTAAAACCAGATATTAGGGATCTGCTTTTAAATAATGTTTTTAATCTGTTTTAAATAGTTTTAATCTCTTTGGAAACCCTGGTAAAAAAGCAACAGATGCTTTATAACTTTGCTTCTTAAATCAGCGTTCCCAAAGACAACAAAATCAGCCTGAAATGTAAGTATCAGTTCAGAAAAATTATGTGAACCTTTTTTTTAAAGTTAGCATTTTAAAAATATCTGGGAGGAGGAGGAGGAGGAGGAGGAAGAAAGGAAGGAAGGAAGGAAGGAAGGAAGGAAGAAAATATGTGGGGGAAAAGTTGCTACTAGTAGCCCTCCAGCAATCATTCCAAAATTGGGGTGCTATTTTAGATAAGTCTCTCTCTTCTGCGGATTATCCTTCTCTTAGAAAAGAAATGTGCCCTTTCCTTATTTTAATGTGTACTTTATGCACATTCCACACAGATATATACAAAAGGACATAGCAAGCATCAATAATGCTAAAATGCAATAAATAAATAAAAATAAATAAATAAATAAATAAATAAATAAATAAATAAATAAATGTCACCTCTCAGGGCCACCACGGTTTTTCTTGCCAGCTTGGCTCAGGCAAACAATGTCAGACACAACATGATTAACAACATATTGTGTCGTGCCCTTACCCGAGGCGGTTTTCCAGCTACCCGAGAGCCGTTACATTCGTGTGTGCTGGAAGTAGCAAAAGACCAGATGGGACTACCCTGATCCCTTGGAGCAAAGGTCGATGCTTAACGTGGGACGCCATGTGTCCAAACACATTTGCCACTTCCGACATACAAAATACCAGCACTGAAGCTGGATCCGCAGCAGTAATGGCCGAACAAATAAAAAGACAGAAAAAATTTTAAAGAGTATTTTTACACCGTTTTTCTCCTTGGAAAAGGACCCAAGGTGGGGTAAAAAAAAAAGACCCAATATGAAGACATTACGACAGAAATTGATTTTGTCCCTTTAGCTATTGAAACATCTGGAGTTGGGGGAGAATCGGCCTTGAGCCTAGTCCAGGAAATAGGTTGTAGGATCACCACTATTTCCCAAGACGATCGAGTGCCAATGTTCCTGAGGCAACAGCTTTCCATTGCTGTCCAAAGAGGGGACACCTGCTTTGTGCTCAGCACTCTTGGCCAGCTGACCAAACAATGATGTTTGCCAGCAAAGCGATTTTAGTCAATTAAAGTCAATATTATTTGAAGTTTATTCTGAACATTTTAAATAAATAAATAAATAAATAGCCATTTGAAATGTTCTTGATATAAATCAGCTGCATGCAAGAAGTGCCATGTCAATTCACAATAGCAGTAATTCTTCCCTTTGTACCCAAAGCCTTTTCTAGTGGCAGCTGGTACCCATTTTGGCTGAAGGGACAGAGGGCATAACACAGGTGGTCAATGCCAAGGATAACAGGCAGATCCAACGTGGATATCGGACCCCCCCACACACACATACACACACACAAAAGGAGAAAAAAAGGCCTGTGATTCTGATTCTGAGCCTTTGATAAGGATGCAGACAGCCGGCTGGATCAAGTGGACATAGCCTGAGATGGGGCAGCTCCCCATCTGCCATAATGGATGGGATCCTGGTGGTTTGGCCCTTTGGTGTATCATTTAACCTACTATGCCTGAATTTGCCTCCATGGAGAAAGAAGGCAGCAGACACCTGGCCACGTGGCTGCCTGGCCATCAAAGCACAAACCAAAGTAAGTCTGTTTTGACCGCTCTGAGTGGCCACACCAAGAATACCTTTGAATTTATGCTGCATCTGGCACAGGCTGAATGAGAAGCTCAGATTCTAAAAGCTTGCTCCTAAAGAAAGCCACAGCCAAAAGGTGTTGAGCCCGAGCGTCTTAGAATAAAGTCAATGCTGACAATATTTTTATACATCTTGAGACTCTGTCTTCCATTTATACTTTTGCCACCTGTGAGATGTCGCAGTTCCCTCTGCTTTTCCCCTAGGAACCTAGCCAAAGGCTGACAGAGTTGATGGATGCAAACCACTTAGCACTGAAGAGGTCTTTCATTCTGCATAGACAGGAGCAATATAAGAGCGTGTGGCTGTGTGTAAAAATACAAACAGGTTAATTTTAGAAATATCCCAGCATTTTTATAATAGAGGTAGCATTCAGCTTCTGAAACAAAGGGGCCAGGGAAGGGATAGATTCTCTGTTTTTCAGTCTCTTCCGACTCTGTGAAAAGATGTGTGGAAGCAGCTGAGAGTGTAATACCATGGGCACATCGACTTGACCTAGCCCTGACCAGAAAAGAAACTGAATTCATTCAAGAATGGTTCTCATCTCATGCTTGAGAATGTCTCAGGTTTGTCTTCACAGTGATGGGCAGCAAGTGTTCACCTTGCTACCTGATCCTTTTAAGTGGAGGTGCCAGGAATTGCACACTGGCCTTCTAACGGCTATGAGGTTGTGGCTAGAACAGGAGAGGAGGGCCAGGTCCACCTGGACTTCCAACCAAGTCCTTGGGCTACAAATCCTAAATGGCCAGGCCCCTAGCCCCACTGCACCTGTTGTTTCTGGTTTTGCAGCATTTGTATCTTGCTCCCTCACTCCCCATTCTAAAAGATTGGCATGCCTCTCCTATAATTTAGATATAGGCACTAGGAACTCTAAGCCAAAATATGCTGGTGTTTTCATGCTCACTCTTGTGCTTCTTGCCCCTTGGCCCTTGAGAATTCCTCTGCAATTGAATCTGACAAGTTAAAAGGGTTCCCCACTCTTGGGTCAAGTGCTAAACTGAAGGTGGGGAGGGTTGTGTTCCAATCCCTGCTTATTCATGAAGCTTATTTACGGAGGGCAGGGTGCCTTGGATCAGTCATTGTTTCTCAACATCTCTAACCAACCACATGGGGTTGTTTCAAGCAGGGAGGAAGAAAACTTGGAGACCACTTTAATCTCTTTGGAAAGATAAACAAAAAAATATTTGGTCTTTGCATGCTGAGTCAGTTTTCTCCCACTGATCTACAGTCCTCCATCCTCTGCACAAACAAAACAAAACAAAAAACAAAACAAAAAACAGTATGTTATCTCACTTGCTTCCTCCTTTGCTTGCCTATGAATCCAGATGTGTCAAAAGTTAATCTCCACTTTCAAGCCTGCCTGCAATTTTTTCCTAAACTTCACTCTTCTTCCTGCCTGTTTGTTATTTTATGTCATCAAGTTGGAGCCAATGGCGACCCTAACGGAGGCTTTCAAGGTAAATGAGATATCTAAGGACTGGCTTCACCCTTTCCCATTCCCCCAGTGAGTTTGCACGGCTAAGCAGGGATTCAGACCCTGTTCTCCAGAGTCCTAGTCCATAACTCTATCCACTACACCACACTGGGAAGCCTGGTAATTTCTTGCTGAAGGGAGGTATAATTCAGCATCAACAATTATTGAATTAATCTGCAGGACAAAAGTTTTCTGCCTTCTCTCCCTGAAGAGCATCATATGCCAGATAGATCTGCACCAGAGCTTTGCAAAATCAGCTTTTGAACAACAGTTGCTAGAAGGTCTGATTTGGGGGCAAGTAAGGAGTAGGAACTGGCAAACCACTCCAGTATTCCTGCCAAGAAAACTTCATGGACAAGGAGTCACAACGAGTTGGTCACGGCTGTAACAACACAACACCACACACACACACACACACACACACACACACACACACACACACACACACACACACACACACACACACACACACACACACACACACACACACACAAATGTATGAATATTTGCCATATAGTCTTCTGTTTGAGGAAGTGGACTTATCCACAAAAGCTCACATTTAAATATAGCAGCTATTCATTATTTAAATATAGCAGCTATTCATTAAAATGCTGCAACATTTATTTATTTCTTTTCTTTTCTTTCTTTCTTTCTTTCTTTCTTTCTTTCTTTCTTTCTTTCTTTCTGCATTTCAAAATCTACATACACAAACACATTCATAATAGTACTGCAAACATTCAAGTAGCTACAGTGCAGATCTGGAGTAAAGTGTATTGCTTGTGGTTATAACCTTTGCTGTACGCAAGAGTTCATGAAGTCTCGTGCTGATTGATTGATCGATTGACTGACTGACTGATATGCTAGCACAGACAAATGCAGCGGCCTCTTCTAAAACCACTGCTAAGTGCTAGTTGCAACACATGTATTCTGCATTTGGGGTATTGATCATTTGAATCCAGCTGCCGGTGGAATTGGCCCTACACAGGGTAGAGATTGGCCATGATTACTGCTGAAAGCAGGTTCATATTGTAGAGAGGGGACTTCGAAAGACCTCAGTGTTTGTGAAATCAGTCTTAAAAGAAAGCCTAGGCTTTCAGTCCTGAAGACCAAGCGTCAATTAAAGCAGGTTAATTTGCATCCTCCTGGTGGGGAGAGAAGCTGCGCTGTGACATTCATTTGTTTGAATTAGTTAAGAGCCTCCCTACTTCCACCCAAGGGATAGAACTAATCTCAGTATCTGACCCAGTATTGCCAGCAACTAGCAGGCCTCAGCATATGTTATACAGCTTCCCTTGGTGGTACTTGAGATCCTTTTTGACACTTACCACAGAAGAACAGTCCTGAATCCACTGACGTGCCCAATTGCCGTTCCCCATCTCTGCTCTCGACTATTTAGGACAGGGCTTGTGGAATAATTGCTCGAGCTTTTGGCATGACTGAGGGCTTTTCTGGATGACTGGACAGTTGCACAATATATTCACACTAGTTAGCTGCTTTGCTGCGCAAGGTCCAAACATCTTGCCTCGAGGCAGTACTTCTGTTGTGAGAAGACTGTGTGTTCAGAGCGTTCCAAACGGCATATTTCCATTACAAGAAAGTGCCTCTCTTCCTCCTCCTGCCCACCCCCATTCCTCCAAAACAAAACCCACCTCTACTCCTCGTGCAAACACTGGGCAGGACTGGCGATTATGCAAAATCCTGAGGATCGGCGATAGTAGCCACCAGTTATGGCAAATGCCAGTCTTTCCATGCTTTTTGTGAGAGGTTCAAGTGCAAGAAGAGTTTTAAGAAGGATAGAGTTGGTTCCCCAAAAACTGGCTTTGAAAATGGCACTGAAGATGATCATCAAAAGAAGGGTGACTCCACAAGGGCAGTAGTGTCTCAAGGGAGAGAGTGAAATGGAGGTAGAAGAAGAGGCTGCAGCAGTGAGCACTTTGAAGCTGGATGTGGTCAAAATGGCCCCAGGAAATGCAATAGCTACATAATTGTCTACAGTGATTTCCTAACTTGGGGCAATTCATCTGCCACAAGGTATATACAGTATACCATCAGTGCTGATGCCAGCAAAATTAGGTAAATAGATTGAAGCCCAGGTGCTAGAGTTATTAAAGGTAATGTGGCAAGATAAGCTTTTTTGTACTACAGCTCCCAGAATCCCCCAGCCTGCCTGAAAATAACACCCATAACAATGTTGACAGGGAGATTCTTCTCTTGTTGTTGCAGGAAACCAACAAACCCCTCAATGGGTTGAGCAGGGCCTCATATCGCCAAGAAAAGAAAGTGATATGGGCTGAACTGTCTGAACCCCATTAAAAAGCAGACCAATACAATAACTCCATTGCTCCTTCTAGGCCACTGAGTAATATAATGAGCATTAAACTTCAATTTAAAGATGTACAACCTGTCCTGGGATACCTAGTGTGGTGTTATGAATAGAGCAATGGTCTAGAATTCAAAAAAGTTCAGCCATGAAAGCTCATTAGAGGTGTAGAGCTGGTAAAACAACACCTTAAATATCTCTTTTAGCTTAAAAACCTTGTTGCTTGCTATGTACTATCAAGCTAGAACCTTAATATGACATTTAAGGCAGGTGAGGGATCTGAGGAGTGGTCTTTACCAGTTTTACTCCCCCAGTGAGTTTCCATGGCTAAGTAGAGATTTGAACTCAGATTCCTACTCCTTCACCACTACATCACATCAGGGAATCTTAGTGTCTCTGTAAATCGGTTCGGACTTGACAATATATAACAGCAACATCCAGTCCCAGCTGTGATGGCCTATGCTGACAATTTATATACATGTGATATAAACTGCCATGGAGATAGCCTTGTTGTTAGTCCTTTTTGGGGGGAAACAAACAGTATCAATACACTAAAAACAATGTTTTATTTGTCATAAGCTAGAGGCTATAACCCTCTCCACCACATGCACCTGCAGACATGAGCTACACTGCACAAGAATGCAGGCCAAGAAAAACGTTTTTGTTGTTAAGGTCCCACAAAACTCTTGGTAGGAATATTAAATGCCCCATTTTCTACAGTCACATGAGGTGTGCTTTTGTTTATTTTGTTTGTAAAAACAAGCACAGGAGAGATTCATCCAAATCTGGACTAGAGCATATGGGGGAAAGATACGGAATATAACCAAGAGTTATAAATTACCTGTGAAGTCACTTGAAACACATTTCATAAACAATCTAAAAGTTTAGGATTATTTTTTAAATTGGTTTATTTCTCATTTTTCCTTCTTTTTTGTTTCTACTCTTCCTTCATGCTCTTGATCATGACTGGGGAAAAAAACTGCTCTTCCTGCCAGTCCTCCTTGCAGATAACAGGGCTGCGTATTCCCTTACATAATCAGACGATACTAGGTTTGTACCAGGGCCTATTTAAATCATTATTCTCATTGTCCTGGAATAATACCCCCGATTTAAGATCCTAGTCCAGTGGTGGTGAACCTTTGGCACTCCAGATGTTTTGGACCACAACTCCCAGAATTCCAAGCCTGTATTGCCAATGACAAAGGACTGTAGGGGATTGTGGTCCAAGACATCTGGAGTGCTGGAGATTTGCCACCACTGTCCTAGTCCCATCTTGTTTCATCATCATCAACAACCGCATCACTGAGATTTTCCAGGCTGCCGTTGTGGTCAGGGAGAATGAGGCCATTGCCTCAGGCATCAGAGTTTTGGTGTCCTAAAAAGACACAAAGTTGATAGTTATTTAGTTCACATTAGATGTGTACTGCGAAGGAAAAGAGAGGCAGTCGAAGGATTCCGTTTCCTTGGGTGTTTATACACGACCTCTAAACTCCGGGGCAAATGGCTCCCAGCTCCGGAGCTTAAAAATGTTTACCCACCAGCTCCGGAGTTAACAGGAAATTAAGTGTGACCCCGCCCACTTTAGCGCATCCCAGCGCAGCTTTCAGGTACCTGCTCTTTGGAGGTGAAAATTATTTGATCCGGTGTAACGATAGTGAGTGCGGGGCTCTCCTTGCTTCTGTTTGTTGTTTTTTGGCTCCTGCCGCTTTAAGAGCTACTTTTACAGAGATGAGAGGCAGAACGAGGTGAGCGGCATGCTTTTCTTTCTCTTTTTCTCCCTCCCCTCATGCAGCCAGCAGCCAGGAAGTGCGGAGGGGGTGGGGACGTAGGAAGAGCGACGAACCCCTAAGATCTCTGGTCCGAATTTAAGTGGCCAGCGGATCTTAGGGGTCGTGTAAAAAGGCCCCTTGTGTCAAAAATTATTCCATCAGCTTAATGTTGGCATGATGGCAGGGAGGTGGCCAAGGTTTGCTGCGGTCCTGAGTCGCCAAAATGTCATGAGGTCTCCCAAGGCAGGGTCCTTCCTCAAGCCAAATGCTCCAGATTTCTCTTCTAGATTAAAATATTTTTTTCCCTTTCCAGTCAGAAGCTACATCCCCCACCTTTTCTCTTTGTACTGGCCTATGGATTCTGATTTTAATGTTAATCTTATCCAGCTTTTCTAAGTGTCGAGTGCTCAGAGATGGTTTGCCCGTGCCTCCATTTGGTCTCCAAGGCTGCACGGCTGGCTTTCCTCCCAGGAGGCAGAGGGAGGAATTGTGTGGCTCCCCCAACCTCTGGCTCGACAGCCAGGAACTCGATTTGCTGAGAGGAGCAAATGCACCGCCTGTGTACACTTGGTCAGTGTCTGAGGTCAAGACACATGTCTTGCTCATGTGTCCCGGGGCTTCGCAAATCCATTAAGCGTAACGCAAGGTACACTTCTCTGGATGAACAGAAATGGTTCTGGCTCTTCCCTCTTAAAAGGCAAGAGGAAGAAACTGCGTCTCATCCAGAGCGAGGAGGATATCTGGAGGATTGCAATCAAAGTATGTACTCTGCTGTCAGACCAGGAATAAAATAGAAAGGCTTCGACCATAGGCCAGGAGTCCACATTCAAACTCAGAACACCTTCGGAAGAGGTTTGACGTTGCTTTCTTCTGGGGTGGGGGGGATGCCTTGGGACTGTACCACACAGATTGCCTCTTCTGGGTTGGCCAGAGGGGGAAATGAACTCTCAAGACAAGCAGATACCTAATATGGAAGAAGACCCCCACCCCCACCCCAGTGCAGCCCCCAGGAAGACAAACGAGGTCCCTTTGCACAACAGGGACACTTTACTGGTGCTTTAACGCTTTTTTTCAGTTCCGTGTGCGACGCTAGGACTGTGATTCTGTGCCGTCCATATAGCGGAGAAGCGCTCACAACTGGCGCTGTACAATATTCTAACAAGACCGAGAAACAACGTTTCTCTAAAAATACAAAACAAACAAAGCAAACAGGAACCGAACTGGACAGAGTTTCAGAACACAGGGAGACGGGTTTCAACCAGGAGCCTGGGCCAGCTGGCATTCTATATTCGTCTGCGCGGAGAGAGCCGTGGGGGAAAACAGCAGGAGCTCCCAAATTACATAATTGAAGCGCCGTGCGCTTCGGCAACCTTACCCGCTGGGGCCGCTCCGGAGGAGCACAGTGCCCTCTGGTGGCAGCTCCGGCTAGTTGCACCGTATAGACCGGGGCTTCCTCCGCGTTGCTCAGCAAGGCCGGGCAGAGGCAATAATTAAAAATCCTGTTGGGAGCAAAGAAGGTTGGGCGAGCCTGGTGTACATTGTGCTGTAGATGGTCAGGAGGACAGGAGACAGCTATGATGCAGGCCGAAGCTCGAAAAAGTATCGCTGATTGTCACGGAAAATTCTGTGACTCCATAGAAGCCATCAAAACCTAGAGATACTTACCGGCACTTGGGAATGGTTCCTTTTTGCTTCACTGGCTGGGGGATTCTGGGAAATGTACTCCAACAAAGTAACTTTTACAAGCTCTGCTGTCTTAGTCAGACACTGATAGTGAGCATTCCATCTTAAAGTGAACTTCTTTTTGGGGTATCAGGCCTAAAGAAAAGAAAAATAAGGGGAAAAAAAGAAGACAAAAAGGTTGTAACAACATCAAGACTGGCTCCTATATTTTAACGTAAAGCTCACATTCTTGTCTTCTTGTTGTTGTTTATTAAATGTATATCCTTCCCACCTGGCCCAAAAAGACCACTCTGGGTGGCTTGCAGCAATAAAATATACAAATGCAATAAATCCAATAACAAAGAAGCCCAATAAAAGCAATAAACTATACCAGTGTTAGCAAAATCTATGGCATGGGTGCCAAAGGGGGCACTCAGAGCCCTCTCTGTGGGCACCCGACATAGCCCCTTCATAGCCACCTGTATACAGGTTAAATTACTGTATTGGCACTTTGCAAAAAAAAAAAGTGGGTTTTGAATTGCAGTTTGGGCACTCGGTCTCTAAAAGGTTCACCATCACTGAATTCTACAATCAAAAACAAAGACAGAAAAAACAACAAAAATACAAACATCAACAAATAGGAGCAGGAGCAGTAGTAGAATTGTTCTGCTTGTAACCCCCCCCCATACCACTTCAAGTAGTCTATGGGTGGTTTACAGTTCAATTACAGTATGCAGTCTACACATTGCCCCTCTCCAGCAAGCTGGGTACTCATTTTACTGACCTCAGAAGGATGGAAGGCTGAGTCAGCCAAGAGCCAACTACCTGGGATTGAACCCTAGGTCGTGAGCACAGTTTTAACCTTCAGTACAGGCATTTAACCACTGTGCCACAAGGCTCGTAGCAGCAGCAGCAGCAGCAGCAGTAGTAGTAGTATCAACATCATCATATGCTAGCAGGGATTACACCTGTTCAAAAACTATTCCTTGTGTGACCCACACCATCTGAACAACAGCCTGTCATTCTACCCATTGCAAGAGGCCTTTGGCAAGGATATTCAGGAAAAGGCTATGACTCAAGCAGAATTTTGGATTATCAATAAGTGGTGTTTTATCTTGAATGACGAACATGACTGAGAACATAAGTTAGTCAATGAATTAAGGGATTTACATTTTATGTCCAGCATCACATATGGCTCTCATTCTCTCCATAGGTTTTCTTTCCCTGTTTTTATCATCAAAACAGCCCTGTGAAGTAGATCAAGAAGAATCTTGCAGGATCAAGGCAGAGGGCTATCTATGCTGAGTTTTGTGGTTTTCAGTTTTCAGTTTTTCTTTTGTTTTAGTGATGGTTTAAATGCTCATAGAAATCACAAAAAGCAGGACAAGAGGGCAATCTCAGCCCCCTACTGTTGTTCCATAGCAAATGCAGTGAGGAGTGTTCAGACCTCTACATTGGAGAAACTAAACAGCCATTAAACAGAAGGATGGCCCAACATAGGAGGGGTAACAGATCAGGACCAGAATCAGCAGTACACCTCCATTTGAAGGACAAAGGGCACTCTTTCAAAGATGAGGATGTACAGAAGTAAGGGAAGCCATTCATATGAGCACTGAAAACCCCTCCCTCAACAGAGGTGACAGGCTCAGGCATAGTCTATGTGCTACTTATCAGGCTGTGCTTTCCAAAGTACCAAGACAAATCAAAAAGCCTTCACCACCAAGGACATAGCTAACAACCCATTCTTGATAGGTTTCAGCACCTTAGGCCATTGTTCACCTTAAGGCTATGGATACTATTGTCTCCCTAACGAGCCTATTCAGGCCATTGTTCACCTTATGAGCCTAATTCAGACCAGGCTGACAAGAGGTCAAAGCTGACTATAAGATGGAGGACTTGCACTAGCTGTATTCAGACCGATGAAGCTGTTTGGATGAGCAGTGAAACATTTCAATCTCATAAGAAAAGAAGTCCAGTAGCCATGACTCAACTTCCAGATAAACTCACCTGGATGACTGAGAATCTTCACAGACATAGCAAATGTGTTTTTTTTTTAAAAGCAGTCCTCCTGTGGACTATGTATAGTTCTGGAAACAGTTTTTAATCCCAAACTTTGCCCATCCGTTTTTTTCCTCATTTTAGATCAGCAGAGTTGGAAGGGACCCTATGGGAACATTGAGTCCAGCCCCTCGTGAAGGAGGCAGAGTGGGGAATTGAACTCTCAGCCTCTGGCTCAGCAGCCAGATCCCTAAATGCTTACGATCCATTTTACAGAGAACTGACTTCCCAAAGGTCTTATCATTAACAGCTCTGATCAAGCCTTGCAGATCAAGGCCACAGTTTCCTTTATGGAATCACTTCATCTCTGCCTACCTAAGGTTAATGGGGTGGGTTTTCTGGGTGCATGGCTGAGGACAAGCCAAAAAGGGGGAGTTTGATTCTTCACTCTGCCTCCGGGAAGAAAAGCCAGCCTGCATCGCCTTGTGCCATCTGCGCCTCTCCAAGAGTGTTCCCAGAAGACAGCTGGGGTAACCCGTTTCTATGTTCTCTATTATACTTAGAAAACCATGGAAAGGGTCTGCAGAAGTTGAAATTAGTTTGACGGAACATCCATAATCACTCTAACACAAGGCAGTTTTTCTCTGCCCTCTTTTGGTTTGCCCTTGTATGACAGCCATTTCCAGCCCATGTTTTGGGAGCACTAGGATTGGGTCTTCTCTAACAGGGACTCATGCCTTTATAATTCCCAAAACTGAATGACTTCTGAGCAGGAGTAGGTCACCTACAGCAGTAGTGCTGCAGGAAATTTGGGTTCCCTGTGGAAATCCTCCTCTCCAGATCTCTGAGCACGTTTGGATAAGGCCACAACATGAGATCTTAGTGATACTAATTGACACCCAGTGCTGGGGCTCAATAAAATAAGGTGGACTTTTGGCAGCATTTAACATTAGACCTATTATGTTGCATATGGAGGGCATGCAACTATTTTCCTAGGGAAGTTTACCCTCGGGAAAGTTAAGAGCCATGTTGGGGAGTCTGCAAGAGTGTGCAATGTTAATAACAAGATCAGCAACATTCTTGCTGCAAGAATCTCCTTACTTTTCCTCTTCGGCTGCATGCAGCATCCTTGACTAAGTCTGCAGGTCATGCAACTCACCCACACTATGGAGGGTGTAAGTAGAGGTGCATCTCAGTTTTATAACATTTGGTCCAGCTGCAAGTATCCGTGGGAAGACAAAAGAGAATGTCACTCTCGTGTATCCTAGACAGAAACGGGGTGTTCTCCTTTGCAGGACTGATCCAAATTGGATTTACCATCATGATCCATCAGCCTTCCTCTTGTCTTGATATATACTGTTCTCTCAAAATCCCCACCCCACAAAAGACCACTTCTACATCCCTGAGTTAAAAGATTGCGCTCTTCTATTACTTTAGATTTTGTTGTTGTTGTTGTTGTTGTTGTTGTTGTTGTTGTTGTTGTTGTTGTTGTTGTTGTTGTTGTTGTTGTCGCCGTCGTCGTCGTCGTCGTCATCATTGCCATTATACCCTTCCTCTGAGACTGTGCAGCTGGCCTAAGGCCACACAGGTTGGCTGTACCTGCAGGAGGCACAGTAAGGAAATGAACTTTGTCTTTACAGCCAGATACTTACACCTCATTGTGCAGTGGTTAAACTACAGCCATAACTGGGGTAGAATATTCACTCAGCCTTCCATCCTTCTCGCTTCGGTAATTGTAAATTGGCTAGAGAGTGCTTTAAGTGCTATTGGGTGTATATAAGCAGCACTCTTTGCTTTTGCTTTCAATAAACTACAGCTCATCTTCAAAAGCTGCCATCTGTAGTGGGGCACAAACCTGTCTTTCTTTATCTGCATACGTAGCTCTACAATACAATTAGTAGAATGCAGTATAAAACCTAGGCAATAGTTTATTTATAACTACGTCTAAAATACAAACTGGTTTACAAAAAAGGTAAAGATGTAGCAGATACTTTTCACCCAATAGCAGGCAACATCAAGCGCACTTGAAGCAGCTAACATCAGGCCTTCCGCAGTATGTCTTCAAGAGCACAGAGTACAGTAGGACACCCATATCCATGGAATCTGTATACACTGATTCACTTATTCATGGCCTGATAATATTAAAAGTATTAAAAGGAACATGCCCAGAAATGTGCATTTGTAATCATGCCAGTACCAGAACTGAGCACTAGAGGGAGACAGAGACCATACATGTTCACTATTATAATAGTTCTAATCCATGGAAATGGCTAACACCATAGAGTCCATCTCTTTTAACCACCCCCTTATCCTAATAATTATTTGTATATTGTCAGTTTTAGATATTTTTAGATTTTTAGAATATTTATTGTTTTACTGTGTTTTATATTGTAATTCGCCCAGAGTCCCCTCTGGGGAGATGGGCAGTGACAACTATAGATAAATAAATAAATAAATAAATAAATAAATAAATAAATAAATAAATAAATAAATAATCCATATTTTTCAACATCTGTAGGAGGGCTTAGAATTTATTTCCCATGGATACAGGGGACCTATTGTACATAGATGTGAAGTTGCCCATTCTTCACTACACTCAACAAAGAGTGTGATAATATCCATGTCCAGTATGGTTGCAGCTTCTCTTAATTCAGTACACATGGATAATATCAGAGGTTCTCAACCTGTGGGTCCCCAGATGTTCCTGGGCTGCAAGAAGCTTCCATCACTCACTGTGCTGGAAGGGATTTCTGGGAGTTGCAGTCTAGGAACATCTGGGGACCCACAGGTTGAGAACCATTGGATAATATCCTCTTCACACAATCCTTTTGTTTTTACCACGATAGCTCACATGATCCCTCTCTCTCTCTCTCTCTCTCTCTCTCTCTCTCTCTCTCTCTCTCTCTGTGTGTGTGTGTGTGTTCGTTTGTTTGTGTGTGTGTAAAAAAAACTAGGAGGTTCACCTCGGCTCTGCCAACTCCACCCTATAGCCTGCTAAGTGACTCCCAAGTAGCAGGGCTTGTCTACCCCACCAGTTTCGGAGTAGGCTTGACAGGGTCACTAGAAAGTCTGGCATGAAATTCAATGCGATCCTCACATTCACATGGCATACAGACCTTGTGTTGAGTCTGCAGCAGGCTATTCCTGCTGTATGCTGCTGGGCCTCAGAATTCCAAATAAAGAGTCCAGCAGGAGAGAGATCCAAGGAGGAATACTGGTTTTATTGAGCTCAATAAAAGACAGCAGGCCAACACCCCACCCAGGACAGTGCTGAGGTGTTCCGCCCCGAAGACAAAGATGGAGCCCATGTTATACCTTTCCCTCTCCCCCCACCAAGGTGCGTGCCTCCTTGGGGCGGGCAAAGGGGATGGTCTTCGGGAATGTCCAGTGGGAGCAGTCTAGGGGCCTGTCCAGGGGAGGTCCTGGGCGTTCCTGTTGTCCTGGAACAAGACCCCTGCCCAGGTGTGGTTGGGCCATATCTGTTCTTTAATGGGCTCTCAAGGGTGTGATAATAGAAAGGAAGAGGCTGGGCATTGTCCAAGGGTCCGAGTAATTATCAGCTCAATAGGAAGGCTGGAAAGTCAACAGAAGGGTCCCAAGTTGTCAGACAAGTTCACCAGGGTATGTTGAAAAGAGACAATGGGAGGTCTCCTGGCAGTCTCCTGGCTGAGATTAATCCTATTGTCCATGAGAAAATTCTTGCATCGCCCTGGAATCTCCTTGATCGATGGAGTTGCTTCTGGAAGATGTAGTCATGCCAAAGAGTCACAATTTTCCTCCTTCTCTCCCCCTGGTTCCTTCCCGAGATGGTGGTCCCAAGCATAGAGAGCGGTGGGGGGGAGTACCCAGGAAAACATGGTGGGGTGAGAGGTTTCGAGGGGAGCGGGGGGGGTGATCTCCTAGCTCAAGGTGGCGGGGAGGGGAAGACAAGAGAAAGAGAGGGGGGCAGTGAGTCAACATGCAACATAAGCAACTCAATGGGAGACCAAGGTATCAATAGAATAAGCCTGGAGGCTGCTAGACAAGAGTTCCTGGTGGATGTGGAAACAAGACAATAGACTGCCTCAGGCTGGGATCAATCCTTGTTGCCTATGTGCTGGCGATGTCCTGGAGAAATGGCATCCATCTTGAGATTCAGCCCTCCTGACCTGTGGCTTCTGGAAGATGCAGCCTTTGTTTTGCCCTGCCATGTGCTCGTTGCCCAAGATGGTGGAGGTCCAGAGATATAGGACAGAGTAGAAACTCGTTTGAAACACTCCCAGGGTTGAGCGAAAGAAGGACAAGGAGGAGGGAGGGGAAGGAGAGAGAGAGAGAGAGAGAGAGAGAGAGAGAGAGAGAGAGAGAACGGGGAGGGGGAGGACTAAGGCTAGCTAGGATCAGAGGCTGTGGCCATGGTGCAGACAGAGATGAGGGGCGAATAGCAAGAGAAAAAGGCATCCCTGGGGTTTGAGGATGATGGCAAATGTATTTTTTGTGCTTGTGATGGTGTGGGGCAGGTCCAGGCGGTTCTAAAGAGTCTCGGAACTGCTCCAATTATTATTTATTATAATTTTATTCTTCATTACAACTCTTCACTTGAGTGGCCCTATTTGGTCCCCTCTCAGTTTACCAATATTGGGAAGCATCTTAAGAAGGCAGCTGCATCAGGATATTGGCAATATTCCTCAGTTCCATGGAGGAATCAATGAAGTTTTGTTTTTAATTATTTAAAGTATATCTGGGCAGCATATATGTGCTTCATCACCTTAAAAAAAGAAACAAATAGAAAACGTTCTCCTGCTTCTGGCTTTGCCCACTGTTTAAAGGCAATACAACATATATGCACTGTCCTAATACACTTGATCCAGTGTGGTCTGGTGGATAAAGTGATGAACTAGGACTCAGGAGGCCTGGGCGTGGAATCCCTGCACAGCCATGGAAACTCACCAGGAAAGTAGAACTTGTAAAGCCATTTGTTAAATGTATCACTTGCAATGAAAGTCCTATTAGCTATAAATCCCAAGTCAAGGAAGTGTTTAATTTACCAATTTTCTTCATTGTCTCTCTTTTAAATCTACTTTATGGTACAGGCAAGTCAACAATTTTGGCAATTGCCGGGAATGCTCACTTTCAGCTCATTTCCAATGATCACAGATATTTGGAAACACACCAAAACAGAACATTCCTACCCACACCAAAATAGTAGTTGCTCCTGATAAGGGCCAGAAATGTGTCGGTAGGATCACTCTAGGGGTAGGCTGTCTGCTCCAGCAAAGGCAATAATCTGATTGCCATCTTTAGAAGCACACCAGCTGATCCTTGCAGCAGACCAACCAACATGCTAAACATCTCATGGCACAGTGGTTAAATGCCTGTACTGCAGCTAAAACTGGGTTCACAACCTGGGGTTCACAACCTGGGGTTCAATCTCAGGTAGCAGACTCATGGTTGACTCAGCCTTCCATCCTTCCGAGGTTGGTAAAATGAGTACCCAGCTTGCTGGGGGCGGCGGGGAGGGCAATGTGTAGCCTGCATAATTAAATTGTAAACCGTCCATAGTGTGCTTGAAGTGCTATAGGGTAGTATATAGGCAGAACACTTTGCTTTGATTTGTTCTCTAAATAACCAGGAAGTAATTTTTCCTGTTATTCCATCTATTTTAAGAGGTGGACGATTCTTTCTTTCCAGATCAACATTCTGGCATTATCTGCTATTTCTTCAAGATTAAAAGGATGTGCTAAAACCCAACATGGGGTAGTAACCAAACAGGATGATTTGATGTGCATATTTACTAGCAAACATATGAATCTGTAAGTTGCTGCACAGAAACATGCACTTCAGATTTCTCTTCTACTAGAAGCTGAATATCATCACCACTATTCTGCTTTTGGACAGAGCCGCTCCGAACAGCAGTGTTGTGTTCTGAGGATTTGACTGCCAAGGTGTTCTTTTCGTTGCATATCTTTTCCTGTTGAACATGGACTGGAGAAGTAGAAATACCACCACCTCGCTACATTTTAGGTATCATGCCACCTTTTAGCTATCCTTTAAGGTATAAAAGAATCATGTGAAGTACAATGTTAAGTGATTGCTCTCCATGTACATCAAACTATGAAGCTTCAGCCACTTCAAGAATGGATATGCTCACAACTGGATGAGATCAGTCCTCTATTCAGCTTCAGATGCCTTATCATCAGTGTGATCTGTTACTGCCACCTTTCAGTCATGTGATGATGAATCAACTATTTCTATGCAGAGTTTTAGGCAGAATTCTTTCCCAGCTCTATCTGGAGGTGATGCCAAAGATACAGGAAAAAAAGTATCAAGGGACCAGCTGTAGGAAAACCCTACTCAGAGTGTGACTAAGATCTGATAGCACTAAATATGAGTGCTGGTCAGCAAGAAAGAGCTGAAAGTTATCGCTTCCCAGTGGACTCAAGTGCCAAAATGCAAATGTTTCCTTAGGGTGGGGCTTGCCAATCCATTTACGTGCATGCATCCATAATAGCCGTGATTTAGTAATCTCAGCATGTGATTTATAATCTGACGAGAGCTATGAAACAATGTGCAAACCTGCACAAATTGCAAAAGCAAAGCACAACCAGACAGCCTAATCATAACACTGGTCTGAAGAACCTAGAATGAGGAAAGCCTTCTTCCCTTAACTGAGTACCATCCAGTTGAACAAGTCCTGCCATCCTCATCAGGGTTTATATGGCAATTGTAGTGCACAACATCTGGAGCACATTAGGTTAGAGATGGCTGGACAAGGACGTATAATTTTCTTACATGGAAGAGTCTGGCAATTAGGTGCCACAATGTGTGTCAGAAATGGGAAAAACTGTGAAGTTCCACGTGCCATTAAATTTAAATGCCCACCAATCCTAGCTAGCATCTTCCAGCCACACCTGGTCAAATAACCTTTTGAAAGCCACATAGCATTTCTGTTTATAATGACTGAAATCTGATGGCAGTGATGGGTTGAGAAAAGAAGGAAGTCACTCAGGATACATTCAGCAATGCCAGTGAATAACTGGATGTTATACCTGAAGGAGCATATATTCATACAATTCTTTCCTTCAGATAGAAGTGTGGCAAGAATCACGCATGGGTGATAAAGCAAAGCAAAGCAAAGTGTTCTGCTTATATACTGTCCCATACCACTTCAAGTAGTCTCTGGGCAGTTTACAGTTTTAATTACAGTATGCAGGCTACACATTGCCCCCCCCCCAGCAAGCTGGGTACTCATTTTACTGACCTTGGAAGGATGGAAGGCTGAGTCAACCATGAACCTGCTACCTGGGATTGAACCCCAGGTTGTGAGCACAGTTTTAGCTGCAGTACAGGCATTTAACCACTGTGCCATGAGGCGCATACACATAGAAGTCTGCAAGAAGAGTTCTACACAAATAAATGTGGTAATTTCAATGTTTTTAAAAGAGTTCTGCATTGATACTGATGCAGGCTTTGAGTTGTACCCATCTGAAGCCAGTTGGGTTCAGTTGCAAGTTCTGATGAGATCAAGCACTTTTCTTTTGAGCCTCCTTTCTGTTCATTTAGAGGCAGGTGATATGTTCTCCAGCAGAAGCAAGTGAGTTCTCTGTGTGCATGTGTTTATGTGTGTACATATGTCTTAGTAATGCAGGTCAAAGGAATAGTGTAGGGATCAAGGGTAAACTATGTATCTTTCCCCAGCACCTTTGCTTTGATCAAATTTGCCACCTCTTTGGTTTTAAGCAAAAATACTGAGCTTGGAAATGTTAGTCTTTCATACTACAGATCCCAGGAAGGGACGATACTGAATGGGGGGCCTCTGGCAAATGTCACCTGGGAAGGAAACTATTTGAGACCCAGGTTACATGGCTCACAGGGACTAGTAGTCTCTTCCTCTTCACTAGTCTAGCTGTTCTGTTCAAGAGGGGCCTCCCTTATTAGCCACTGCTGCCTAGTTATTTCCACGGCTCTCCTACTTAGTACTACTGAGCAGTAAGTACCACTGCATTTAATGGGTCTTTCTCCCAGATAAATGGTTATAGGGCTGTGGTGTAAATTCTGAAAGGAAGAAAATCCCCCACAAACTGTCATCAAGCAACACTGAGAGCATATTGTGCAAAACCTTCCCAAGGGGATTCAGTGGGACCCCTGTATCCACTGATTCCGTTATCCACGGTTGACAGTGGGGAAAAAATAATTCAACAACTGCAAAGCAAGCTACTGTCACAAACAGCAGCTGTAAAGCAAGCTACTGTCACAAAACAGCAGCCATAAAGTAAGCTACTGTCACAAAACAGACGTTTTGGGGCTTTTTAGTGTTTTCTCTTATCCAAGGTTTTCATTATCCACGGAAAGCCCTGGAACCAATCCCCAGCAGATACTGGGGTCCTACTGTATAACTCTACTTTGGAAACATGACAGCAGATCTTGGGCCAATTGTAGTATTTCCACAGCAGGACCTTCCAGCGAGGAAGATCTGAGAACTCATATATACCTCTTATGTTATGAATGTTGCTCCCTGGCTCGAAGCCTGTAGGCAGACATGTGGAGCTATGGAACTATCTCAGATGAAACAACTCAGAGTTGTGATCTTTACATAGCTAATACATATTATACCCTTTAAACAGTGCTGCTAACAGCTTTATGTATGCCAACGTGGAAGTCTCCGACCATTTAGCAATGCACGGGAGCAGCTCGGGATAAGTTGCTTCTACTCGCATGCCATTCCCCACAAGCAGCCAAGCAGGCAAAACCACAAGCCCTGCCTATTTTGTTTGCAGAATCAGGGCCTCAGAAAATAATCTGAGTGACTCACGTTTCCTGGCATCTCAGGGCATTGCCCCTTGACTCTTTGCCAGTCTCTTTCCAGTCACCTCTTCCCCATTGGCCTTCAGCCTACCAAATATGGGGGAGTAATTCTAGATTGGCAACAGAAGAAGCCAGGTATGACTTGGGATGAGGAAGCCCTCATAGGAAGGTTCCCTCCAATCAATAATCATTTCCCCGTCATTCCTCCCTCTGTCTCACAAAGTAGCAGAGGCTTTACTCATGCCACATTTCATCTTGCACAGCTATACTCGCTTCCTTGACACAGGGGTGGAGAGCCTGCTGTCACCGTTGTTTGACTCCGTCTCCTATTAGCCTTACTTAGCAGGGCTAAATTTCAAGGATTATGGGGACTGTGGGTTGAAAACATCTAGAAGATCTTAACAGCTAGGCATCCATTTGCTCCAGGACAGCAGAGAAGCAAGTTCAATGTTCTTATCTAGAGATGGGCACGACTTAGCGGTATTCCCGTTTCCGTTTCCGTTACTCGTTTCCGTTACTCTACTCGAGCTCGAACCGATGAACGAACAATTTGGTCTGATTTGTCGTGCTCGTTACTTGCATCGCGGCGATCGCGCAATGCCAAGCGGCACAGAAAAAAAGTTTTTAAAAGTTAAAAAAAAAAACGATTCCCGGCCCTAAAAGTAGGTGAAAACTGTCTGAGGGCACCTACCAGGCCAGAAGGGTGTTTCATTTGGGGGGGGGGGTTCCCCGCCCCCCTCTCCTTGGCTATTGCTACTGCTGCGCTGCTGGTACCAGGCTGGGAGGGCGCATCCATTTGCCATGCAGTGCGGGGGATCCAAAATGGTGACCGCAATATTTTTTTTGAAATCGTTGCCCAAAACCCCACCAAAGCACCACAGAAACATGCAAAAATTAGCTATTTTAAATGCTTGAATTTTTACAGTAGCAGCAGTGGGTTTTTCTTGCAAAAAAAGTCTCCATTGATTTTATTTTATTTTATTTTATTTTTTTACACCTGCGCATTCGCAATGATGGGCTCGCCCATGGGAGTGGACCATGCAAAGTTTTGGAGCCATTCCACCAATCGCATGGCCAGGTTTTGCTGACTGTACCAGGCTGGGAGGGCGCATCCATTTGCCATGCAGTGCGGGGGATCCAAAATGCTGACCACAATATTTTTTTTGAAATCGTTGCCCAAAACCCCACCAAAGCACCACAGAAACATGCGAAAATTAGCTATTTTAAATGCTTGAATTTTTACAGTAGCAGCAGTGGGTTTTCTTGCAAAAAAAGTCTCCGTTTATTTTATTTTATTTTATTTTATTTATTTTTTTTACACCTGCGCATTCGCAATGATGGGCTCGCCCATGGGAGTGGACCATGCAAAGTTTTGGAGCCATTCCACCAATCGCATGGCCAGGTTTTGCTGACTGTACCAGGCTGGGAGGGCGCATCCATTTGCCATGCGGTGGGGGGGGGGGATCCAAAATGGCGACCGCAATTTTTTTTTGAAATTGTTGCCCAAAACCCCACCAAAGCACCACAGAAACATGCGAAAATTAGCTATTTTAAATGCTTGAATTTTTACAGTAGCAGCAGTGGGTTTTTCTTGCAAAAAAAGTCTCCGTTGATTTTATTTTATTTTATTTTATTTTATTTACACCTGCACATTTGCAATGATGGGAGTGGACCATGCAAAATTTCCACCAATCGCATGGCCACTTGGCCAGGTTGACCACAGAGACTTCTGGGATGTGCCAATCGGGCATAAACAGCCCACTAATCGTAGCCCAAACCCGAACCCTAAGCCTAAGCCTAACCCATACGCCAGTACACTGTCCTTCTAAGTGGATCAGAGAGGCACCCAGAGGTGCACCCCAATACTCACCCTAACCTCACCCGTAACTAGCTAACCCTAGCCCTTGCGCTAACCCGTCTTAACCCTAAGCCAGATCTACTTGCATTGCACTACATGCAAGTACGTGAGACACAGCGGGTGCAAAGAGTCTGCCAGTCCGTCACTTGTGGCTCTGGCTGACTCCTGCAGCTCCCTCCAGGAGCCCGCTACCCCCTCCCCAAACCAGTACTAACGACAACGAAAAAACGAAAAAACGAACCGACTAATTTTTGCGAATTTTTGCGAAAAACGGAAACGAGCTGAAACGGAACCGGCCCGACTAACGACAACTCGAAAAAAATTTTTTTCAAGTCGTGCCCATCTCTATTCTTATCCTTTATCTGTGCTATCTGAACTCTTTCTTGAAACCCCACCTCATTTCTTATACAGTCCTGTTGGTTAGTACCTCATAAATACAGTGGACCCTTGTGTAGCAAACGGTTTGTATAACATAAAATCTGTACAACATAAAAAATTCCGAAGATAGGGGAAATTTGCTTAACAGAATCACCTATGGGGCAAATCTGTACAACATAAAATGGGATCACTCCATATTCAATGCATTCCTATGGAAATTTGTATAAAGGGAAATTTGCTTAACATAATTTCCTTTGGAACGAATTAATTCCTTTATAAAAGGTACCACTGTAATGTATTTTATCACCTAATGCTAAAAGGCCACATGAACGCACACACACACCTTATCTAGCAGTCTGCTAGACTAATCAAACGTTAAGTTCAACCCACGCCTCACTCTCCTATGTGTAAATGAAGGCATTTCTGAACAAACTTATTTTGCTTAAATCTCTAGGTCCACTAAACCAGTGGTGGGGAACCATTGACCCTCTGGATGTTTTGAACTACATTTCCCACAGCCCTTTATCATTGGCAATATAGGCTCATAATTCTGGGAGCTGCAGCCCACAACATCTGGAGGCCCGAATGTTCTCCACCCCTGTACTAAACAATATCTGATGAGAACTCAAAAAGAGCAATTTCTATTTATCCATTCTGTCACCCATCTTATAAAATCCCAGCAGAGGGGGAAAGTGTCTCACACAAGGCACTCAGTTAGTTTACTGTCCCCACCCTTCTATCCTGCCAGCCATGTATGCACATCTTTGCATGAGAGCTTAACCCACTTTCTTCTGACCAGGTTTAGAGGGAGGGCTTAGCAAAATCCAAAATCATGCCTGCACTAGATTCAGTGAGTCACTTCTTGCTGAAATGTTTCCAGCATGTAGAAATAGGTAGGTTTATACAGTCAGTGTGTGCAGGCTCAGGTTGCCTCTGCTATGGTAAGAAAGTGCAAAGTAATCCTTGCCAGTGGCATGTAAACATGCAGGGTGGTGCACCCTGTATACAAACAAGCATGCAGCCGTTGTCCCCTTCTGTCCTTCCCTCTGCTCTCCAAACAACATAATTAAGCACTAGGCAGCTGCTCCTACTTCATTTCACACAAGGGACTGACAACTATTTGTACTCTGCCAAGTTCTAGGAAGCAGGAGGAGGCAGACCCACTGGATTTTGCACCCAGCTGCAATATAATGCAACGGAAAATGAAGCTTTTTTAGCAAAATTATTCCAGAGGTTGGGACAGCAGTGTTCTAATCTAAAGGGTTCTTCCTCAGACTAGTGTCCCCCAAGAGTGATAGGGTACAGCTCTTCCTCAGCCAGTATTATTTCTTCATTTTTTTTATTTTAGAGTGTTTTTACCCCGCTTTTCTCCTTGGAAAAGGACCCAAGGCGGCTTACAGTAATGAGGGACAATATACAGTCTAATACACTTAAGACATATTCAAGTAATTGAGAGCAGGGAATTGAGAGACATCTGGCAGCATTAAAAGACAACATAAGAACATAAGAACATAAGAAGAGCCATGCTGGATCAGGCCAAAGGCCCAACTAGTCCAGCTTCCTGTATCTCACAGCGGCTCCACCAGATGCGTTTGGGAGTGCATGAGACTAGATATCTGTCTCCTGATACCACTCCCCTGCATCTGGCCCTTGAAGTACCCTGGTTTAAAGCCTGGAGATTACACATCTCCATCATGGTTTGTAACCTGTGATGGACTTTTCCTCCAGGAATCTGTCCAATCCCCTTTTGAAGGCATCCAGACCAGATGCCATCACCACATCCTGTGGCAGGGAGTTCCATAGACTTACAACGCGCTGGGTGAAAAAATATTTTCTTTTGTCAGTTCTTACTCTCCCAGCCCTCAATTTGAGTGTATGTCCCCTAGTTCTGGCATTTGGGAGAGAGAGAAGAGCTTCCCTCTATCCACTTTACTCATACCCTGCATTATTTTGTATGTCTCAATCATATCCCCCCTCAAGCACCTTTTTTCCAGACTAAAGAGGCCCAAATGTTTTAGCCTTTCTTCATAAGGGAGGTGCCCCAGGCCAGTAATCATTTTAGTCGTTCTCTTCTGCACCTTTTCCAGTTCCACTATGTCTTTCTTGAGATGCGGTGACCAGAATTGTACACAATTCTCCAGGTGGGGCCTTACTATTGTTTTGTAAAAAGGCATTATAATGTTCGCTGTTTTATTTTCAATCCCCTTTTTGATAATCCCTAGCATGGAATTGGCCTTCTTCACCGCTGCCACACATTGGGGAGACGCCTTCATGGAGCTGTCCACCAACACACCAAGATCTCTTTCCTGATCCGTCACGGATAACTCAGAGCCCATGAGTTGATAGATGAAGTTTGGATTTTTTGCCCCAATATGCATTACTTTACATTTGTTACATTAAAACGCATTTGCCATTTCTCAGCCCGTTCCCCCAGTTTGGAGAGATCCTTCTGGAGCTCGTCACAATATTCTCTGGTTTCTACCACACGGAAAAGTTTTGTGTCATCGGCAAACTTGGCCACCTCACTGTTTATCCCTGTCTCTAGGTCATTTATGAACAGTTTGAAAAGCACCGGTCCCAGGACAGAGCCCTGGGGCACACTGCTTTTCACCTCTCTCCATTGTGAAAATTTCCCATTGACACCTACTCTTTGTTTCCGGGATCTCAACCAGTTCTCAATCCATAAGAGGACCTGCCCTCTTATCCCCTGACTGTGCAATTTTCTCAGCAGCCTTTGGTGAGGGACTGTGTCAAAAGCCTTTTGAAAATCCAGATAGACTATATCCACCGGTTCACCCAAATCCATGTGCCTGTTGACCTTTTCAAAAAATTCTAAAAGGTTTGTCAGACAAGATTTACCCTAACAGAAGCCATGCTGATTTTCTCTCAGCAAGGTTTGTTCTTTTATGTGTTTTAAGATTTTCTCTTGGATGAGGCTTTCCACCATCTTCCCTGGGACAGATGTAAGGCTAACTGGCCTGTAGTTTCCCAGGTCCCCCCTCCTTCCTTTTTTAAAAATTGGTGTGACATCTGCTATCCTCCAGTCCTCCGGCACTGTGGCCGTTTTAAGAGACAAGTTGCATATAACCGTTAAGAGATCTGCAATTTCGTTTCTCAGTTCCCTAATAACCCTTGGGTGGATGCCATCTGGGCCCGGTGACTTGTTAATCCTCAATTTATCAATTAGTCCTAAAACCTCCTCTCTTTTAACCTGTATTTGATTTAATTCTTTAGTCAAGAGGGGCGGCTCAGGCAGCGGAATCCGCTCAAGGTCCTCTGTCGTGAAGACAGACGCAAAGAACTCATTCAATTTCTCTGCAATGTCCAAGTCTTCCTTAACCTCCCCTTTTCCTCCCTCACCATCCAGAGGGCCAACTGGTTCTCTGGCAGGTTTTCTACTTCTAACATATTTAAAGAAGCTTTTATTATTACCCTTTATATTGCTAGCCATGCGTTCCTCAAAATCTTTCTTTGCCTCCCTTATCATCTTCTTACATTTCTTTTGCCAGAGTTTGTGTTCCTTTTTATTTTCCTCATTTGGGGAGGATTTCCATTTACAGAAAGACCTCTCCTTGTGCTTTAGAGCCTCTCTAACTCCACTCGTTAACCATGCTGGTGTCCTCTTGGACTTAAATGAGCTCTTCTTTCTTTGTGGTATGCACTTGTGCTGGGCCTCTATTATTGTTGTTTTAAAGAGGCTCCATGCACTCTGAAGAGATTGGATTCTTCTAACCTTCCCCTTCAATTTCTCTCTAACTAGTTTCCTCATCTGAGGGAAGTTTGCCCTTCGAAAATCAAGGGTTTTTATGTCTGATTTGGTTGACACTCTTCCTCCGACATGCATGCATGGCAAAGGAAATTGCAGCATGGTCACTGTTCCCCAGAGGCTCAGTGACATTCACATCCCTGACCAGGTCCTGAGTATCGCACAGTATTAGATCCAGAGTTGCCTGTTCTCGGGTGGGCTCCATGACAAGTTGCTCTAAGGCACAGTCATTCAGCAAGTCGAGAAACCCAGTTTCTCCTTCTTGCCCGGAGCTCGCATTGACCCAGTCAATGTGGGGATAACTGAAGTCCCCCATGATTACTATCCTATCCCTCTTAGCCACCTCCATGATTTCTCTCCTCATTTCAAGGTCCCCCTCAAGTTTTTGATCTGGTGGACGATAGAATACTCCAACTATCACATCACTCCTTGGACCTGGTAGTTTAACCCAAAGTGATTCTATGGTGAAGTCAGACCCTCTGTCCATCTCCATTCTGCTGGATTTTACCCCTTCTTTGACATAGATGGCCACTCCTCCTCCAACCCGCCCCTCTATCTCTTCTATAGAGTTTATAGCCTGGGATTGCTGTATCCCGCTGGTTCTCCTCATTCCACCAGGTTTCTGTTATGGCTATTATATCTATGTTATCCCTAGCTGCCAAATGTTCAAGTTCTCCCATCTTTGCTCGGAGGCTTCGAGCATTGGCGTAGAAGCACCTGTACAGTGGGTCCCGCAACAACAGCTGCTGCTTTGTTCTTTTTCCCCGACAGCTTTTATTTTCAGTAGACAAACTGTCACATTCCGTTATTCTCCCAGTGCTAATACCTGGTATGTCTTCTCTATGTGATTCTCTACCCTCTCCAACCTCATTCCCCGAGGATGAGGTGTTCCGAACCGGATGCCACTCAGCTCCTGTCGGCTTTCCCCCAGTTATCAGTTTAAAAGCTGCTCTGCTGCCTTTTTGAGGTTGAGTGCCAGCAATCTGGTCCCATCATGATTCAAGTGCAACCCATCCCTCCTGAACAGGTTTGGCTTGTCCCAAAATGTTCTCCAGTTCCTGACAAATCTAAAGCCCTCCTCTCGACACCATCGCCTCATCCACACATTGAGGCTTCTGAGTTCTGCCTGCCTTGCAGGTCCTGCACAAGGAACAGGTAGCACTTCTGAAAATGCTACCTTGGAAGCCCGGGACTTCAATCTTCTACCTAACAACCTGAATTTGGCTTCCAAGACTGACCGCTTGGCCTTCCCGACATCATTGGTACCAACGTGTACCATGACCACTGGCTCCTTCCCGGTTCTCTCTAACAAGCTATCTAGATTTCTTGTGATGTCTGCAACCTTTGCACCTGGCAGGCAAGTGACCATACGGTTATCATGCTCGTCACAAATCCATCCCTCTGTATTTCTAATGATAGAATCCCCTAGTACAAGAAGCTTCTCTCCTGCAGCCTGCTCATCTACATGCACCTGATCTTGTATCTCATCAATAGTGATGAGGGAGAGATCCTCCGGTGAAACCAAATCTTCCTCTGTGTGTGCCTCATGAGGTGTGCTGAGGGAAAGAGCCTCAAACTGATTGTGCAATATGAGACTCTCTGAGCGATCCCTTGGCCTTCTACTCCTTTGAGTCACATTCCTCCACCCATCTACCTCCTGAGTTGGGGAAGTGACTTCATCCTCAGAAGTGTGCCCTGTCTCTTCTTGGACCTGGATAGTCCGTTCCGCTCTGTCCAAGAACCGCTCAAGCTCCTTAATATGTTGCTGGTCTGATATGCGAGCCTCTAGCTGCTGGACCTACTCTTCCAATAGCGCAACCAGCTTGCACTTGCAGCAGATGTAGTTCTGCACACGCTCTGTCAAGATGACAAACATGGCACAAGTACTGCAGGTAACTACAGCTGCTCCCTCCAACTCCATTTTAATGAGTGCAATAAAATGTATTCAAGGTCTCAAAAATGTAAACCTACACTAATTTTTTTTAAATCTAGTAAGACTCTTTACTTCTTTTGTTGTTTATTCAAAATCTAACAGTGTAGGGGCCGCTAAAGCACCTCTACACCAAGTGCAAGCACGTCAGGAAGTTTCCAGTGCTAACTTGCTAATGTGTGTAGGATCTCCTCAGGAGTAGCTTGGCTTGGGAACTCAAATATACTCAGTTGTTGTTGTTGTTGTTGTTGTTGTTGTTGTTGTTGTTGTTGTTGTTGTTGTTGTTGTTGTTGTTGTTGTTGTTGTTGTTGTTGTTGTTGTTGTTGTTGTTGTTTTAGTTTGCACGCGCCGTTAGGCGCGTGCTGCTGGGAGCAGCTATTTAAAGACAAAACTCCGCCCCTTACTCCTGCAAAAACAGGAAGCAATCTCTATGCCCTCTGGCCGTGTGCTTCCTCTATAGCCGTGTGCTTCTCCTCACCACCTCCTTCCTCTTTGCTGCTCTGCAAGAAAAGGACTGAGAGGCTGCTGGGAGCAGCTATTTAAAGATAAAACCCCGCCCCTTACTCCTGCAAAAACAGGAAGCAATCTCTATGCCCTCTGGCCGTGTGCTTCCTCTATAGCCGTGTGCTTCTCCTCACCACCTCCTTCCTCTTTGCTGCTCTGCAAGAAAAGGACTGAGAGGCTGCTGGGAGCAGCTATTTAAAGATAAAACTCCGCCCCTTACTCCTGCAAAAACAGGAAGCAATCTCTATGCCCTCTGGCCGTGTGCTTCCTCTATAGCCGTGTGCTTCTCCTCACCACCTCCTTCCTCTTTGCTGCTCTGCAAGAAAAGGATTGAGAGGCTGCTGGGAGCAGCTATTTAAAGATAAAACTCCGCCCCTTACCTCCTGCAAAAACAGGAAGCAATCTCTATGCCCTCTGGCCGTGTGCTTCCTCTATAGCCGTGTGCTTCTCCTCACCACCTCCTTCCTCTTTGCTGCTCTGCAAGAAAAGGACTGAGAGGCTGCTGGGAGCAGCTATTTAAAGATAAAACTCCACCCCTTACCTCCTGCAAAAACAGGAAGCAATCTCTATGCCCTCTGGCCGTGTGCTTCCTCTATAGCCGTGTGCTTCTCCTCACCACGTCCTTCCTCTTTGCTGCTCTGCAAGAAAAGGACTGAGAGGCTGCTGGGAGCAGCTATTTAAAGATAAAACTCCGCCCCTTACCTCCTGCAAAAACAGGAAGCAATCTCTATGCCCTCTGGCCGTGTGCTTCCTCTATAGCCGTGTGCTTCTCCTCACCACCTCCTTCCTCTTTGCTGCTCTGCAAGAAAAGGACTGAGAGGCTGCTGGGAGCAGCTATTTAAAGATAAAACTCCACCCCTTACCTCCTGCAAAAACAGGAAGCAATCTCTATGCCCTCTGGCCGTGTGCTTCCTCTATAGCCGTGTGCTTCTCCTCACCACCTCCTTCCTCTTTGCTGCTCTGCAAGAAAAAGACTGAGAGGCTGCTGGGAGCAGCTATTTAAAGATAAAACTCCGCCCCTTACCTCCTGCAAAAACAGGAAGCAATCTCTATGCCCTCTGGCCCTGTGCTTCCTCTATAGCCGTGTGCTTCTCCTCACCACCTCCTTCCTCTTTGCTGCTCTGCAAGAAAAGGACTGAGAGGCTGCTGGGAGCAGCTATTTAAAGATAAAACTCCACCCCTTACCTCCTGCAAAAACAGGAAGCAATCTCTATGCCCTCTGGCCGTGTGCTTCCTCTATAGGTGTGTGCTTCTCCTCACCACCTCCTTCCTCTTTGCCGCTCTGCATTACATTAAAGCTACAAGAGAACAAAGCAGTTAAAAAGAGAATGAAAAATTCCATGAAAAGTTATGAGTGAGGGAAACTAACATTGAAAGCATAGTGTCAATGTAATCACAAAATATATAAACACAAAAAATATGTGATTATGTATGATAGATTCATATAAAGGTCACATAATAGGTAGATCATTCAGGGAAAGCTTGCCTGAAGAGAAAAAGTTCTTTCCTGTTTCCGGGGAGCAGTCCTCATCTTTGGTGGAAGGGAGTTCCAGAGTTTGGATGCAGATGCAAAGAAGGCCCTTTCATGTGTTCCCACATGATGTATCTGTGAGGGTGGTGGGATGGAGAAAAAGACTTCTCCTGATGACCTCAACACCCGAACCAGTTCATACTATGAGATTCTATCTTTGAGGTAGCTAGGACCCAGGTTGTACAGTGCTTTGTAGGTTAAGGTCATCACTTTGAATTGGGCCCAGTAGCTGATTGGTGGCCAGTGGAATTGCTTTAAAGGGGGTATTATGTGATCTCTGTAGCATACCCCAGTCAGCAATCTGGCTGCTGCAATTTAGACCCATTGAAGTTTCCTGAGACTCTTCATTGGTAGTCGCACATAGAGCGCATTACAGTAGTCTAACCAGAATGTCCCTAGGGAATGTGCCGCAGTAGCCAGAGCAGGTTTCTCAAGAAATGGGCATAACTGGTGTACTAGTTTTATTTTTGCAAATGCACTTCTGGCCACAGCTGTGACCTGGGCATCTAGGTTCAGTGATGAGTCCAAACGTAACCCCAAGCTGTGAACCTCTTTTTTTAATTGGAGGGAGACCCTATCCAGAACAGGTTGCATCCCTATCCCTTGTTCTCCCTTTTGAATGACCAGAAGCACCTCTGTCTTGTCTGGGTTTAGTTTCATTTTGTTCATGCTCATCCAGTTCATTACTGACGCTAAAAACTCATGTAAAGTTGTCCCCTTACAATCCGGAGGCGATGAGAGGTAGAGCTCGGTGTCATCAGCATACTGGTAGCATTTAACGCCAAAAGTCCTGATAATCTCCTCCAGTGGTTTCATATAAATGTTAAATAACATAGGAGACAAAACAGAGCCCTGGGAAACTCCACAGGTCAGCAGCCGTGGTGTCGAACATGAATCACCTAACACCACTTTCTGCATTTTTTCCTGCAAAAATGATCGGAGCCACTTTAATGCAGTACCCCCAATTTCCATTTCAGAGAGTCGAGTCAGGAGGGTGCCATGGTCTATAGCAGTGGTGGCAAACCTTCGGCACTCCAGATCTTTTGGGCCACAACTCCCACAATCCTTTGTCATTGGCAATACAGGCTTGGAATTCTGGGAGTTGTGGTCCAAAACATCTGGAGTGCCGAAGGTTTGCCACCACTGGTCTATAGTGTCAAAAGCAGCTGACACAGAGCCCCTATCCTTTTCCCTGCGTAAGTCATCTACCAAAGCAACCAGTTCCATCTCCATCCCATAGCCAGGCCTGAAGCCAGATGGAAATGGATCTAGGTAGTTTATGTTCTGGAGCTGTGAAGCCACATTCCATTCCAGGACTTTCCCCAAGAATGGGATATTTGATACTGGTTGGTAATTGTTCAATATTATTTTGATCTAAGGATGGCTTTTTTAGCAGTGGTTTTACTATTACCTCCTTTAAGTCTGCTGGAATCCTGCCCTGTTGTAAGGAGGCATTCACTACTCTTCCTAACCAGTCTGCCATGCCTTCTCTGGCAGCTTTTATGATCCATGAGGGGCAAGAATCCAACACACATGTGGTGGCCCTCACCTCCCCAAGTGTCCTGACCATGTCATCTGGCTGTAGGAGCTGAAAGCCACCCATTAATACAGGACAAGCAGGGTGGGACATTTTATTTACAGGCTCTGGATCAATAGCAGCATCCAGGATAGCCCAGACCTGTTCAATTTTGCCTGCGAAGTGTTGTACAAATTCCTCACAGTAAGATACAGAGTGGTCTGTGTTGTCTACCCATGGGTCAGCTTGCAGAAGACTTCTGACTATTGTGAAAAGCTCCACTGGGCGATTTTGTGCCAAATCAATGGTAGTAGAGAAAAATGCTTTCTTTGCTGCCTCCACTGCCTTGGAGTAAGCCTTCCAAAGGCCTTTCACTATTTCTTTGTCTGTTTCAATCTGGGTTTTCCGTCAGTGTCTTTCAGCTCTACAGGCCACCCATTTCAATTTTGCCAACTCCCCAGTATACCAAGCAGCAAATTTGGGTCTATTTTGAGGAAGGAGATGTTTAGGAGCTATCCGGTGAATGGCTTTGCTCATTTCCCCATTCCAGAGGTCAACCAAGGATTCAACAGAATCACCCATCAGAGAGGTAGGAAACTCCCCAAGAGTGGTTAAAAATCCTCTGGATTCATCAACTTTCTGGGACGTACAGCTTTTGTCTGACCCCCCCCCCCAGGCTTTGGGTTACAATAAGCCTAAAGCGCACCATATAGTGGTCTGTCCAGGACAATGGGACTACAGAAAGTTCCTTCACCCTGATGTCCCCACTGTCCATCACAGGGCAGAAGACCAGGTCTAAGGTGTGGCCTGCAGGATGGGTTGAGGTAGATACCATTGGGGCCAGACCCATTGTTGACATGGAGACCATGAAGTCTTCCAACATCCCTGACAGAGCTGCCTCAGCATGGATGTTATTGTCTCCCAGCACGATGAGCCGAGGGGAGTCTAATATCACCCTATTAAGAGTTCAGCAAGCTGAGGTAGAGAAGTTGTTGTGTTCACAGTATGCCCTTTATGGTGGATGGGCATTGAGGTTCAACCCTTCAGGAAAGCATTGACTTTTATTTTATTTTATTTTTGACTTGGTGGGAGTTTCTCTGGAGCTCAAGTCACAGTTCATAGTGTTTGGGACAGGAAGCTTTGCCTGCACTGGTAGCTCCACATCACGTCGGCACAAGCCCGGTCCTTAAAAATGAGTACAAATATCCGTGGGAGGGATGGAGAAAGACCTGCTTGCTGGGCTTAAGAGCTGTCAGAGCTTAGTCACCACTTGTTAATTTAACAAGGAAGCCTCAGTACCTACTAAGAAGTGAAACTACCAGCAGATCAAGTGTGGGAGCTCAGGTGAGCCAGAGGGATGGGCCATTCCCAACCTTGGTAAGAGAATATGTTGAGGAACCTGTCCTCCAGCCACCTGGCAATGCTCAAAACAGAGACCTCAGAAGCCCTTGCTCACATCATTTTGTTATTGGAAAATGCTAGGAGCTAGAATTCAGCAACATCTGGAGGACCAAAGGCTCCCAACCACTGCTTGGGGTCCTCAATTGGAATATGAGATTCTGTTTGATGGACTTCCAACTAAATCATCATAACAATCATGGGCTGGCAAGTTGATTTTGATTTACAGTGAATGTCTTCCAGTTTTCCATGCAGAGGATATTCAGAAGTAGTTTACTATTTCCATCTTCTGGGAGCACCCCAGGATTGGGAAACTTGGCCAGGACCACATAGGCTGGTACTAAGTTCCCAATCTCTGGCTGTGAAGTCAGATACCTAAATTACTGAGCTCTCAACTTGATGGCACATGATTATTATTACTCCAACCACAAATGGGACTTTACAAGCTTTGCTTCTGTTACTTCTTTGCTCAAAGTGTCGAGGAAGGCTTATAAACCGCTTCTGGTTTTAATTTTCTAATCAAATTATTCCCCATGCAACTTAAAAACACAGCATGCTCTTTTGCTTCTAAGTGTGACGGCACTGTGCCTGAAGTTTGACACATCTATTTCTTAAATAAATATCCCACAATTTGCAGACACCACCCTATCACTTGTAATTAAGTTCAAAATTATTATTTGTTTTTATTTTGTTTTGTTTTATTTGTTTTGCATCAGATCAACAATATATCGAAGTATGCATACAGAGGATATGAACATTTTGCATGGGGGATACCTGATGGGCCCAAGCAAAAACAAAACATGTTTATTAAAATCTTTATACAGAGAGGTGCAGTGCACATACTGGAGCTGAGGTCATTTACTAAACAGACCCAAGCAATTAAAAAAAACATATTTACAGCATTTTAAAAAAAGAATTACATTTTCATTGGCGTGAGCTACATATCTGTTTGCATAAGAGAGTCCTTTTCTTCTCAGAAAGGAAGTTTCAAGTATAGCAGAAATGGACAAAAATGCCCTTTATAAAAATAAATTTCAAAAGCTGCCTGGGGGCGGGAATTGCAGCTGCAGCAGTACCTGACTTAATGGCCACCATTCATCGCAGGAGGACACAAACCAAAGACCTCCAAAAGAGGTTCACAGTTAGGCCACGTAACTCATTGCCACTAAAAAGGATAGAATAAATCTTTAACGCCCCACCCCTTGTCAAATGCCAGGTCCAAAATGATATACTGTAAATCTTTTAAGCTGGGGGGGGCACTTTGGTCCAGCCAAGGTCGTCAATACAGAGGGGCTGTGGGAAATGAAGACTATTAAGGGCGCTTTTACATGACCCCTAAAATCCGCTGGCAACTTAAACTCGGACCAGAGGTTGTGGGGGGTTGTTCTGCTTCCTGTGTCCCCACCCTTCTGCACCCCATTGCTCCTGTCTGCATGAGGGGAGGGAGAAAAAAAAGGGAGAAAAGAATGCAGGCTCACCTCCACCGTCTGAGCAGCCCCGTAGGGATTCCAGGCAGTTAAAGGGGCGGCGGGGACAAAAAAACAAACAGAAGGAGAGGAGAGTCTGGCAACCACAGCTTTATAATCCGCATCAGAATTTTTTTTTCCTCCAGAGACCAAGTACTTGTAAAATGTGCTGGGGCGCGCTTAGGTGGGCGTGGTCGTACTTAATTTTTTTAAAAGTCCGCAGCTGGTGGGAAAACAATTTAAAGCTCCGCATCTGGGAGCCCTTTGCCTTGGATTTTAGGGGATGTGTAAAAGCAATCACCTGAAGAGCCAACAATTTCCAATCTGTGCTTTAAAAGTTTTAGTCGTGCTGTTGTTTCCCTGACACCCACACCCACACACTCACACACACACCGAGTATCAATTCAATAGCCAACCACTAAATTTGTGGATCTTTTATGCTCTGTGTTTTCCTGCTTGGGCAGAGTCTTGAAAGCAACAATTGATTAAAAGACATGAGAACCATGAGTGTTAGTGTTCTTGAGAAGTAAACTGATCAGATAAATTTCTAAGCCTCTGGAAGTCTTGAAGCCCTGCCTGCTTTGCAGACCTGCCGAAAAAGAGCAAAGATGTCTTTCTTTCCCACATGGAAAGACAATTAAGTGGCTTTGAATCTCACACGATGTTATCAGAAAACACCTTTTGAGGTGTCATCGTTAGGTACATGTGCTGCTATTCAGCTGTTAAAATCCAGTTAGTTTGGCTACAGAGATTGTACACTGAGCTGAGAGTGAGGCCTGTTACACCAGAGAGCCAGAAAAAGTTACCTTTATGAACTAAAACTCCACAAACTCACAAGTCAGCCTTATTTCTGTCAGTTAGAATTCTGGGAGCTGAAGCCCCAAAAAGAGCCATTTTCCTGTAGTGAGATTTAACTTCCAAGTAAACACACATCCATATACCAGGGTGAAATCCTGTTGCATTGATTCATGTCAGATCAAGTGATGTCATCAGTCGTGGGCTTTCGTCACATTAAAAGTTTCTTGTTCTACCATACCCTCTGCTTCTGAGGCTCCCTCCTTCTGTCCTGAAGGACCCCCAGGAAGGAATATGGTAAGGAGTCTTTCATGCATGGAATTCATCACCAGCATCCTATCACCAGGATTAGGACTGTTGGATGTGATTTGGGGGCATTAAAAGCTTTCCCCTCATGCTCCCCATGCTTTCCCAGGTCAAAAGGGATCCCAATGGAGCCTCAGAATCTGGGGGATGGAACAGGAAACTTTTAATGAACAATAAAAGCCTGCAACTGATGATGGCATCAGCTTGTGTGGGCGTAAACTTCTGCAGTAATATTTCGGCTGCCAATGCAATACCAGCTGGTCAAGGTTGCAATTGTCTCAATCAGCCTTGCCTAACCCAGTGTCCTACAATGTTTTGGACTATCGTCTAGTAAGTCTTAGCTAGCGAGTATGCCTGTTTTCCAGACATTGTAGGGAGTTATGGCCTCTAGAAGACACCTGATAGGGAAGTCTGCTTTGCACACCTATTTGTAAAGGATTCCCACTGGGTCCCGTGTGCTCTCCTTCCTTTCAACCAAGCACACAGGCAACTGTATTCTACAAGAATCTGGTTTGGTTGGCAGCACTGAACTATTCCACCTTGTTCCCAATTTGCTTCCACAAGACAACATTTCAAAGTTCTGCTTAAAGACCTGTGGTCTCATAACTTGTTTCAGAAAAAAATAAAGTACTGTACTGTATTAAGGTCATTCTTGGTTTTTGTTTAAGCAGCATCCCTGAGCAATTAAAAAACAACCACGAAGTACACTTTAAAACGATGGTGCCATGCAATCCTTTACCCCAGTGGTTCTCAACCTGTGGGTCCCCAGATGTCCCTGGACTGCAACTCCCAGAAATCCTTGCCAACTGAGCTAGTGATGAAGACTTCTGGGAGTTGCAGTCCAGGAACATCTGGGGACCCACAGGTTGAGAACCTCTGCTTTACCCATATAGACACAGTGGAATCTTCTTCCGAGTAAGTGTATATAAGATTGAAGAACTTCCTTTTTCTTTTCCTTGATTTTTAGAGAATTTTTAGAGAATTTAGAGAATTTTAGAGAGGTTTGACCCCAGGTACAGTATGCAGGATTGCAGTTTTGTTTCTGAGTTAGGTGAACACAGAATACGGCTACAAAATATCCCACCTTCGCAATCCTTTGGCTGATGCAACCTACAAACAGAAGTTTTTGTCTTTGTTCTTTGTGCTTATATTTTGGTTTTACAGCCTCCTTCCAGAAATGACAAGTTGAGTTTCTTCTGTTGGATTTTCCCCCCAACACTCACTGCTGACAGCTTGGAGTCTTATTGGTGGATGGTACTTGCTTTAAGAAGGATTGCGTCATTGGTTGCAATAGACTGACCAAACTGGAAGCTTTACAGCTGAAACAAAATGTCATTAAAAAAACCCTTTTAATATTAAAAATGCTATAGGTAGATTTGGGCAAAACAAAAACAGACACATTTGCCTCTGATACTCTTTCCCCACAGTTTGTTACAAGGGGCACAGCCACCAATATTTAAATTTTACAATTCATTTCAGAAGTAAGAAAAAGTGATACCCCTAGTACAAGCCAAGCCATCCCTTCATGTGTGTCCATGTGCATATGCCCTGTAGGAATTGTGCATTTCAAATATAATTTGACAAGTCATAATGATTTCCATTAAAAGAGGGTCAGACATATAAACCATTGTGGTGCAAAACATACAAAAAGTAGTATCTTACAAACAGCTTGAGACAGTGGGTGTCTCATGCGTGCTATGGTGTTGCACGTGCTGAACATGTGGATGGGGGAATGGCAGAGAGAGACTTGCACAATTATACTACCCACACACTCTCTTCCAGTGCATTTCTTTCCCACAGAGCCTGGCACCTGTGGCAACCAGATATGTATAACTCTTCACTCTTAAATACATAAAGCTTTTCCACTTTGCTCTGGAAGAACCTGTTGGACTTCCTCTTTAAATATTTTAAAATGTTTCAGTAATATATACATAAATTAGCTACTCCAAGAAAGACAACAAATATTTCCATCCCTTCATAAATAGAGTCCTCATTCAGTCTTTTTTGTACACCCCACCCTGCTCCCCTCATCATCTTCTTCAGCCCAACCACATCCCTCCCAAATGACCCTGGGGGGCCAGCCACACTTCACACATGCCTCTTCATATGCAGAGCCAGATGATCTGATCGGGAGAAGGCACGGTCACATAGGTGGCACTGGAAGGGTCGGACCCCTGTGTGCTTGCGGTAATGGCGCGTGAGTTCATCTGACCGTGCAAATTTCCAGCCACAGCCTTCCCAGTTACAATGATAGGGCTTCTCACCTGGGAAAGAGAAAATAAATGTGTGGTGAGTTTTTTTAAAAAAATCTGGACATGGGTGCTTGTTTGGTCTGGGCACATGCAGTTTGCACAGACAATTAGCATGTGCAACTTCTGTGCACTGGTGTGTTCCTTAGGACTGCCCACCTGAATCTTTCACACACCCAGCAATATGCCTGTAGCCTAATGAGAAAGAAGTTCAAATGAAGTGCAAAAATTCAAACCTACAGCCTTTAACATCCCTGCCCAACTTATCACTCCCCTCTGATGTTATGGTTCTCAAACTTGGGGTTCCCACCAGATGTTCTTGGACTAAATCTCTCAGAAGCCACTTGCTGTGCTGCCCAGGATTCCTGGGGACCCCCAGGTTGGGAACCACTGCAAAAGCACATCCAAAGCGCCTCCACACTAGCTTTAACGTCCGCCCGTTTCCGTGTGCCAAATAACTCCGCTGGGCACAATTTAAATCCAGATTAACATCAGGGGGCCCACGCTGTCCTCCTCTCAGCACCTACTCCGGAGTCCTGCCTAACACACCGGACCTTCCTTGGGAGTAAACCTAGGCAGGATTACTCTTTACTCCCCGTTTCAGAAACACTTTTAAAGCCCCGAATAATAAGCGGTGAAAAACGCTCCGGCAGACGCAGCAAATCGTCAGCACACGAGCCACACAACACCCTGATAGACACCACTGGCCCGACCTACGCACGATTTACACCCCAATTCCAGGGAGGAAGGGGGGGGGACAAATAAACACATCACCCAGTCCACCCCGCCCCACCCTCAGCGCAGTGTTGAAGCCTGGCTTTAGGTTCCTCTTGGGTGCCTTTCCTTCTCTCCCTCAAGGAGTCAGGCTGGGATCCGCTTCTACAAGACCGTCCCTTCCCACCCACCACCCACCGCCCACTGTCCCAGCCTGGAGGGGGCGCAGTGCCTCTTTCCCTCGACTCCCCCGCCCCGCCGCCGCGCGCTCCCAGCGCCCTAGGCTCCAGCCTCGGGGGGCTCTCCCCCCCCCCCCCCCCGCGGTCGGTCGGTCGGTCGGGCGCGCCCTTCCTTACCCGTGTGGGTCCGCATGTGCGCCTTGAGATGGGAGCTCTTGGTGTAGGTCTTGCCGCAGCCGTCGTATTCACAGTTGTGGGTGGCGGTGCGCTTGCGAGCCCAGGGCTTGCGGCCCCTCTTGGGCTTGCCCTCCTCGGGGGGTCCCATCGGGGGATAGTAATCCATCAGCACGGGCGAATGGGGCGGCGTGACCAGGAGCCCGTGCAGGCCCTGCCCGTGGGGGGACTTCAGGGGCTCCCGGAAAACGCTGAAGTGTCCATGGAACTGGGGCGGGGAGGGCCCGGCGAAGTTGGGCGGGAAGAGGTGCGGCGGGGCTCGCGGGTAAGGGTGCTGCGGGGGCGGAGGGGGCGCGCCCATGGGCCCGTTTCCGTCTCCCAGCCCCTGGCACGACGGCGGCGGCGGCGGCGGCGGGCCCAGCGGCTCGGCGGAGAAGCAAGACGCCGACGGCGCTGGCCCCGCGTGGTGGAGCAGGGACTGCATCAGAAGGGGCTTGTGGTCAAGCGGGGCGGCGGCGGCGCCCAGGCAGTCGCCCGCGGGCGCGCTCAGCATGCAGGGCTGCCCGTCCATGGGCTCCTGCTTGACCCGCATATGCTCCAAGGCCAGGCCCCGAGGGAGGCCGGCGGCGGCGGCGTGCGCGTGGGACAGGCCGGCGGCGCGCAGCTCCGTGTATTCCCGCCGCTGGAGATCGCACGGGCCCGGGGGCGGCGGCGGGTGCAGATCCTGCGTGAAAAGCTCCGCCACGTAGCTGTGCCCGGGACTGGGCAGGTAGGACGGGGCCGCCGCCGCGTATTTGTTGGAGGGCTGGTAGCTGGAGCCGTCGCTGTCGTAGGTGGTGCCGCAGCTCTCGGGCGTCTCGGGCAAGGGGTAGTTGGGGTTCGGGTGGGCGGGCGGCGGCGCCCCTCCATTGGGCTGCCCGTTGGCGGTGTGCGCCAGGATGAACTCCAGGTCGACGAAGTTGCCGAGCTCGTCCGCTTCCCGTTTGATGCCGGCGGCGCCCTCCGAGTGAGGAAGGATCTGCCTCTGCTAGAAGATTGGGAGGGAGGGGGCGAGGGCGGGGGGGGGAGATCAAGGGGGGGAGGAGGGAGAGACAAAGCCGAGCGGCGGGGTTAGCCGGGCGCGGAAAGGATTAACCTACCAGAGGCGAATGCTGCTGCGGGGGGCCGCCCCGACACTATTTATAGCACCCCCAAACCTGCAGAACGGGTTACGCCATCCTTCCCTTTCCGACGTGTTTAAAGGAAAGCAGGGCGCGCCCGCGCGACTACTCACTTCGGATTAACCCCCCCCCCTCGCCTGAGCTCTCCCGACTCCCTGTGGCTCCTCCAGGAGCGGGCATGTTGGGCAACCCTACCCAGCGCTCGGACAAGAGCGAATCCGCATCGCTTCCTCCTGCCCCAAGTCGAGCGCGGACCTTCTCGGAATGCGATTAATTCCGGAGGAGTTAGTTAGCCCTACCAACTCCCCGTAGTTTAATTGGTTCTGCTCAACTCGAAGCTCCTCGAACCAGAACGATACTGGCCAAACCGGCCAGCGCAGGGAGCTCGGTTTCTCTTGGCCGCCTAGTGGCTTTCCACCTGCGCCCCTCCAAGCCAAGCCCCGGGAAAGGTCGCCAAGCTTCTCTGCCCCTGCCATTAGGCAAAAACAAGGCAGTGACCCCCGACAGCGGCAGCCGATGCTTAGACGCAGAAAAAGATGGAGGAATAAGAATGCCAGCCCGAATAAGAATGGCAGAATTATTTTTTAAATTTTCCTTCTTCATAGCAAAAAGCCTGGCATCTCAGGTATAGTGGCAGAAGCAGAACACAATTCTATCGCCAAAGTCCCAAGTCGGAGGCTGTGGGCCGGTGCCACCTTGGCTTTCACCTCAGGCCGCAAAATATCTCGGGTCGGTCTTGATCCAAAGTCACTTTCTAGAGCCTAGACCCTAATCTAGAGCCTAGACCCGAATCTATACACCCTGCGTTTCTTCCAGGAGTGAACATTTGAAACGCCAGTTGCTATAAGAAAACTTTTCAACAGCGTGGAAAAAAGGGAAGGGATGAGATTAAAGGTGGACTTAATCCCTCCTTGCTGTGTTTTCAGCTCTGAATCCAGATGTTGCTCCGGACGCAGTGATTCTCTCAATTCTAAACTAAACTTCAGAACAAAAAAATAGCAACACACACACACTGCCGATCGGGCGCAAAAATAATAACAAGCAACGCGCTTTTCTCTCTTTAGGGGGGGTATGAAATTTTCCTAGGGATGAGACTGCAAGGTAGATAACTAATTCCAGCAATCCTCAGGGGCAACTTTTTTTAATTTTTTTATTTTTTGCCCGAGTATTGGGCCATCAAATCAACCTAACCAAGAGCTCCACCCTGCTTTCTCTCGCTCTCTCTGCACGTACTCCTGGAGCCGGATCCGATTGTGATGGACATATGCTCGTTCCGGCCCATCCTCCCAAGATGCTGAAAATGCCGCCATTACCTCACAACAACCCTGCGAGGTGTGCTAAGGAACGTGCCGCTCCAAACTTTATTTTAAAAGAAGAAGAGGAGGAGGAGGAGGAGGAGGAGGAGGAGGAAAAGATGTTAGATCAAGTTGGTGCCACTTTGTAAAACTTCGGGGTGAGTTTGGAAGAAGATGGTAGGAGGACGAGAAGGGTCGGAGCCGAAGCGCCCCCATTACCCCCGCCCGCCATGCACCTCTTGCTGCCTGCCTGGGACAGTCATACCGTCCGAGTTTCTCTGGGTTTTTCTCCCTCCTACAAGGGCAAAGGAGGAAGAGCAGCAACGCCAGCAAAAGCCAGCGAGCACGATAGGAAGAGGGGGTGAAGTTTCCCCAAGAACCAAACAGAGCCGCTCCGGCACCCTCCTAAACTCGCACCCGGAACTCCAAGCAGGGAAAGCAACACGGGAACGGAGGGCAGAAGAGAGCTAATTGGGGGGGGGGGCGATTTTAAACGGAAAAACTTGCCAGGGGAAGGAGAAAAGCCTTAGCCACCGCTTCGTCCCGACTACCCACTGCCCACTCCCGCATCTCTCTCTCTCTCTCTCCTCTGACTGCTCTTGTTGCTAGAATTAAATATTATTAGCCGCTTTTCGGGTAAGGGCGTCGATTTAGGGGTGTGTGTGGGGGGGGGGGGGGGTGTCGTCGGCTCCCGTCCGACCGATGCCCGCTCTTGCCTGCGCCCCCCCTCCCCCTCGTCGTACCATTTCGGGCTGCCGGTCGTCCATCCGCACCAAGCCGGCAAAGGTGGAGATGGACGGCAAGACGGCTTCTTCCACGGCGACGCTCATCTTGCACGGGGTGGGGGGTGGGGGGGTTGCCGCGGCGGCTCGAGCGGAGGGAAAAGAGGCGCTCCAAACTGTCCCGGGGAGTGCGGCCGCTTTCCCCTCCAGGCACTGAGCGAGTCCCCAAGTCGGAAAAAAGTTCTGCGCTCCCTTCCACTAGTCCCACCGCTGAGAGAGAGGGAGAGGGAAGAGGAGCTCCGCCGCCGTCTCATTGGCCACGGGTGGCTGCATATTCATGAGGGTGGCGCGGCGCGCGGCCACGCCCACCGGCGGAGTCGGGCCAGTCAGGCCGAAAGCCCAAAGGGAGCCGCGTTGGCCGGAGTAGAAGTGAAGTCAACAAAAAAAGAGCATGCGAGGAAGGCGCGCCGTGTTCGCGTCGTTCCTGGGATTATATATATTAGGCCCACGAAGCGGCCAGGGAGACATTCCCCCGCAAGGGATCCACACACCCACGCGCGCCTAGGGACCCGGTGTCCTGTTAGCGGTGGCGAGAGATGGGGTCCTTTCTCTGGATGATCCTGTTCAGAGCGGTTGTTTCAGACAGGAGCGTTCGGAGGAATGGAGGTGGTGCCGAAGGCTTCATAGAAAATACAGTGGACCCTTGTATAACAAATAGCTTGTATAACATAAAATTTGTACAACATAAAAAATTCCAGAGATAGGGGGATTTGCTTAACATAATCGCCTATGGGGAACATCTGTACAACATAAAACGGGATTACTCCATTTTCAATGCATTCCTATGGAAAATTTGTATAAAGGAAAATTTGCTTAACATAATTTCATTTGGAACGAATTAATTCCTTTATACAAGGTACCACTGTACTAGAAATCTGAATGATCTGGAGGGCAGTTCCTTCGGTGCCTCCTTCTGTCATATATGAAGGAGCAGACTTCTTCTCCCCCCCCCCCAAGGGATTCCCTCCGACTCAGTGTTACAGCTTCCATCAGCCCCAGCCACCATGGCCATGTGATCAGAAGTGAGGGTGGCCGTTCAAACCCTCCAGGGAGGGAATCAGCCTGGGGGAGGTGTTCCTAGGCTGCAAGCCCTCTGGGTATTTTTATTTTATTTTATTTTACATAATTTTTTAGCTGCCCCACTACCAAATGGTCCAAATATCCATCTCCCCTCCTCCTTTGTCAAGTGCCTGCTAACTTAACAGGGTTAATAATAAAAATAAAAACAAGATCCATGCTATTGTTGTTATATGGAGTCAACAGAGGGTATACTGCACAGATAGGAAGGAATAACTTTGGAAGAAGTCCCCTGGAATGTGATGAAAAGGGGAAGAAGTCCCCTGGAATGTGATGAAAAGGGGAAGAAGTCGCCTGGAATGTGATGAAAAGGGGAAGAAGTCCCCTGGAATGTGATGAAAAGGATAACAGAACCACAATTTGGAAGTGACCTAATATAACCCAACTCCTTACCCAAAAGCAAGATTTCCAGCCAGACATTTCTGCAGGAATGTTTCCAGGAGAGAATAAAGTTGCATAGCATATTGATATGTTGGCCTAATTCATGCCCTTAATGCACATCACTACCATACAGTGCATCTGTCTGTGTGCATTAAAGCAAAAACTTTTGGGCTTCCAAGGGGTGAAACCCTATCTATGATCCTGACACGTGTCTTAGCTGAAAGAAGCCTACCAATCTGCTTAAAATCTCAGAAACGAAGAGTCCTACAGCCTCCAACATCCATTGCTGAACTACTCTCACCGGTTAGGACGTTCAGCCTAGAACTTAGCCTTGGTGCCTCACCTGATCATCATTTGTGTAAGGGAAGGGGAAATTGTCCCATATCCTGCCTTGTGACTGCTGCCCCCCCCAGTCTCTTTTTCTGCCTTATGTGTGAAAGGCAATACTGTATGTCAAATCATATAAAAATAAATTGTGTTTTTCTTTCATTAAACAATACTGCCTGGTGTATTTTCTCCATTTAAATGGTATGATAGCTTTTCACCTTCTAAGATCTTTTTTAAATATTTGAAATATCCCCCTCAACACTATTTTGTTCTGATCTGGTCAAACTTAGGCTCTCTATCCTTTCTAAGATTCCTTTTCCTTCCATCATCTTTGCTACTATTCTGTGAATACATTCTGACTGGACATCTGTTTCTTTAAAAGTAAAAATACTCAGAAAACTTAAGAGTCTGAATTTTTAAAAAATATATTTTAATTTTTTTTTTAATTTTTTTTTTTTGAGGACTTCAACTCCTGCAGCCGCACTGACTGGAAAGTGTAAGAGTTGCAGTTCAAAAAGTAAATTTTCAGCCCTTGACTGAGATGAAAGCAGTATTCCTCTCCCAAATTGGAACCAGAACCTGGAGTAGCGACAAAGCTATTTCAGGTCCTTTTGAATCTTTTGAAGCAATGCTTTCCTTGATACAAAGGGCAAATGTTGCTCACCCAATTTGTCATAGAAACACACTGATGACTTGCATTTAGTTTGTTATCTATGCTAATCCCGAAAATGGTTCGGGACTGTTGCTGCTTGTCCAGTTACAGTATTTCTATATCTTAGACCTGTTTCCTCCTTCTTGCCACACTGGTTTCTCTTTTTCTTCTAATTTTGATTGCTCATTCAGTTGATCACATTTTAGCTTGAGAAAGACCGTGAGGTTTCCTCTTAGGCCTTGCAATGAAACAAAGTTATGGGGCAAGGTTGGGATGATGGTTTCCAATCAAGGGCCTTTGATTCATGGAAAAAGGGAGTTGGGAGCCGCACTAAAGGAGGGCAGAACCAGAGTCAAAATGAGTGAAGTCTACAGCACAACCCTTTCTTCTCCCGTCTCCCCAACTTCCATGTCACTCAACTTGTAATTAATCTGAAGGCCACATGCAACCCCGAAGCCACAAACGTCCAACCTAAGATGTAAGGCACATACAGTGTGGACTGTTGTTTTAAAGCAAAGACAACACCCTTCCCTATGATCACGATGCCAATTCGGAAATTGTGTCTGCCCTAAGCAAGAGTATGTTAGGAAACCCCAGAAAAATCAAAATGGGACGAGGAGCTGATAGGTATGTCTACTAGACTGTGGGGTAGATTAAATTATTCCAGTTGCACACAGGGAAAGAGAGAGAGAGTGAAAAACAGATGCAAACACAGATGCCTGAATCTTGTAAGAAGAGTCCTTCCTTACAAATTGTTAGGGAGTTTTTTCCTTGGGTCATCCAACCATATCCCATCTTATGTCCTTTTACTGTAGTTCCCTAGGACAGTCCAAGGAGATTCAAAACAGACTCCTCTAGAATGTTTGCAGTGCCTCCAGTTCTTTATCATCAATACATCTGAAGAGCACTATCTTCTTAATTAACATAGTTTATTGCAATAGACTCACAGCTAACTTGAATGGAATGCCATCGCTTGATCTCTTTTGCAGTTTCATGTTAATCCATTTATTAGTATATTTTGGATGTGGATATTTATTATCCTTCCTACCTCTTTCATAAATTAACAAGCAGAGGTAATGTAGATTGGAAGGACCAAGGCTTTGCATTTGCCCCTGCATATGACACACACCATTGCTTGGGAAGAGTATCATGGAAAAGTAACATAAGTTGAACTTCTAATTTCTACTGCTTTAAAGTGCCTAAAGTCAATCACATCCACAAGAAGAGGTATGTGTTCCAAGACGCAGAGATAACATGCACACTTCCCTAATGTGGGGATGTGCAGACTTAACGCTGCCTGCCTTCCAATCATACGCTTCTTTTCCATGAAAAAGTATTGTATGTCCAAAGTTGCTCAGGATAACTCTGCAATAAACAGGTGGTGGTTATTGCTACCTAGAGCCTTAGTGGGTAACACCTCCTGTTAATTTACATGGAATATCTCTTTGTATGTACATTCCAGTATGACAATCTCCCCTTGCACTTTCCAGAGAAATGATGCACACATGCACGCACACGCACACACACACACACACACACACCATACTTAGAGCGAGATATATTACATGCACCATCCACTCTGAGTATGTTGCCCTATTTACTCTACCCCCCCTTTGCTTAATCCAGTCCTAGAGGCCATGCATACATCCTGTCCCATCTTGGTTCCCTGTCTACTTACAAGACTGGTGATGAAACTGTGAGAACTGTTGCGTATGTCTACAAAGATCGCTTCCTACTTTCAACAAGGGGATGTCCAGAGGAAAGTCCTTTTTTTCCTATTCCAGTTAACTCTTCTTCTTGTCTTGGGAGCGTGGCTTTTGCTATGTGGATCTATCTTTATATTTTAATCTAAATGACATTTTCTTGAAATAGATATAAAATTAGGGTAGGTCACAACATGCTGAAGTGGAGAGTTCTCCTGTCCAATTCCACTCCTTAGTTTTCCATGCCGTCCATCAGTCAACAGTGAACGCCTCATGAACATTCCCAGTCCTTATTGAGTTCCACATATTAGTGTTATCTATATTGCTGCAATTTTCTACATTTCTCCCATCACACTGATATGTTCCACTTGTGCACGGGTGGTCCCATATGAGCCAGTAGTTAATGTTTGTTGCAATTGCTTTATAGAAGTGTTGGCCAATCTATGGCGCAGGTGCCCACATGGAGCCCTTTCTGTGGGCACATGACATCCCCCCCATCACAACCACGGAAGAGAGCCGGGCAAAGGGGAGGCAGCAGCTTATGGGCTAATTAGTAGCCCCATTTTACTCTCCAGCTACCCTGCTTCTGGGAGACCCAGAGTGGCGTGACTGGAGAGTAAACTGGGGCTACGGATGAGCCCACAAGCCGCCTTTCCGGATGGGATGGTACTCTTCAGGAAAGCAAGGATCGAAGAGCAGGTTTTTTAATTTCCCACCGCCACATAACCCTTGCTGTGGTCGCAGGAAAGGCCTAATCCACACAACCCCTAAGATCCGCTGGCCACTTAAATTCGGACCAGAGATCTTAGGGGTTCCTCGCTCTTCCTCTGTCCCCACCCCCCTCGGCACTTCCTGGTTGCTGGCTGCCTGAGGGACGGAGAAAAAAGAAAGAAAAGAATGCCTTCTTACCTCCCTTTTGTTCCGGGCAGCATTCAGATCTCTTAAAGGGGCGGGGCACAAAAAAAGAACAAACGGAAGCCAGGAGAGCCCCGCACTCACTATCCTTACACCGGATCAAATATTTGTCACCTCCAAAAAGCAGGTACAAGAAAACTGCTGTTTGGTCTTGCTAAAGTGGGCGGGGTCGCACTTAATTGTCTGCAAAGTCCGGAGCTGGTGGGTAAACATTTTTAAGGTCCGGACCTTGCAGCCATTTGTGGCGGAGCTTAGGGGTCGTGTATAAACGCCCAAATTCAACAGTCTCTTCTTTGATCCTCACCTTCTCAAAAGGTAGCACCTGAAGCATTTGTAAACTGGGTATCATTGTATTCAGGTTAAATTTCCATATTGGCACTTTGGAAAAAATAAATGGATTTTGAATTGCAGTTTTGGCATTCAGACTCTAAAAGGTTTGCCATCACTGCTATATAGGATTGATCACAACAGAATTTTCTCACAAAGAAGTGTACTTGGCACTGCAGTTTTTGTGACTATTTGTCTATTTAACAAAGGTCCCATTATGTTCATTCTCAGCATCTGCAATCCCTCAAGTTTTTTGGAAGCAATATGAATGAAGGAATTCAACTCTTTTTGTTTAAGTTACTTTAGAAATCTCTCTTTTACTTGCTGAAATTCCACAGCTTTCTGGGCATTCAGACTTTAATACTTGTTTTTACATCAATTAAGTCATTTTAAATATAATAGAACTTGGAATATTTGGTTCTTGCACAGCAGAAAGTATTCCACCAATTTAAGTGGTTAAAATTCATTAGAATTCATCTGGATCCCATGTTGGGGTCCCAAATATGGGAAACATGTCCACCAACCCTGTATATGATTATGCATGTCTTTGAATTACAGCACATGCAAAAAGAGTGACAAGAGCTAGACTTAATTTTGTAAAAACAGATTGTATATATTGACCTACACCTCAAGTTACAACAAAACAATTAGTCTTTGAGGTATCATAGCCCCCTTAATTTCTACACATATTATAGATTAATATTTTACAAATCATCTGAATGATGTTTATGTCTCAAGTCTTGGTGTCCTCTGCTTTCAAAAACATCATTCCTAAACTACAGTATGTTCTTCCAAGTCTAATTTTTTCTCTAGATAATGTGAGTGCTCTCAGTGTTCGTTGTATAATCTGCAGGGTGATAGTTTTATCACTTAGTATGCTGTCTCAGCTGTCTTTTCTGTGAGCAACAGTGGCTGTGTGTATGTGTGGTAGGATAGAGATAATTGTTATTGCTTTCTGGTCGCCTTTTGTAATAGGAATAAATGCATTAAATAAATAAATAAATAAATCTGCATTGTGAGCAATACTTAAAAAACAAGAAAAACCAATATGGTCCATTCATATGTACAGTAAACCCTTCCTCACAGCACATCGGGTGGTTGATTCCTCTTGATTTTTTTACAAACTGGAGGCTCTCTTTTTCACACAGAACCATGACACTCACTAGGCTAACTTGAAGCAAAACCCATGTTCTATGGGCTAAAAAGTTACTTTTTCTAGCTTTGCTCATAGAGCCAGGTGATAATATAGTGGGAAGGAGAGTCATGTATGCCGCCTTGACCTCAGTGGCAGTGAAGAGGAAAATAGGTATAACTAATAAATAATACCCTGGATATACAATGTCTGAAACTTTTTTGTGGTTTGTGTATCAAGGTTCAGAACAGCCTATAGAAAAGCCCTGGTGGGAGTGCACATGCTAAACCATGACCAGGAAAATCCCTGCTCCCCACCCCCATATGTTGGCCTACAGTTCTCATGTTTATGTACTCTTGCATATACTGGGTGGGGCAAAAGGATGTTGTAGCTATAAACATGCAGTGGGCCAATGGTTTGCCAGCCCTGAAGGACACAGAGGCACCCTCGGGCTCTTATGGAGCCATACAAGATGCATCCATTAGGAAATAAAAGTGTCTGTTGCCTTCCCTCTGTAGCTGGGACTTGGCCTCCAGCCGCTCAGTACCAGGAAGCATCTTAGCTGTTGAGTTTGTGGAGCAGCGATAGCCCTTATCTCTCTGACCCTGTTGCCTGTAGAAAGTTTCTCATCTCCAGTTACCTTTCTAAGAACTTTGGGTTGATTTTGCTGCTTCGAAGGCATAAGAGAATGACACAAATAATGTACATCAAGGCAAAGGCAAACTCTTTTTGTTGAGCCTGAATCTAAAGCTACTCTTCCAGCTACTCTCCTTACCAGACTTTAATTATCAGGGTGGAGCAGCAACAATGAATTGTTGCTGTAATCCAGAAGAGCAACAACTATGCAAATCTCACTCCAAAAGAGCTCCAGTACTCTTTCCCAAAGCACCTGCTGGTATCTGTCAGGAAACTACCTCTTTATAATCCCTATTGCTCATATTTGTTTTAAGTTCAGAAATTAAGTCATTGGCAGTGGTCTAGCCTTCCCATTAATTGGAAAGTATTTCTCCCTTCACTGTGTATTCTAAACGCAAAACACTGTTCAAGCTTGGCGAATGAGTTGGCTGCTGTGCTTGGGTTCTGGTGGCCCTAGTTCTTGCATATTTAAGTGACTCATTAGGCCAACGATCAACACTATTGTGAAACTATGCTGAATAACATATACCGTAATTGCTTGGAATATTTTCATCCTAAATTTCAATAAGATATGTGTAGAAAGCCATGGAGCCGACAGGGTACCAGCAATGAGATCCAGTGCTTTCATCTGAAGAACCAAAGAAAAAAGACAGAAAAACACAGATTACCAAATTATTTAATACAAGTATCTTCTTATGGAGCTTCATGATGCAGTAGGTAAACTGTAGTAATGCAGCCAAAACTCTACTCCTAACCTGAGTTCAATCCCAGGTAGCTGATTCAAGGTTCACTCAGCCGTGCCTCCTTCGGAGGTTGGTAAATTAAGTACAGCTACCAAGCTTGCTGGTCAGAGCGGTGATGACGTGTAACCTGCATAACAAAACTGTAAATTGCCCAGAAAGTGCTTTGAGAGCTATGAGATAGTATAGAAGCAACACATTGTGCTTCTAAATCCTAAAGCTTTCTCCAGCCTGCTGCCCTCCAGATATACTAGCATCCCTATTGGCTTCAACCAGCAAGGTCATGGGAACTGCAATTCAATACATCTGAATTACGACAGGAGAAAGGGAAAACCTAAGTATATGTTGACATCAGGTTTTTGGTGGCAGAGGTAAGAGTGGAAGAGTGATAGCCACAAGATTCTTGTAAATAAGGTTTTCTTTTTAGTAATGAAGTCCCCTATATGACCTTGAGCCAATCCCTCTGAGTTCAGTCACCCTCGTACAGTACTTACGAAGGCAAAGGAGGGAAGGGCATGAATGTCACCTTCAGTTCTCAGAAGAAGGGTCAAATATGATTATAATTAATAAAGACCCTAAACTTCAGATATAGAAGCCACACAGTGTAATATTTGGGAATAATACAAGCATAATGACTTGGAAATACGTCCCCCTGAAATCTACTGGATCTTTCAGCATGAATAGAATCAGGCAACAAATGTCTCATCATAGAACAAGCTCTGGTTTTTATTTATTTATTTATTAAAACTATCTTTAATTGTACATGTTTTATTCATTTATATTAAATGCCCTTTAATTTTTCAGCTGCTCTTTATCCTTCTGTACACTCAAGGAATAAATTTTAAACAAATAAAATCCCAAAATATGTTGTCAAAAGCTAGAGAACCAGCAAAAGTAATGAAACAGACTGGACCCGCTAATTAAAATACACCTGCAAATGCACAAATAGCCCCTCCATGCAGATATGAGAGAATATTCCATAGGTGAGATGACACATCTGAGAATATTCTCTCCTTTTTTGATACCTCATGTACCCGGGCAGAATTAACTAGCGAGTGAGGAGAGAGGCATCTGAAGTGCTACTTCCTATTAAAGTAAACAATACTGGACAAGACAGACAAATGATCTGACTTGTTATGAGTCATGAAATGTGACATTAAGTACATTATGAAATGTGTTATGTACAACAGAAAGTGTTTTTGTGGAGGCCATGATACAATCCACAAAATTTAAAATAATGGACAATCTGGTTATAATTCCTACTCTGCATGTTCTGTGGGTCTGAAATAGTATTAAGATATCTTAAAATATCTGTCATGTCTCATAAAAGTAGCTTCTTCCAAAATGGGAGAGGCCTTTAAATAGTGTGTGGCTCAAATCCTGTTATATATGTCATGCAATGTAAATATGGTAATTCCTTACCCAATTTGCAATTCCAGAAGGCTCACCCATTATATGGATCTGTAGGGACAAGGTGGTGGGGAGGAGAACTAGGATGCTTTTAATTGCCCTGAAAGCCCTGCAGCACACCTGTGGCTGATGACAAAATCTAAAGTGTGCTGCAATGTTCTACCAATGAGATTTCAGCCAATATTGGAGAAACCTTGAGCTGACTAAACTTGAAGGAGTAAGTGTTTATGAGCAGTGTCTTCAAATCAGGTATTGTGTCAGAGCTTTTAGACTTTACTGGGGGAAATATGGACTCATTCTCAGCTCATTGGACTAGGAAGCAATGGAGAAAACAAGAACAGGCTTGCTCAAAAGTCAGGGCCAGCTTCACCATTTGACAGTATGTTGACCATCTGAAGTACCACATGTCAGCGAGCAGAGGGGGCAGCCCCTGACTTGTTTTTTCCTGAACGTCCCAAATGTTCCCTCAGCTCAAGTCTTTAAACTGGTTTGCTGCCTCCAGTCAGGCATGGCAGAAGGTACCCCAGCATCAACTGGCAATACCATGTGGTTCTGTAAAGGTGAGTGTGAAGGAAGCTACCCTGAAGGGGCTGAAGGCAAGAGAGTGACACCTGCACCACAAGAGAAAGAGAGGGATGAGTGGTTGGAGAAGCAAAAGAGGAGGGAGGAACGTAGGGCCACTCAGGATAAAGAAGCAGAAGAACGTGAGATGCTGTGGAAACGGGTTAATGACTCCCTGAAGATTCTGGAAAGGGAGAAGGAGGAGGGAAAAGATAAGGCCCCGGTTAAGGTAGAGAAGGAACCAGAAACGGTGGGAAAACTGAGCCAATCAGCAGTGGTGGAGGTGGGGTTTGGACAATGTAAAAAGGAAACACCACGTGTCTTGCCCCCAGACTGGGACTGGGTATGGATGGAGAACCCATGGACTGGCAACTGGGAGCAGATGATGATGCCTAAGCCAGAGGCTGAAAGCTACAGAAGATGTGCTCACCGCCAACGTTGTTCTTATTGGGGTGAGCGGGAGGCTCGTGACTGAGTACAACCGTATGAGAAAGGAGATCAGAAAGAACTGGCTTGGGAACAATGGCTAGCCAAGCTGAAGGAGGAGGAGGAAAGAACTGGGAGAATGTGTACCGGGAGGGGGTCTGACCTTGAGAGACGACTATCCCTTCAAATCCCGCCACCAGAGACGTCCTGGGCCCAAACTCACTTCGGAGATTGGGGTGCAAGTGCGGGAACTGAGCCTCTCCGACAAGGAGGGGAAGGAAAGTGGTGGAACCAAGTCTCCCCAAGATTAGAAGGAGGTCTAGATTTTTCTGTGTTTACTCCTTCATATGAATCCAAGAATAATCCATTTATCGTTGATGTTAAAGATGTTGGAACTGTTATCAAGAAAAGAGACTCCTTTGTTGTGGAAGAATAAAACAAAAGTCCCGTTTATTCTTTCAAAGATGTGTCTTTATTAAAACCTGAGGGGCGGAGTGCCTGGGAGAAGCAAGAACCCTCACAGTGAGCCTTTTTTCCTTTCCATACAGCAAAACAGTTTGGCCCAACTCTGCCCAAAGATACTATCAGCAGGAGTGGTGGAGGGTATTTATATTTTTGCTGGACTACTCACACACGAAACCTATTTGGGCCCAGTCTTAACCTAGTTTACCTCCCATTGTTGGATGAGGATAAAGTGGCTTGACTCTCATTCATATCAGCCTAAATTCAACTGAGACATTGGAGTATTTATGCAAACAATAAATAAGTAATTAATACAATTATTTATCACTATTAACAGTTCTTCTCTGGAATAACAGAATAGTAAACCACTTCTGAGTACTCTGTACTTGGAAAACCCTGAAAAGAGTCACCATGTTGGAACTGACTTGATAGCACACAGATATTATTATTATTCACTATTAAACAGAACTCCAAAAATTAAAGGTCATCTGTCAACTGAATAAGTGGGATAGAAATCTAAGACTATTACTTGTATTCACAACAGTAGATTCTGAGTTTGTACAAGGTGACAGGGAAGAAGAATCCTTTCCTATACTAGAAGCTCCATAATAATTATATTGGGCTTTTGGAGTTAATTGCTGAGACAGCTCCGCATCTTCAGCTAGTGAAAAAGATCCCAGAATTAAAAGTGCTCCCTCTACTTCCTGCATCCAAAGTTTCCCTCTATCTATTGTTTATCTTTGTCATCAGTCGAGATTGTGTTAATTCATGAGAGTCTGTGAATGACTTTGGTCCCCTTACTCTTCTTTCCACCTAGCCTACTCCACAGGGTTGTTGGCGGATACAGTGGGGAGGGAAAGAGTTGTGTATGCCATGAACTCATAGAAGGAAACATGTGATATGAATAAACGAAGTTCAGTAAATAAATTCTGCTCTTGATTGTATATCAAGATACTCTGAATGGAGGGAAGGAAAAATGCCAAACTAGTCTCCTAGGGCTATTACCTTCCAAAGAATTATCGTTACTCACCATATTGTTAAAAGCAGGGGAGGGGACCTTGCAATACAGTATTTTAAAGACTAAAAGTGTTACTGAGGAACTTACAGTACAAAGAGTATTTAACTGTCTCGTTTAGAGCCAGGGGTTAAACCTTGTGCCTCAAAGGATAAGAGATTTTATCTGACCACAAACAGTGAACTCAAAAGATACAGCGCCTATAAACAGTAGAGGTGATGGCACAATCCCTAATCACAATTCATTACACACTACAAAGGCAGGTTGTCCTAGCTCCGGGTATACTCCAGAAATACCGTGGCTAAACGAAGTGAGTTCGATTTGAGGGTTTACCTTTCATTGCCCCTAACCAAGCGGCAGGAAAACGAAATACAGTACTGCAAAAGAAATCCAGTCCGGAGCAACCACAGATTAAGGGCAGTTCCATTTATCATCTCTTGGCAGCTTTTTCCCGCCGATGGAAGGAAAACAATGTTATCAGGAGAAGCGTTTGCTTTTTCGAAAACCTTCCTCAAGATGGCGGGGGAATTCCAAATCTCGCTCCCCCACGGAGGGCGGTGGTCCATAAACTCTAAAAGATCCCCGACGACTCCCTAAAGCAGAGATTGCCTGTGGCATCATCAGACGGTCACAGCGGAGGTTCGGGGGGGGGGCGGTTGAGTGCGTGTGTGTGGCGGGGGGTGCGGGCAGCGGCGGATTCGCTCAAGCCTTTCCCCACAAGGGTCTCTTTGCGTGGTTAATTGCCACCTCCCTTGCCCCCAAGTCTCCTGTCTCCTCCCTTGTGCTTCGGATAACCGAGTGCTTGTACTCTAGGTTGTATGTACTGTGTACGAGGGATGAAGTGGTGCAGGTCACGCCGCTCAGTTGCACCTCCCCCTTTTAAACTATTATTTTTCGCAGCCTAAAGCCCGGTTCAGATCAGTTTTAATCAGAAGTTGCGTTGAGTTTAATGAAGCTCCTTTCTAAATAAGTAAGTTTAGAAGATTACATTCACGATTAACTTGGGCAAGGTGGGGGACGACCTCGAGATTTAAAATGACAAATAATGCACCCTCTCCCGCAGCTATTGCTTTTTACAACCTCAAATATACAGTCAAAATGTTAAGCCAGTTATGGTTTATTTCGCTCTTCCGTTGACTAAATGGGACTAACTGTTAACTGGATTTAATGTTGACAGCATACATGCTTACCTGGACATATCTTTGTTCTGAATAGACATCTATATAATTTCAGTCCAATTTGTTTCCTTTATCTCTGGTTCTGTGGTTTTTACAGCCCATTTCTAATTAAATCAGCTCAAAAATTATAGCTAGACTGCCCTGCATTTGATGAAATCTAGAATAATGTAAATTAGCAGGAACTTTTATAATGGATTTATTCATGTAGGATCCTTGTGACTACAATACGTTTAGGCCTCCAGGCTCATTGGTGTAGCATTCATCAATTGATATTAAAATAGCACAAGACCAAATTCAGTGCAGTATCATTTGTCTTTGGTAAGCATTAAAAAAATCTAGTGGTGGGTTTGTGTGTTGGCTCAGTGGGCTGGGTGGCAGCTTGGCGGTTTGAATCCTGGGTGCCACGCAGTGGCACAAGCTCTCAGCTGTTAATCCAGCTCCTGCCAACATAGCAGTTCTAAAGCATGTAAATGCAAGTAGATAATAGGTACCGCCATAAAAAGCAGGAAAGTAAACAGTGTTCCATGTGCAGAAATGTGTTCAGCCATGTTGGCCACATGACCACGGACTTGCACAACACTGGCTCTTTGACTTGAAAACGGAGATGAACACTGCCCCTAGAGTTGGACACAACTAGCATGCATGTGCAGGAGGAACCTTTACCTTTACCTTCTTCTAGAAGCAGAAGCTCCATTGTCCTCCATTTGTAGATACAGAAATTTGCAATCCAAGTGGCAAAAGGGATTTACATAAATGTTGAGTCTCCATTTAGCAACTGATTCAAGTAATCTAATCTAGTTGTGAATAGCAATTGAATGTCAACTTCTGTATATTGTAAAAGGGATTTACATAAGCGGTAAGTCTCCATTTAGCAAGTGATTCAATTAATCTACTCTAGTTGTGACTAGCAATGGAATGTCAGCCCCTGTATATTGTGGCAGAAAATACTTAAGAGGGGATTTTCAGTGTCTAGCCCTCATTTGAAAATGTACCACACTGCGGACATTTTTTTTTCATTCCCCCCCCCCTTATCTGCCTTCATGAAACTGAAATAAGCTTGAAAAATAGTTTGCCATGCTAGAGAAGACTGTGGACTCTAGACCTGTTACAGTCATCATTCTCTCATGATTCTTTTAATAGTTAGAGACATGCAAAATGTCAATTAAATATTTCCATGCTAGAAAAACTAACCCCTCCTATTAATAGGAAGGCGATTTAGGGCTAGAGTTATTTTCCAGAACAGGCTCTAATGCTGAAACTGACTGAAACAGCTGACTGAAACAGCTGGCCACTTAAATTCGGACCAGGGATCTTGGGGGTTCGTTGCTCTTTCTGCGTCCCCACCCCTCCGCACTTCCTTGATCCTGTCTGCGTGAGGGGAGGGAGGAAGAAAGAGAGGAAAAAATGCAGGCTCACCTCCGAAGCCGGTCGAAGCCCCCTCATCCTGATTCCTTCTCTTCTATTTTTTTTTGCCTCCCGCCCCTTCTCTTAAAGGGGCGGGAGGCAAAAAACCCAAACAGAAGCGAGGAGAGCCCCGCACTCACCAGGTTAAATCCGGACCTGGGGATTTTCACTCTTCTAGAGCAGGTACAAGAAAAGTGTGCTGGGACGTGCTTAGGTGGGCGTGGTCGCACTTAATTTCCTGCAAACTCCGGAGCTGGTGGGGAAACAATTGTAAGCTCCGGAGCTGGCAGCCATTTGTTGCGGAGTTTAGGGGTCGTGTACAAAGGGCCAAACATAACTGAAGATAAAACATTACAGTACATTTATCGGGCATGGTCTCCTTATGGCCGGCATTTCTGCACTGTTCCATGCTTCACATATGGAGGGAGCAACATCAACACTGATAGATAGGGCAGTGATGTTTTTTCCTAGAATCCTGCTGACTTGCATTCCATGATCACTAAAGGAATTCCACTGTAAATTGTTGATCTTTTTATGTCCCAGGCACACTAAGCAAAACACAGGCACATAATTTGTGGTTGAGTACTAATTAAATAAAACATTTTAGAAGTAGGAACAGCTGTACTCCATTAAAAAGCACTAATAGATCCTTTTCTTTCCTTGCTTTCTGTATTTGCTAGGATGAATCAAATGGCCATGACAGAGAGATCACTTTGAGAGCGAGCATAATTTCAAATCAACTCTCTTGGCAACAGTTGTTCCATAGAATTTCCAACCATGCTGGAAGGTAGCTGATGATATGCTTCCTTCCATGTCACGACTAAAGAAGCCATGCAGGGGAAGGTAAAAGAAGAGGTGAGGCAAGAAGGAAACCAGGTACAACAAAAACAGTAGTGCACCGGCCCTTGGAAGATTTTATTCAGTGCACATTTTCACGGATTACAATCCATTAGGAGTTTAGACTGGACTGGATGTGTTTCTTCTACTAATAGATGCCATTAGGCTTTTACTTTTGTTATATATACTGTAAAGAGTAATATGGCTACCTCTGTGGAAAAGGAGAAATCCAAACTTTTTAGAAAGCAGCAGTATCTCAGATCCCTGAGCTTCAGTGTTTTGAAATGGCTGGAAAGTGTTACTACTTAAATTTACTATCGCATGATTTGTATTGCCACAGAAGGGATGGGATGATTGTGGGGTTATTTGCTGCAAGGTCAAAATAATTTGATAGCTTTGGATGATGATGAGTTTTAGAGGCAATAATAAAATCTTAGCATACTGCTGCTGATCTGTAATAGACTTCGTTCTATTGTACAAGTGCCATTGCGAGTGAGACTTCTGTTTATATCTTTGCATTAAATCAAAACCTAGGCATGGATAATACACATGTGCGTGCATGGCAGTGCATGTGTATGCTCTCTCTCTCTCTCTCTCACTCACTCACTCACACTCACACACACACACACACACACACACACACACACACACACACACACACACATACACAAGCTGTAATTACTTGGATGGTTCCATTTGGAACATTTTTGCTTTGATCATATCCCTTGATGCAGTAGTAGTACTGGCCTTTTCATTGTTCAGCTCTTTAGACCCTTTGTTATGGATCTTACTGGCCCTCTGCATTTCTCTTTATATACCCCTGTTATTTTTAACTATGCCTACGCAAATCCTAGATCCGGAATGAGCTGCGGCTCAGGGCCAAGGGGAAATGGATACGGCACAAATTTCCTGCCCTTTTTTACCTCTCTTCCTCTATAACATGCTAAGCACAACTTTATTTTACTTCTGCTCTTTAACTTTCACTGTTACAGGAAAGGCTGCCAGCAGCCCAAATGAGTGTCATGAGGAGATAGCCCCCAGAGATTCAGTCATACAGGTGGAGAACAGATTAGCCAAGTAACATAGTGATTCCTCGTCTTCAGGGGTATGCTTGAGATGTGTAAGATAAGGATGAAAGGTGAGCTGCTAAAGTAGCAGGCATGTCTCTTACCTCCAGGGCAGGCAAAAAGGATCGAATAAAAGTTTTGGAAATGTTACTTTTTCAGAATACAACTCCCAGTTGGCACAGGTCAACATATCTCCTGACCACTTTTCCAACTTCTGGGTTAAAGCATAAGAGTGCAGGCAACAGGGCAGATACTGGATGCAGCACCCCCAGTCTTTAATAAGAATAAGGGGGAGCTCTTGCTGTCCAAACATATCATGCATGGCCATTCAGCCCCACCTAGACCCAACAACCACCCCAGCTGTTTCCCTAGTTGGAAGGTGAGTCTGCATAATAATAATTCTTTGTCATCTGTTTTGTTTTCCTAGAAGAACACAACATTTTTCTTCAGCACATACGTTGATGAGTTAGTGATGCTAAAGCTCCAGTGGGCTGAAGGTGTCCTCCATGGATCTTCTTCACTTTCCCCTCTTCAATGTCCCAACAACCCTGTCAAAGCTAAGGTCAAGCTAAGAAAGAAAGACTGGCCAAATCATCCTGTGATTTTCAAACTGTGGCATGAGTGATTTGAGAGCTTATGTCCTGAGTCCCAGGCCAATGCTCTAAACACTAACATCAATACAAAAGGGATGGCCCAAGGATTACTTTTTGAGTGAGGCTGACACCTCAAAGCATTGAGTGCTTGAGATGCCCATTGACTTACCATCACCTGGCCCTTTGGTACCTGTGCCCTCATCACTATCCTTGCTATGTAGGAACACTTAGGGAGAGAATGAGGAAGAAGAGCCCTGTGATGGCGATGGGTTGTTTTGAATCACTTCGGGCTGCCTGGTTAGTCCCCTTGGGAGCGTGATGCTGCATAGCCAGCTGTTTACTAAAGTCTCAGGAATTGGGTACAAGGCATTCTGGCTGACTATACGCACTAAGGCCTGGGTCTTTGGTCACCCACATTATCTTAGCCCCAAAGAGTCAGACCCAGAACAGAGTCAGCAGCTCCATAGCAGTTATACTCCAAAGATGACCAGGCAGTTAGTGGGCATTCAACACATCCCATTACTGCTGCTGCTGCTGAGTTTTTCCTGCTTCTGCTTCCCTCTGTAGGTATTAGGGCTCAGCATGATGGGACAGGCCTGTCCTCCCAGCTCAGATCACCTGTCCTCCCAGCTCAGATCGTAAGAGATTTTGCACTGGCACTGAGTGAGTACACATAGAGATTATTTCTGGTACTCTAACAATACAACACGACAACAGATTTGTAATGCTGCATACATAAACCTGCACAGGGTCCGTAGGATCTAAATTTACAACTGATGTCGGTCTATACACATACTGTAGGTTCATCCATAATCCAGACATCAGAGATTTATTTACTGATGATATAATTTATCCCATACATTTCCAATGTTCAGTGATAGCTCTGATTAAGCTAAAGGCATTACTATTAATTAATTGTAATAATATATTTTCTACTTATTGCAAAACCAACCACACTTTTGAGGAATCTACATGAACTCTATAGTGTTATGATGTTTATTTCTAAACTTTTTGAACCAAGGCTGCTCCAGTAATTTCATTAGGGACTGTAGTAAGAAGTGTGTCCTACAGGAAAATATATACACATAAGGAAGACCATACGATGCAGTTTTATAATGGGTAAGTACATGATCCATTGTGACCTACAGTTAAAAATTCACAAATAGAAATAAGGTTGGTATCTCATGTACACTTGATTAGGGATTACAGTACTCTGTTTTCAATGCATTCCAATGGGAAATTTGTATAAAGGAAAATTTGCTTAACAGAATTTCATTTGGAACGAATTAATTCCTTTATACAAGGTACCACTGTATGTATGTATGTATGTGTGTGTGTGTGTGTGTGTGTGTGTATATATATGTATATGTGTACATATGTATATATATATATATATATATATATATATATATATATATATATATATATATATATATATATATATGTTATATATTTGATATTCTATATATATACACGGGATATATATGCATATATATATATATATGTTTTCGTAGATGGGTATAGGTATGCATGTTAGGGTGGATTCGGGTTTCTTCCCGTGTAGAAATCTGGTTGTTTTGGCGACGTTTCGACGAGGTCTCACTCGTCATCTTCAGGCTGGTGTTTCTGGCTTCTTTCTTCTTGAAGCAAAGCGTGATCTCAGTTGAAGTCCTTCTATAAATACTGCTGGGGGGGTGTGGTTTGCTTGCTCTGTTGCTGATTGTAGGTTCGTTTGTTCTTTTGTGATCTGCTGTGTGGCTGAGGCGATCGTTAAGGGCTTAACTGCTGGTGGGTTAGATGGCTGTTTAGAGACATCATGTGTGGGTGAGGTGCTGGATGTGTGCCTATTAGCCTTTTGTTTCTTAACGACCTTGGTGATGGGTGTTCTGGCAGCATCCTGGGCTTTGGTGGAGTGGGGTCCTGTGTCTTGTGAATTCATTTTCACATTTTCATTTTGTGAACCTACAATCAGCAACAGAGCAAGCAAACCACACCCCCCAGCAGTATTTATAGAAGGACTTCAACTGAGATCACGCTTTGCTTCAAGAAGAAAGAAGCCAGAACACCAGCCTGAAGATGACGAGTGAGACCTCGTCGAAACGTCGCCAAAACAACCAGATTTCTACACGGGAAGAAACCCGAATCCACCCTAACATGCATATATATATATATATATATATATATATATATATATATATATATATATATATATATATATATATATAAAGAGAGAGAGAGAGAGAGAGAGAGTTGCATGATCCACTAGCTTGCAGCCAGAAAACTATACAATGCAATGCATTTCTGAAAACACAGACAAGCACATGATATTTAGGGCCTTCAGATGAAGAAAAGAAGTAATTCTAAAGAAATAGGAACATACATGAAAATCCTGCATAAGGAGATGCCCTGCAGTCACTCCTGCAGGTAATACTGTATATGAATACACATGAAAACATCAACAGGTACTCCTTCCTGCCTGCAGTTAATGTCAATGCAGTGACAGAAAAATACCCTGGCTTCTTCAGGCAAATCATCAACAACAATCTATCAGCACACCGGCACTAATTCATACATTCCTTTATCCATACAAATGTGACCATTTAAGTGTTCTGTTAAAAATAGGTTTAGAGTGCAGAAACCTGTTCCCACAATCGGAGGTCCAAGTGGGAATCGGCTGGAATTCAACCTGGCAGTTGAACTTGTCCATGGAACGGAAGAAACAAAATTAAACCCAAAAGCTGCTTGCAGTTTTCATAGGTGGTTTTGGACGGAATTTCTGATATAAACATGAACTGATTTTTACATGTAAAATATGTAATTGAACATTAATGGCAGATTGCAAATTTCCTCCCAAAAACTATATTCAATTATTAGAGCAAAGTTTTGACTGCTTAGCTAGATAGCTAGAAAACAACATGAGTGCAGTGAAGGTTGGTCTGCTCCTTTGCTTTAAGATGTGCAGGGTCATGTTCAAACAGCATAATGACCAGCAACATTATGTCCAGATTATGTCATGGCCAGATTGTAAATTACAATGGATTGTGACCCACGAAACTATTTGAAATATTATCCAGTGTTTCTAACTTAAAGATCTTAGTAGCTGAAGCTATTCTATGCTAGCCTCAGATTGCATCCTGGAGCTATTAGATTAATCCTTTCTAACTAAGGGATAAACCAGAGAAGGAGTTTTAGGTTTGGTTTTAGCAACATGTGTGTGTTGTGTCGTTACAGTCGTGACTGACTCTTCGTGACCCCATGTCCATGGAGTTTTCTTGGCAGGAATACTGGAGTGGCTTGCCAGTTTGTACTCCAGGCACCTACAGCAGCTGGTATTCCCTGGTGGTCTCCCATCCAAGTACTAACCCTGCTTAGCTTCCAAAATCAGGCGAGATCGGATGTGCTTAGGGCATCTAGGCACCTAACAGACACTTGGAAACAGGAAGCAAAGGTCATAACTGGTTGTACATCTGCAGGTTTCTCAGTTTTATGTTCTTTATAGGACTTGCTGGGAACCTTTATGTACAGCACTAATCACTAGACATGGGCACGACTTGGCGAAATTCTCGTTTCCGTTTCCGTTCCTCGTTTCCGTTACGCAACGGAAATGGTAACGACAATTAAGCCGTCAGAACTCAAACTCGAACCGATAAAAGAAAAATTGGGTCTGATTTGTCGTTGTTGTTCATGGCATCGCGGCAATTGCGCGATGCCAAGCGGCACAGAAAAAAAGTTTTAAAAAAAACCCGATTCCCGGCCAAAAAAGCAGGCGAAAATATGCCTGCCTGAGTGAGAGCACCTACCAGAGGGGTGGTTTCTGGGGGGGGGGTGTCCCCGGCCTCCCCCCTCCTGTCCTGGGCTGCTCTGGTGGGGGGCATCCTCGTCGTCTCACCATGCCATGCGGTGCGGGGGGATCCAAAATGGCGACCGCAATTTTTTTTTTAATCGTGGTCCAAAAACCCACCAAAGCACCACACAGAAACATGCGAAAATTAGGTATTTTAACTGTCTGAATTTTTACAGTAGCAGCAGTGGGTTTTTCTTGCAATAAACGTCTGTCTCCAATCCCATTGATTTTATTTTATTTTATTTTTATTTTTTTACACCTGCGCAATGATGGGCTGGCCATGGGATGGGACCATGCAATTTTTTGGAGCCATTCCACCAATTGCATGGCCACTTGGCCAGGTTTTGACTGAGACTTCTGGGATGTGCCAGTCAGGCATAAAAAGCCCACTATAACCCTAGCCCTAACCCTAACCCTAACCCTAACCCTAATCCATATGCCAGTACACTGTCTTCTTAGTGGGTCAGAGGCACCCAGAGGTGCAGCCCACTAACCCACCCTAACCTTAACCGTTACCCTAAGCCTAGCCCTTACCCTAACCCCAACCCTAAGCCAGATTCGTACGCAAGTACGCAAGTGTACGGAAGTACACTTCCCTTCTTAGGGCGTTTATACACGACCCCTAAGCTCCGCCGCAAATGGCTGCAAGGTCCGGACCTTAAAAATGTTTACCCACCAGCTCCGGACTTTGCAGACAATTAAGTGCGACCCCGCCCACTTTAGCGCGACCAAACAGCAGTTTTCTTGTACCTGCTTTTTGGCGGTGACAAATATTTGATCCGGTGTAAGGATAGTGAGTGCGGGGCTCTCCTGGCTTCCGTTTGTTCTTTTTTTGCGCCCCGCCCCTTTAAGAGATCTGAATGCTGCCCGGAACAAAACGAGGTAAACCGGCAGTCTTTTCTTTCTTTTTTCTCCGTCCCTCAGGCAGCCAGCAACCAGGAAGTGCCGAGGGGGATGGGGACAGAGGAAGACAGAGGAAGAGCAACTAACCCCTAAGATCTCTGGTCCGAATTTAAGTGGCCAGCGGATCTTAGGGGTCGTGTAAAAAGGCCCTTAGTGGGTCAGAGTGGTGCATCGAAAGGTGCCTCCAACTCCAGACCCACTCCCTCCCTAAGCGTAACCTGTATGCCAGTACGCCAGTATGCTTTCCTTCTTAGTGAGTCAGAGAAGCGCCGACGAGGTGCCTCTGACACACTAACCCCCAACCCTGGCTAATTTGACTAACATAATGTTCTTAGTGATACAGCGAAGTGCCGATGAGGTTTCCTGTCACACTAACAACCCAACATAATTGGTACGCAGCAGCTACGCGTTACGCTTCCCTTCCCTTCTGGGTCAACTCAGAGGCACCCACAGAGGTGCCTCCCAGGGCCCACCCCTCCCCCTAAACCACTGTACAAACGACAGACGACGAACGAAAGGACAAATTTTTGAAAAATTTCGCGACAAACGGAAACAGGCCGGCTCCGACACACGACAACTCGAAACGTCATTTTTCCTGGTCGTGCCCATCTCTACTAATCACAGAATACTATCTTCTACTCATCTAATACTGCTACAAGGCAGAATCCTCACGCACACACCCACACTACTTACAGATCAGATCTTTTAGATAGCTATGTTTGTTTTTAAAAGTCTAGCTTAATATTAGACCTATAACATATACTCAAGCATTCTGTTTGCACCTCATACTCCCCCCCACACGCATGCATGCACAGGCATGCACACACACAGTAAGCAGCCTTGCTCAGGCACACAAAGTCTAGAAAGAACAATATCCTCCTCCTGATTGAGCAGCATGCCTCTTTCATGTTGCATTATGTAAAGCTTCCTCCCTGTGTTCCAGGAAGTGTCATTTAATTATCCAGCTTTCATATTAATAAATAGGTTTGCTACACATCACAAAAGGGTTGCAATTTTTGGAAGCAGGTTTGTTCACTTTTCAGATTAGGTAATCTCTCGGGGCTAAAGTTCCAAAACAGTTTCGGTCTCTAGTAAGCAAGGAAAAAAATATTCATGGATGGATAAATGAGGAATGTTCACTTTTTAAAAGGTTTTCAGTGCTGGTTTTTCCTCTTCCTCCATCCACTTTTTTCGTCTCCTTTCACTTGGATGAAATCAGCATAAAGAGTGTGAAAATGTATCAAAATCAGTTTGTTACCTGAGTTTAACTCTTTGGTCCTGCTACTGGCCTGTAAAAAGGCAAAGGTAAAGGTCCCACCTTCCCGCCACACGTGTCCGACTCTAGAGGTAGTGCTCATCTCCATATTCAAGCTGAAGAGCCAGTGTTGTGCAAGTCCGTGGCCATGTGGCCAGCATGGGTGCAAGGAAATACTGTTTTACCTTCCCACTTTTTACAGCAGTACCCATTTATCTACTTGCATTTACATGCTTTCAAACTGCTAGGTTGGCAGGAGCTGGAGTTAACAGTGGGAGCTCGCACCACTGCGTGGCACCCGGGATTCAAACCACTGAGCTGCCGACCTTGCAGCTGACAGTTTTCAATACTCTAGCCCGCTGAGCCACCACGCCTGGCCTGTAGGAAAGAACAAAATCACTGTAGTTCTCCTTTGTAGAGTACCATCCATACACACATTTCCCAGAAGGTCCCACTGAGTCACCATTCAGTGGTCCATTCCTTATCCCCAAGAGATACTCAGTTTTTTGTTTTTGTGTTTGGTTATTTCTTTTGCCACTAACCATACTAAATCTTCACAGGGAGATTTTAGCATGTCCCCAAAGCATGATTGTCTTAGAATTTCCTTTAAGGGGACTGCATGTGGCTTAATATTTCTTAGTTTTCACCTCCTGAATTTGCAGTTAGAAGTACAATAATAGTATCTACTATAGGTAAAGGTAAAGGTCCCCCCCCCGGCACATGTGTGCTAGTCATGCCCGACTCTAGGGGCGGTGGTAATCTCTGTATTCAAGCCGAAGAGCCAGTGTTGTGCAAGTCCATGGTCATGTGGCCGGCATGGCTGCAAATAAACACTGTTTTACCTTCCCTCTTTTTATGGCTGTAACTATTTATTTACTTGCATTTACATGCTTTCGAACTGCTAGGTTGGCAGGAACTGGGGTTATCAGTGGGAGCTCACTCCGCTGCGTGGCACCCGGGATTTGAACCACCGAGCTGCCGACTTTTCGTCCTCTGAGCCACCACGCCTGTAGTATCTGCTATACAGAGCTCTTAAAGAGGAGTAAGGACTGGGGTTTTCTGACTTTGAAGAAGCAGATCATAATTTTAGAACTGCAGAGATGCAAGGGACCCAGTCGATCATTGAAGCCAGCCCTTGTCCAGGCAGCAGAATAGGAAATCGAACTTCCAACCTCTGGCTCTGCAGCCAGATACTTAAACCACTGCATCAACAAACTTTGAAGAGTGAGAGATGGGTGGAAGTCTGGGGCTTTGACAGGAATCACTATCTGGGTGGTTAGGGATTTATTTATTTATTTATTTATTTATTTATTTATTTATTTATTTATTTATTTATTTATTTAGCTTATATGCTAACAATGAAAATAAACAATTAAAACAATTAAAATAATTAAATTGCCAATAAATTAAAATGATTAAAAACATATAAATATAATAAATACAATACAATAAATACAGAAAAACATATACGTAAATGTAATAAATACAATACACTAAATCAATACATTAAAATTGCCATCAGGTCCCACCCAATCAATATTACATGAGTTAAAATATAGGAAGGTAGTATACATTAAGTATTTACTTTCATGAGAGCTGAAGGGGGGGCTTCCCCACTGGAAACCTTTCCAATCTCACACATTTTCTTCCTACTCAGTTTGCTTTTTCAGAATGTTTCTCATCACCCCTCACATTAGGCTCCTTGAGCATGTTTTCTGTGTGTATGCATGTTATATGTATCTTAAAGCCACAACAAATATTGCATTAGGGAGATATACAGATATATATTTTTTTCTCCTTGGCGGTTGAATAGCAGGTGTGGTCCTTATTCCACGCCAAAACCAACAGTCGCTGTGTAGCAGATAACCCAGTGAGCAAGCAAACACACACCAGGGAGATGCCAGTCGGAGAGGGAAGTGGGTAGGCTTCCCAGGAAAGACTTTCCAAAGGTATTAACAGCTGTTACATGCCCAAGGCACATAGTTTGTCTGGAGATGGTACTGGGAGTGATAGGGAGGTAGAGGTAAATAGACTCTCTCAGATGTTTAACAGAAGCACTCTTTGGGGGAAGCTGCTATGGGAACTCGTGCTGTGGGTGGGATGATAGCTTTGTCTTTAAGAAGTCAGGGGAGACAGAGAAAATGGAACTGCCTTGTCAGTCAAGCTCAGTTCTGTGTTCTATTAAAATCATCCTTAAATTTATATAAATATAAGCTCCTCAGAGGAGCACCCGGAATATCCTTGGGAGTGCTTTCCAGGCAGTGTGGAGGACAGCCCTTGCTATATTCACCTACAACAGACCACATATTTGCCCTGTTGAGAAATTCTGAGTTGAAATCACACCATTGTCTTATGTAACAGTGAGAGTAACAAAGGCTGATACTTCACGTCCCTCTCGCTGCCCGCTGGAGACCGGTTCGAAGGAACGTAACCTCACGTCCTTGTGGGGTCAATCCAAGTTCGAAGGAACGTAACCTCACGTCCTTGTGGGGTCAATCCGACTTTGAAGGAACGTAACCTCACGTCCTTGTGGGGTCAATCCGACTTTGAAGGAACGGACCCTCACGTCCTTGTGAGGTCAATCCGAGTTCACCCTGACCATGCCCCCTGAACTGCGCTCCAAGCGGGGTGAGAGATTCCCGTCCTGGCGCTCGGGAATCTTTTCAATCCACTTCTCGATCCATGTTGAAAACCGATTTCAACACGGAGGCAAGTTCACCTCAGCTCGAGGAAGGACGTGAAGTAACCACCAAAGATTGGACTCCTCATATACATATAGATGCAAATAGTAGGGGGAAAATAATCTTTTTATTTACCCCAGCTCACCAAGAGGACTAAATATTGGAACAGCTGTGTTTTAGGATTATAACTCCCAGACCAATGACCTGTTGCTTACTGTAGTAAATTACAACTAGAAATGGAACTTACAGAGGAGCTGACTCAGTTCCTCATGATTCAAAGGACCTACTCTAGCTGTGATTTACTCAATATGCTAAGCAGCAGGCTTTCAACCCCAGGATCCATCAACTAACACTTATCTATAGACCCTTCCTTAAAGAGCGTATGGGCCAATATAGGTTGATGATCCTTCAAACTGACAAATTATGACCTCCTCTGGTGATCTCTTCTACTGGTTGGTAGGGTATGTGAGCTCCAAGGAAACTGAACACCTTACAGTCTATTTGCTGCTTCCCAGCAGACAACTGAAAATATGCTTTGCCAGTATCATGCTTGCAACCAAAGCATTAACATGCAGATACAACCACACCCATTAGCATAAGATTTGTCTCTAGCCTGTTGCAAAATGCACAAGCCTATAAGCCGTGACACACTGCCATGCCATAGAGTAGTTCCCAAGTCCAGGTAAGGCAGTGTTACCTTATACTATGATCACACTCCTAGAATCACTCAGAGGTGAGTCTCGTGCCATAGCACACCCAGAGGTGTGTGGCAGTCGGATAGTTGAATCTACACCTCTCCCATTCCCAAAAGGCTCATGAACTAGAGCAGGACAGGCTTACAAGACATAGCACTGGATGGGTGGAGAAGTGCTCATGTCTCAGTATGGAAAGGTATCTCTGGTAGGATGCTGCGTTCAAATTTTTATCTATCTGAAGATTTGTCTGGTTGACTTGGAACCTTGAGGAACTTAGAAGGGGGACTCAACTGAATGTGACAAAGATGAAGTTCAGAAGTAACTGGTTATACTTCTAATTAATTTCTTTTCCTAATAACAAAGGTCCAATTACAATAATTAAAAGCAAAAACAAAAGCGGGGGTAGACATGTTGCCCCAAATTCCAGAGTCAATACTGAGGCCAACAATTGTAATTTGATTGCTTCTTCATTAGAATTGTCACTTTTGTTGCATTCATATTTACATTTTTAATGGTTTCACTAAATAGTGGAGAGATATTATCACATGGTTCAACTGACAGCTTGTGTTGCGTTTCTTGTTGCTGCTTCATATTCGGATGTTGCTACAGGTCACAAGCCTGTGCATTTTGTACTGTATCATTTGGATGTTTTTTGAAACAAAAACAACTAGTCTACTACTCTAAAACTGACCACTCACTTTTAAAACTGTAACTAATGGCTAGTTGTTTTAAAAACAGTAGCTAAGTATTTTTGGGCTCAAAGGCAGAAAGCAATTATATACATATGAAGTAACATTCACAGCTCCAGAACACATGCCCTACTGATATGATAATGATATCCACACAATACTATAATTGGATTAAAATTATCTATCTATCTATCTATCTATCTATCTATCTATCTATCTATCTATCTATCTATCTATCTATCTGTCTATCTGTCTGTCTGTCTATCTGTCTGTCTGTCTGTCTGTCTATCTGTCTGTCTGTCTGTCTGTAGTGGGGTGGCTGAAAAATCTTATAAATAAATAGATAGATAGATAGATAGATAGATAGATAGATAGATAGATAGATAGATAGATAGATAGATAAAATATATTATTGACATTTCAATACAAGGATAATAAACATTTATTAAGGAGACAACATTTATACAATCAGAAAGTTATCAACAACCCTCAATTACTTTAAAAGGAGAGTGTGATTATATTTGTTTTTCTGACTATGAAATATTGGCTACAGGGAAAAAATCCACAGTTCAATGTTAGAACATACTTCGAATGTAGCAGGCCCCAGGGCAATCCCTGGTATTGCCACCAGTTAGGACTGGGAAGGAGAATCAGATACTTTGAAAAAGAAGCAACAGATATGCCTTAATGGAGCTCATTTAAGGCATGTATTATATTCATGTAGATTACAAGAGTATAAGAAGCCTCTAATTCCCCAAACATGGTTGGGCTCCTAGCTCCCCTCATCTCCAGCCAGCCAGCATTGCCTTCTTCTTCCTTCATGCCAGAAGCAATCCAGTAGTGCTTCTGGAGTGGATGGGTCAGCTGACAGGGTGCTATCATTGCCCACAGACACCCAAATTTGCTCACAATCCTCACATTCTTCAGGGAGGCTCCTTCTGTGTTTCGCAGCATAGCCAAAGTCAGGGATGATGGAAGATCTAGTCCAGCAACATCTAAAAGGCTACAGGATTGGCAACCATGGTGTAGAGACTTGGGCTGCTAGACTTAAATGATGCCCTTGTTTCAAAAAGGTAGCCTCTTGTTTTACAACACCTTGTTCAATTGGGGGGGGGGTTGATTAAATCATTTTATAGGCATTTCTTTACAGATGTGGTCTTTATCCTGATAACCATCCAGAAGCAGAGATGTCTGCAACCTGGACAATTCCAGGCCGGGGGGGGGGGGGGGATGCTGCACTGAAGTTGCCTGTCCAGCTGGGAAAGCAACCTCTCTCTAAGAAAACAACATGGATATATATTTTTCCTTCAGTCCCAAATGTCATAGGAGTGAAATATCCTTTGCTTGCCTACCCAGGGCAGTGAAAAGATAATTTTTCCACCAATATAAAAAAAAATATCAGAACACCATGAGATATTTTGCCTGGTCAGGTGCCCTCCCCACGCCTCATTGTTTTGGAACAATGGGGCAGCTTATCACGTGCCATCCTCTGCTACACACACAATTCCAATTGCCCATTAAAATGACATTGTTTGGAAAAATCATAAACGTAGCCTGCAAAGCAGGGAAACGCAGATATCTGTTTGGCATTTCAGCCGAGGCACTTCCAAATGGAGACAACATTTCCAAAGAGACAGCCTGCAGTTCTTTTCCATTCTGTAATTGTAGAAATGCATAAGAATTCCCTCTCTGTGTTGCAATGTTGGAACCCAACTCAAATACCCTTGCATTTTTCAAAGGTGACACCCCAGTGGGAACAGCGTATGGTAGTACTTGCCACTCTGACCCATGTTTCTTGAAAGACTAATTGGTCAAAGTGGTTATAGAGATATATAAGAAACAAAGGGGTGCAGTAATTAATCTGCAGATCCCATTTTTGGTCTTGGTGCCACACCTAAAAATTGTACCACTACAGTCATTTAGTACAGGGAAACACAGCTCATGAGTAGAACATGTGTACTGTGTGGAGAGTTGTCTGGATTCAACATCTGCCATTTCAAAAAAAAATATAAGATAACAAGAAATAGGGGGAGATGGGAAGCTTCATTATCAAGGATCATACAGGAATCAAATCCTGGGAATAGAAGTTTACAGGAAACCCACCCACACAGATCAGTATTTGCTGTTTGACCCCCACCATCCATTACAACACAAATTATGAGTCATCAGGACCTTAAACAACAGAGCAGAGAACATCTCCACCTCCACAAAAGCCAAGAAGAAGGAAGATAGGCACCTGAAGACAGCACTTAAGGCCTATGGATATCCAAAGTGGGAACAAAGCAAAGTTTATCTGATTCTATTAACAAGTTCACTTTAGCTGATCACAGCAGAATGTGAAAAGAGGTCTGGCTAATGGAGACTGGACTTTTTTTGTTTTGTGGTCTACATGAATATCAAGTCAAAACAGGTGATGAGGTGTTAATGGGTTACCAAAGGGAATTTTCTAAACAGTAAATTTAGAAATACAAGTGAATTGCTGGGTTGTGACTCAGCCCAGTAGGAATGCTTTGTGCAGATACAATCTGGGACAGTGTCTGAGGCCAAGAGGAACTTCTTAAAAATAATGGCCTACCTGTTGTGTATTCCACCATCCCAAGAGGCTAAGTGCAGCCAAAATGATAATACAGCATTCCCAGATCTTGGAAAAGTTCATTTTTTGAACTACACAGCTAGAAAATCTGGCAGTCATGGTAAATATAAGTGTTTTTTCCATATGTGTTTTGCCTTTTAAGTGTTTTAGCTCTCTTTTAAAATAATGTTTTATAGCTGCTTTGGTGTACATTGTTTTGGACATCCTGGTGGGCAGAAAAGCCATCAATCAAACATGTAAACAAAACATGTATGGCTTAATGAAGAAAAATACTGTTTGCTATGCTCTCTTTAACAGTATGGATCTTCCTGAGAGGCAGCTTACCTATCCAGTTTCTCTTCTGCCTAGAACAGTGCTTCATAAACCGGTGGGGCAGTCATAAAGAAATTCCAAGACTAGGATTTTTAGAATGAAAAGAAACATTAACTTAAACTGTTTCTTTTTTAAATTTTCAAATTTCATACAACAAAATTTATCCCTGCTAGAAATTACCATGAGGAACTCTCAAGCACAGAGTATTAAAACCATCACATTGTCAATCTCCTTTGTACAGAATCACCTCATTGGGAGAAAAACTCATCCAAAACAGGCAGCCTTATGTAGTTCTTGATGGTACAATATACTCCCCGGGACCAATTGCAACCCCCCACCTACCCTTGCTTTGTGAGCAAGCCAGCCTCCACAGCTGCTTCTATTGCTGAGGCAGTTCAAAGCAGTGGGCTATATTGCTTCTCCCACTCCCCCCAACTACCGCCCAGATGATCAGCATGCTGGCTAGGGGGGCATTCAGAGTGGGAGGGTTACGGCAAGGTCCCCTGCTCCCCCCACCCACTGTGGTCCGGCCCCCAGTGGTGCCTGGGGCGTGGTGGACCAGCCCGCTGTTTGAAAACTTTGAGGACCCCTGGTATACAGCATCTCTGTATCAATGGTGTGTGTGTGTGTGTGTGTGTGTGTGTGTGTGTGTGTGTGTGTGTGTGTGTTTAAATGATAGTGTTGCTGCTGGATATGCTGATGATGTTACAAACAAACTTGCTCAGGGAAAATGAGAAATTTATGCATCTGATTATTATATTTCATGGGGCCTGTCCTTTCTTCCTGCATGCTGGTTGCTAACAGCTGAACCTTTTCTTTGAACTGTTGTCTAGTAATTTTTTATATATTGAAGGGAGATGTAGGCCTACATATGATAAATTAATAAAGCAATAATCATGTATCTGTAATGGGTCCTTTTCATAACCAAGCAGGATAGAAACATACCTTCTTACAAGCCCTTGTAATCTATCATTACACCAGCCTGATAGCTAGTTAAAGGTTTCCCACCATATTACTCTGCCAAGAAACATTTCTGCTTGTTACACAGGAATGTGTCTGGCCCCATGCTATTAAAGGCAGAGGAGCAAACTCGTTTTAAGAAAAGAAAAAGTGGCAACCCTGCCTGGGTAGGTAAAACCTGATGAGCATCTATCCACAGGAGCAGCCCTCCCAGCAGTGACGCATTACCAACATCAATGGCAAATTAGAGTCTTGAACCTGTGGTTGAGACAGCCCTAATTACCGCTGGAAATGAACCTTATAAATAATAAGAAAATGGCAGGGTTTCACAATCCCTCCAGCAACGACACCAGAAAGAAAAGAACAAAGGGCGACACGTGCAGAAGACGCTTCCTTGAGAGATTTCCTATTGCTATATTTAAAACTAAGCAGTACATTTTAATGGATATCATAGGCCAAGAGAAAAGTGAGTGAGTACTGGGTCAAATGAAGCCTCAAATCCCTCTAGAAGCAAACAGAGGCTATTGTACTTGGGACATAAAATGAGAAGACAAGACTTACTGGAAAAAGACAATAGGAAAAGAGGGAGACCTAACATCAGTTAAAGAAATGATCCTTTTGCCACACCTGAACAGGGCTTTTAATGATTGGACCTTTGGAAGTCATTAATTTATAGGATCTGTGTAAATCTAAATAAACTTGATGGCAAATAATAGAAACAATACTGTAGTGTTGCTTACAAATAATTCTGTATAACTCTTGGAATCTTTAGCATCTTTATTTTTGCCTTATACTCAAAACAATCTTCTTTGCTATCTTTATTTCATCTTATCTTCAAAATAATCTTATGAAGTAGACTGCAGTGTCGGTTTTAGAGGTGCAAAGCTTTACAGTAGCTACTTTCCCAAAACTACCCAGTTCACCCAGAAGTTTCCCAGCCTTGCTTCAAACAGTTCATCTCCACTGAGATGAATGGATAAATTGTAGATTGTCTAAATTAACTCAATTCCTAAATTAAATTAATTGTTGGAATCTTCCCAAGATATCCAATTCATAATTGAATAACAAAACTGGCCTAGCAATAATGCTTCCTTATTATTATTTTTTAAAAACGGACCTGAAAAGAAGTCTTTTTAAAAAGGTAGTTTCGTTTCATTTCATAAGGTTTCGTAAGCTTATGAAACCACAAAACAGTGTGTCGTTTTTCATAAGGCACCCCTCCCTAGTTCCTACCTTGAAACTACCTGATGCTAGTTGAAAAATATCCCCTTCTGACTGCCAACTGGAAAGACCCAGCAGCAGCACACTGCGGTGTAGCTGAAGCTGGAAGATTCTGTTTTTGAATCCTGCCTTTTTGCCATATTACAGACACATTTTTCCCCTCTGAAACTGACATCAGGCCCACATCTTACAACTTTACATGCCCACCACAGTGAAGCCTTACAGTCTGCCTGCTTATGTTATGTCCCTCTCCAAGCACACTGTAATTAGAAAACGTTTGTGATATAATTCAAGAGCTATGTTCTGGACAATCAGGGCCCTCCCAAGCCAAAAGAAATCTGTCGAGGCCAGTTACAAAACAAATGGACTTTCACCGGATGCTGATTATACTTCCCAAATGTGACCTAACTACAGGCAACTTGTGAATTTTGTACAGGGCTCTCTTCCTAGTTTTGCCTCCCTTCTGGGGCAGAATGGGCCATAGAAATAAGCTACTTCCTCAGGGGAACATTAGTGGAGAAAAATCTGCTACAACCAGTATTTTTGTCTATAAGTACTGTATATACTTAATGTCAAAAGCCATTTTGAGGCACAAATAATATTGTGCTTCTGGGGTGTATCACCTTTCTAATATGCTTCTACACTCCACGCAGTATTTTCATGATCCTTGTCCTCCCTTCCTGTCAGCTGAATATCTTCATTAGGTCTAACCTAAGCAGAATATGCCACTGAAAATGGTCGCCAATAAAAAGAACTTCCTACATTTGGCTTCTTGTACATCCCATTGCATAGAGAAGAGCTGATGTCAAGGAAGACTTTCCATTTGCTTATTTATAAGAAGTGTATGGCAGGGGAAGCATTTACTGACTGCCTACGTGGTGATTATGAACAGGTTATATTTGTTTATTTTGCAGCAGATATTGCTGTGTGAGCATCTCAATATCAGAGCCTCTTGTTTTGTACCAGAGGCATAGTTTTAAAGGACTGTGTCATTTCTGCGGAATTAAAACTTGGGCTTCCTGGGTGTCAGGCAGCCCGTGAACTTTAGCCCAAGCCCCTTGCAGGCTGGGCTTCTGTGAAATTTATATATATTCTTTTATATATATTCTTTTAGTCTCCTGGGTTTTTACACCTCTTCTTCTGGATGGTTTCCAACTGGTATAGGAAGGGCTTTTGCAGAAATTGCCATGTCAACAGCATGTACTGACTGTTGCTTTAAGCCAGTTTTAGCCAATTCAGTGTACCTCACCTACTTGTCCTATGAACTGTGTCTGTTCCTTCCTTGACTCTGGTCCACAGGAACGTTGCTGTACATGAATGGAATTAAGGCACCACAGCAAAGGACAAGCCTGGATCTGCTCAGTCATGAGCAAAGTGTGCTGTCAACCTGTGCAGAGCAATAAACAACCTCCTGTGACATCTGCCCATTAATGGATGAGACAGGGGAAGAGCTGGCAGCCTGAGCAAGACTGCTCCCATGCAGCTGAGTGAATAACTTACCCAGGTAATGACAGCATCCGAAAGGAAACTCTCTTCCACAGGCATGCCCCAAATCCCAAGCGGTAAGGAGCAACCTGCACCTGATATGTCCTGAAAAGCACCCTTGGGGAGAACAATTACTGAGCAGATCTGAAGAGGAACCAATACATATATGTGGCCTAAGCTAAGTCATCATAGCAGGGCAAAAGAGAACGACACATAAAAAGCAGAATGAACAAAAATTAAAAAGAGACTCCTCAATATTAGACACAGTCAGATCTTCTGAGATGTCAGAATGTGAGGGACACTAGTCATTCAAAGGAAGTCCACAGAAAAACTCTGTGATGTACACAAGCACAGTCTTTTCATTCAAATTGATTGTTGTTATGTGCTATCAAGTTAGAACTGAGTTTTAAATTTATGAAAAAGTATATAGGCTTTTGATAAAATGGATCACTTGCCTGATGTGCAACCCTGTCATTTTATGTTATGCTTATATCCTCATTCCTAAATTAACAACAGTAAATGCAATCAAATCTATAAATTGATTTTTTCTTTTAAAAATCTGACTAAAGAAGGTGGACCCCATTTGATTCTCCAGATGCTTTGGAAAACTACTCCAACAATCTGTTATCAAAAGCCACATAAAGAGCTGAATTCTAAAACATCTGGAGGGGCAAAGCCCACCACACCAATGGGGGTGTGTGGAATCAATTTTTGCAAACCTGTTACCTGTGTGCTTTCTAGGGAAGGACTAGATTTTTCAGAGAGAGAAAAATCAACAGGTATAGTTTTCCCCCATTACCATGTTAGATAGAAAGTCATTGCTGATTTTTTCCAACTTCCTAATATTTTAAAATAAATTTATATTTGTAATAAAGTAAAACTCCAGCAATCAGGCATGTACAATTTTAATATGGTTTCTCCTGGACAATGAGCATAAACTGATGGAAAACAATTTGATACCAGAATACCAAGTAAGAGAGAGAGAGAGAGAATATGAATTGACTTTCAGCAGAGAAGAGTTAATCCAATTTGTTGGGTTTCTGCTGATGTTAAATGTTTAGCTCACCTACATAGGTGGTTGAGTTAGATCCCATTCCCTTTCATCTTCCTCATCCTCAAGTGGTCAAATGTTTGGATTAAGCACACTAGATCTTCCAGTTCATCAGTGAATTTTTAGAGCCAGTTACTGGCAACATGAAATAATGTTGTCATACTGGTTGGTTATGTATTAGTCCTACACAACATCCTGCAAATACAAAGTTAGGTCTCTATCATTCCATTTATTTTGGGGCCTGTTGCTCATTGCTCTGCAAAATGAATAAGGGAAAAACCATGTGAAATTTCCTAATATTTTTATCCCAAACAAATCTGCTAAAGTTCACCATCTTTGTCTATACCTACATTGTCTGTCTGTCTGTCTGATACCTGTACCATATGTCTGAGAACTTTCAGCATCATCCTTAGAGCAAGGTGAGGATATGTTATGCTGCTTTCATATCTCATATTTGAAGTTTAGTGCAAAAAAGTTCCTGTATCTTTTTTAAAATGGGGAAATCTGTTGTATCCTATATAGGGATGGGCATGTTGGATCCTATATAGTGATGGGCATGAAATCGAAAAATTGAGAAGAAATATGAAGTATGAAAGCAGCATAACATATCCTCATCACCTTGCTCTAAGGATGATGCTGAAAGTTCTCAGACATAGGCTACAGGTATCAGACAGACACACAGACAGACAGTGTAGATATAAACAAAGATGGTGAAATTTTGCGATTCAATTCTGTTGCAGCCCTAAATTTGTTTGGAATAAAAATATTAGGTAATTTCATATGGTTTTTCCCTTCTAATTTCCAGAGCAGTGAGAAACATTGCAATCAGAATTTTTTTTCCAGGGGGTACCCATTTTGAATTTGAATAACTTGGCCCCCTGAACTCAAGTCTCTCCAAATTTGGAGGGCTTAAAGGAGAGAGTCCAAGGAAGGTTCACACCAAATTTGGTGCCTCTAGGACCCAAGGGATCCATTTTACATTGAAACAAATCAGTTCATTTTAAACAACAACAAAAATGCCAGTTTGTTTCATTACTAACGAAATGCTGCTTCCCTGGTTCATTTTGTGTCATTTCGTTTCATATCGAATCAACTAATCAGCATTTCATTTTTCATTCGGTGCCCATCCCTAATCCTATATTATGCACAAAACTCCCATTGATCCAGATACCACAAAAGCATTGTATACTGTGTAACACATTGGCCTGGATGTACATTTGCAGCTGGTACCGAATGAAAGTGCACAGTTTTGAGAATCAGGAGAACTACATTTTTTAAAATACAGGTTTCAGAATTCCCTGGTTAATGTTAAGTTAGGCCGTAACTTCACGAGCCTTTCGTCCCTCTTCGCGGTCACGCTGCGGAGCGGTACGAAGTTACGTAGCCTCACGATTTTGCTCTTTTGTCTCGTGATCGTCCCGACCACTCCCCCTCAACTGCGATGTAAGCATGATGAGTGATTCCCCTCCCTGGCCTCGGGAATCTTTTCATCACGCTTCTCATAGCGAGACGACAGTTTGTGAGGTTGCGTTGCTCCCGGAACGAGAAGCGTGTATCCCTTTAAAGAGCCACTTTTCCTTTTGAGACAAGTAATTACGTTAAGAGGAAAACCTGTTTTTTAAATGTCAGGAAATCCATTCCGAGATACAGGAGCAGAAAAGTATCTTAATTCCAGGAGCACATGTGTAGTTCTTCCCATAGCCAATATGAGAAAGCTCCATGTGAGATTATCTCCCTCTGATGAAAAATAGCAACAACACATACAGTTTGGAAAAGGAGGACCAAAGTAAGTCTGAGAGTAGCAACCTACTGATCAACAATTTAGAAAAAATAAGTGGGAGGAAGATGTCTTGGTACAACTGACTATTTATTTGTCTATTATCTTCCAGTGGTTCTGGTTACTTATGACATCATTTGGACTAGCACAACACTGCTTATACAAATCCACATGGTGTTAGCACTTAGGAATGCCTTTTATTAACTCAGGCTAGTTTGACAGCTGTAGCCTTAACTAAAGAAATCAGGCCTTGCTAGTGACAGATGCTTTGGATAGATACCAAGACAGATTACTGAAATACAGGGATTGGGAACTTCAGGTCCTGGGATTTATTTATTTATTTATTTATTTATTTATTTATTTATTTATTTATTTATTTATTTATATAGCTTGTATGCCGCCCACTACCCAAAGGTCTCTGGGCGGCTCACAAAATGGACAATTAAAACATCAAAATACAACAAAATTAGAACAATAAAAACATGTAAATGCAATAAATACGATACATTAAAAACACATCACTAAAATTGCCATCAGGACCAACAATCATTAGTTAAAAAACTTCTGGAACAAGAAGGTTTTTACCTGGCACCGAAATGTTATTAACGTCGGCGCCAGGCGAAGCTCATTTGGGAGGGCATTCCATAGTCTGGGGGCAGTTGCTGAAAAAGCCCTATTCCTGCAAGCCACCCCCTTCACCTCCTTAAGGGATGGCTCTTTCAGGAGGGCTCCCTCACTAGATCTTAATTGCCAGGTAGGTTCATATGGAAGGAGGCGGTCCTTCGGGTATCTAGGTCCTAAGCCCTTTAGGGCTTTATATGTCAAAACAAGCACTTTGAATTGGGCTCGGGCAGCAACTGGTAACCAGTGAAGGTTATAGAGAATCGGCGTGATGTATTCCTTGGTGGCCCTACCACTCACCAGCCGTGCAGCACGATTCTGAACCAGTTGCAATCGCCGGACCGTCTTCAAAGGCAGCCTCACGTAAGCGCATTGCAGTAATCAATACGGGATGTTACCAGTGCATGCGTAACTCTCATAAGGCTCTGTTCATCTAGGTAGGGGCGCAGCTGATATATATTCCGCAGCTGGAGAAAGGCACCCCTGGCCACCAAGTCCACCTGGGCTTCCAGAGTTAGACCGGGGTCCAGGAGCACCCCCAGGCTACAGACCCTGTCCCTTAGGGGGAGTGCAACCCCTTCCAGGACAGGGAAGTGGCCCTCTAGCCTGTCTGACGAAGCACCCACTAACAGCACTTCCGTCTTGTCTGGATTGAGTTTCAATTTATTAACCCTCATCCAGTCCATTATCTGGTCCAGACACGAGTTCAGAACAGAAACCGCCTCACCTGGATTGGTGGAGAATGAGAGGTAGAGCTGAGTAGCGTCAGCATATTGCTGACTCCTCAGCCCAAACCTCCTGATGACCTCTCCCAGCGGTTTCATGTAGATGTTAAACAGCATGGGGGATAGTATTGAGTCCTGTGGAACCCCATGATGTAAACGCCATGGGGCAGAGCTACTATCCCCCAGCACGACCTTCTGGACACGGTCAGCCAGGAAGGATCGGAACCACCGCAAGGCGGTGCCTCCAACTCCCAACCTGGCCAGCCTATCCAGAAGGACACCATGGTCGATGGTGTCGAAAGCCGCTGAGAGGTCCAGGAGTATCAACAGGGTTGCACTCCCCCTGTCTCTCTCCCGGCAAAGGTCATCATACAGGGCGACCAAGGCAGTCTCTGTTCCAAAACCTGGCCTGAAACCAGATTGAAATGGATCTAGAAAGTCCGTTTCATCCAGCAGCGCCTGGAGCTGTCCGGCCACCACCCGCTCCAACACCTTGCCCAAATAAGGGAGGTTCGCTACTGGTCGGTAGTTAACCACCAGTCCTGGGTCCAGGTTAGATTGATTCCGTTCCTCCTAATGTGGCTGTCTGAGTGGTTTCCCAGCTTCTGTGCAGGTTTCCACCATTTTGGAAGCCTTTCCTGAGACCCAGCCACTGGCATTCAGATTTTTTAAAGTTAAAATATGCTAGTAGTGTTGTTCTACAGGTACGTCTCCTTTGACCCTACCTACCACTTCAGTGTAGCATGTGAAGCTCCCCAAAATCCTGACATACTTTCTCTACTAAAAAGTTAGGTTTCTTTCAGACAAATTTGTCTACTTCATTCTAATTCAACAATCCCCATGTATGTGCAAAGGCAAGGTGTACTGTGGTGAGGTTATTTTAAATCTACCAGTCTCCTGTTTGTTTCTACATAACCTAGCTTTATTGTGGTCCTAATATGGGGGATGGACTCAGTAAATGCTGTTTCAAATTTTTGGAAGGAAGTTATCTGACAGAAAAAATAATTTGTCATCTCATTTGGGTGGAGAAAGGGGAAATTAAAAGTGAGACTATTTGATTTTTTTCTTGTGTTCAGAATTTTCCTGCATGTTTGCTGTGAAGGGGAGAAGCTAGGTGCTCTTTCTTAGCAGTATATTTCAGTATTGCCCTCCTGCCGCCACCGCTGCAGGAATATTCAGTTCATTTCTTTATATTGGGCTATCTTTCTTCTGCTTTCTTCAAGCAGCTCTTATCACAAAATCAGTATAGTATGGGATCTCCTGGAACAATTTTTTTTAAAAAACCTCATATTCAGCAAATTAATGTTACCAAATGAGTCATAGGCGTTGACTCAGAGAATAGAATGTCAGCAGGATATAGTTCTGAAAGGCCCCAGCTGGAGGTCCAGGAGGCCAGAACTGGACAAAGGCCTAGACTTATGAGCCTAACTATTGTCTGAATCATAGCTGAGAAAATTAACTGAAACACTGGCCTACTAAATGGAAGCTTGTGGGGATCTCTTTGCCTGTTCCCTTGATATGCTAATTTCCCCAGGCCGGCCGAGGAAATCAGGGCGAGAGAGATGGATGAAGCTTCTTAACACAGGGATTCTTTGGTGCCGTGCTCAGGAGGAGAGAGAGTGAACAAACCCTCCCCTCCCCTCAGCAGGCTGCTTTTATTCATTTTCACACATCATAGACACGTAAGCACAAACCATCCAATGAACATACAGTTTCAATTCCCCGAGCATGTGTATTTATAAAGAATTATCTCACTATGAAAATATTCGTCCACCCACTTCTTCCCTTGTCGCCATCTTTAGAATGAGCTGTTTTAAGCTCCTGATTTGCTAGCTTTTAACCAATCAGAGATTGTGACCGTGGTGACATATAGACACACTGAGTGTCTATGCCTTTTCAATGCTATCCTCCTAAAACATAGGTGTCAGATTCCCACAGAAGCTCCCAGATCTCAGATCTGGTGCTGGATCCAGAGTTAAGGAAACCCTCTGCAAACAATATTTTCCGGCAAGCTTACACCATATACCTGTAGTAGATGGGGACAACAGCATACCAGGCAATAATGGGATGTAAGGTCTAAACACTGTTGTAATTCCATGATTAACAAATTGAGGGGCCCTAGGAAAGTACCCTTTATCACCTGGACTATGGAAACCAAATTTCACCAAACCTGGAGGGACTGTAGAGGAGAGAAAGGGGATGCTTTCCTCCAAATTTGGTGTCTCTAGTTGCTTAAGGGGTCATTTTATAACCAGATGAATTAACAGATCAACAATCACTAAAAGTTCATGAATTTGTATTTGTCAGGGGAATCTATTTATGACAAATACAAAAAAAATTAATTTTGATTAATTGTTCAAATTTGTCAAAAATGTGATTGATTTTTCACTTTGTCCCATCTCTAATGATAATCTTTCATGTAATGGTCTCAATCTCAGCCTTTAATAATTAGGCCAGATGAGAGTAAATGAAGTTTGAATAGAAATATTTGGTTTTCCTGTCAGACTAGATGGGTTTATTATAGTTCACCATATGCAGAATATTGTGTAAGCATTAACCATACTAATGGAACCTTTGGGCAGGGATAGAATTCTAATTGAAGAAGAAAAAGAAGGACCAATCTGAAATGAAGGTCCTCATTATGGCAGTGCTTAGAATCGTGCCTTCCCAATGGCAAGAAAATAAAAATACATATAGCTGCTGGGTTGAACAAGTAAGTTCTAGCCATTTTCATCACTACCAGGAGCAACACGTTTGTAAAGTAAATGGATCTTAATTTCCAGTAAAAGACCAAAACATCAATGAACTCTTTAAACAGCAACAGGGATAGTTCATGATAATATTTATTCTCCTGCGTGCCAGCCTGCCCACCCACCCCAGTTGTGAAGATTGTTGCTAATGGTAAAAGGGACAGAAAGACCAGTGGGGTAGTGGAAGATAATGTCACTGACCCTGATAATCTAAATGTCCCAGTGCTGCAGCCTTACATTCCCTGCATCCAGTAAATATACCACTGCTCCTCATACAATGAGGCCCCTATTAGCTGTCTACCACACTAGCATGGTGTGCTATAACCACAAAGCAAGAACTGGAAATATGTACACACAGACAATAACCCAAGGACATGATTTCTGCTGCACAGTACACATCAAGTTTTTAAAAAGCAGTATGTACATATTCAGAGAATTAAGCATTTGTAAAATGAGCCAATTTAAAAAATACGTTTTTAAAGGATTGCTTAGAAAATGTTGCCAATTTTAAACACTCTACTAGTGGGATTCCAATTTCTAAATGTTTGAGTTCCTTTCTGTTAACCTAATACAAGGGTTAAATACTGAGACTCCAAGATAATGCCTAGGTAAACACTCTGTGTGTCCACTCCTACTTTAATGTGTTTAACTGCCATACAATATGTGTACAGTATGTACACTGCACAAAGCCTGCCAGGAATATGTGAGAGTTCTTGTTTCATTGATTTGCTTTAAACATTGGCTTTTCTCTGTGACTACCAAAACAGGACTTGGGGTCCACTCCTGTGGACACCAATCTATCCTTTGACCCAGTCTTTTTACAGAGAATCTTGGGGTGCCCTTTCCCTTCCTTCCTTTTCTTCATTACTGACTGGCCCAAACTCAGATATGCAAATACATGACAGGAGGTATCAATGTCACACACTGCTTCTTCAAAAGATATGGCCAGAAGGGGTTGGGAGATTGTGAGGGAGGAATAAAAGGGGAAGTTTTCAGTTTGGGACAGAAGCTGATAGAAGAGATCGTCTACACAGAGGCCAGGACAAATTTTGAGCCTTGTCCGCTAAGTTTTATACGTCTTTTAAAGTCAGTTGTGGTTTGGTGTTGTGCCCAAGTGGTTTAAATAGGATTAACAGAAGATATCTCTGAAGAGTATTTCCCCTCCATATTCAAAGTCAAGATGTAGAATTGAAGGAAGGCAGACCTGGTCAGAGAAAGGTTGCCAGCCTAGCTATGTAATGACTCAACTTTGGTCTAACAGAACAGATCTAGGGCTGGTGCTGCTCACTTGCCCATGCATGCGAGGGAACAACCCGCCAGTCTCCCCCAGTATCTCTCTGCTTTTTCCTGATCTAAGCAGCATTTAAGTGCCTTTTCTCCTTCCTCACCTGAAAAGCAGAGTGCTTGCTTTAGATTATCTAAGCCGGAACAACAGGCGCCCAGATTTTTTTTGGCCAAGCCAGAGATCATACACAAGCTCAGGAAGAAGGTAAGGTTGATGACTGAGCTGGATTTTTTACAAATTCAGTAAATTCGCTTCAGCAGCTTTGTCACTGAAATAGCCACCTTCCAACTACTGCTATGTTTAACAAGAGCATCTGAATTAAAATGGGAATTTAAGGGCCAGCCAGAATAGTGAGAGATTAAAGGCAGATAAGAGGAAGCGCTTCTTCACATTGCACATACAGTACTTACTCTGTGGAATTCACTACCACAAGAAGTAGTTATGGCTTTATAGAAGTAGTTATGGATTAAACAGCAAAGGATGAAGCAATTAGTGGCTATAGTGAAGTTAGATTGCCCCCTCCCTCTTGTCCTTCCATCAACAGGCAAAGGCCTTCCATTTCAGGCAGGCTTTTAAGCAACAAGTCTCTAGGAAATTGTCTGCATTTGAAATGTAGGTTTCTGTTTTGTTTTTAAAAATATATGTTTTCAAAATTGTTTTTACACTTGGCCAATGTTTAATTGCATTTTAATACACACAGTAGTTTTGCATGGTATTTTCAATTGTTATTATTGTGTGATCATAATTGTTGTGAGCCATCTTGAGTTCCTGCTGGGGATATTCTAAATAGTTTTGCTTTGAACATTCACAATTTAAAAAGTAGCTTAATAATATTAAAACACCTGGCCAGACATCATTTTGATAGCTTTGCTGATAGCGAGCAAGCTTCAGAAGTGTGAATATTACATTAATGGGTAGGAGCAAAGTGTCACCATAAGGGAAAGAAGTAAAACCCTTTAAAAGAAATTTTCAATTTTCGACAAGTGTGCCTCTGCCAGGTATTAGACCAAATACAGTATACTGTATCTGCTTCTCCTGTCTTGCCATTTACTAAAGTGAACCAAACCCAAGTTCATCTCAAAATGGCTTAATACAATCCTCTACAAGTCACAGATCATCATCACCTACAGTGAACTGCAGTTCCACAAAGAGCAAACTATCCAGGTGATTGTCACACTTTTACTCAATGTCCAGTACACTTGCTCCCATTGGGAAAGTAACAATACAGGGGAGCTCTCTGTTGTTTCCCAACACAGTCACTTCCATCCTATGCCTGGCTCAGGCTTGTTAGCTCTTGGCTCCCACTTTTCACGTTCTATTTCCTGGACTGATTTTTAGATTTCACACTTGCCGGTTCTGTGGTGGACACAAGGAAAAAAACATGTGTGTGTGTGTGTGTGAATTGGGAGCAGACGCGTATCTGCGAAGGCAGGCCCGCACCCGCTCCTACGAGCACACGTCAATTAGGCAAGGACAAAATTAGACCCCCGCATCCGGCTGCAATCCTTGATATTGCCACAAGCACAATGCAAACAAACCTGGTCCATATCGGCCCAGCCGTTCTCCAAAAAGAAATGGCTGAGAAGCTCCGGTTTCTTTCCCTACAAGCGAACAGGCTTGGTAACAAAGGTTAGGGGTGATTGACAGTGGATTTGATACTTTGTTTCCCCTGGACATGTGCCCCCCCCCAAGCCTCAGGAAAGTAGGGGGAATGGGGCAACCCCTTACTCCCCAGTAGACCAGACCTTGGCACACTTGGGGGGGATGGGGCATCATCTCATATTAACCCCTTTTCATCACTGCATCGTTCCCTGCACAGCCAAAAAGGCACCAAGAAGTTTTTTTCTCTTTCCCTCTTTTCCCTTCTTCTTCTCCTTTCTCTCTCTCTGTCTTCCCCAAATAAAGGTTCCTCCACCTCTCCCCTCTGTGTCCTTCCTCTCCCTGCCTTCCAGTATTATCCCCGACCCCTCCATTTTCCCAATTCCTTCTTCCTTCACGTATCTCAAGGCCTGGACAAGGGTACACACTGCCTCCATGTTGGGGAAGTGACCTCCATTTCAAATCAAGGAATGTCACCCTGCCACATGGCAAAACCAGTTCAAACTGCTTGGTTCCCCTGAATGGATTTTGCCAGAGGGAATCTTCTCCTTCCTCCACAGAGACAATGGGCTGTATGGGGCACCTTTTCCTGCTTAGCCCTCCAGCCTCCAGCTCAAGCACCTGGACATCAAATTCCTTTGTCTGCATCTGGACCATGGGAAGGTCTGCCATTATTCTACCTCAAGACTATACTCACCCCATTTCTTATTTTGGATGACTCATCATTCACCTATTGTGTTTGCATCCCTACTCAGATTGGTGTGATGTGTATCTGTATTATGTGTCTTGACCACTCATTGTTCTCCCACCTGGAAACCCATCATCCCGTCTGCCACCCATTTCCTCCCCCCTACCAGTGTAAAGCCCTCTGTACCTGAAGTCAACCCCCACCCATCCCCTAGACCCCATTGGCCCACCATTCCCAAACTCCACCTGCCTGACACCTCCCAGGGGATGGTCAACCAAGGGCATAAAACAGCATGCCAGGGTCACCTCGGGGAGGAACACTTCAGCACTGTCCTGGGTGGGGTGTTGGCCTGCTGTCTTTTATTGAGCTCAATAAAACCAGTATTTCTCCTTGGATCTCTCTCCTGCTGGACTCTTTATTGGGAATTCTGAGACCCAGCAGCATACAGCAGGAATAGCCTGCTGCAGACTCAACACTTCTGTTTGACAGCAGTACCCATGGCTCAGTCAAACAAGGAAATGAGAACAAGAAGGACCTGTATAAAAACAGGTTATTTTTTTCCAGTTTAGGCACCAAAACCCAGTACTGTAATTAAGAGGGAATAAAAATGGCCTAGAAATGACAATCAGAATATTTCTTAGACATGCAAGTAGAAACACTGCCTATATTTGGGTCAAAATGTGTGTGTAATACTTGAAAAAAAGTTTTAAGTTAAATCTGCTTTCAAATTCCATTGAGCATTTACTTGGACTCCTCCTTCCCTCTTCCCTTCTTTCTCCCATTTCAGCTAAAGTTCAGAATATCCCGCCCTGTCCAAAGTTTCATCTAGTGTAGTACCATATTATTCTGTTTGATTCTAAATGGGATTTGATTAGTCATGGCCTTAGTTCAAACTTATATGCGAGATCTTGAATAGTTTTCCATTTACTCTGGAACATATGATGCTGTTTCTTTGCCCGGGGTCAATGGATTCTCCGAGCTGCTTACAAAACAGTTTTAGGTTGAAAAAACGAGCAATCATTTGCAGAATGAAATGAGACAAGCATGTTCTAATGAACAATTTTTTAAAAGTCAAGTGGTATCTAATATGTAATATACAGTAGGATATGATAATAACTAAATGCAATAAACACATAAATACTTGTTTTAAATGTATTTGGAAAGAATTTTCAACAAAATCTCATGCCCCCCACCCCAAACTTTACATACACATTTGCTACTCCAGATGATGGTGGAAGGGAAAACAATTTGAATTTGCACATGAAAAAATGAAAGGAGAGGAAGTCTATAATAGAACCAATGAAACCTGTTATTTAAACAACCCATAGTATGAAGCAATGATGAACAGGGATGGCCTGTGGAGCACTTTTGAGAGTAAAACTGAGGGCTTGGCTAAACAACAAATGGGTCATATTGGATACGGCAGACTAGGGTTGCTTAAGGTCACGTTGAGGTGTGATATGTGCTTTCACTTGATCCTTGCATCCAAATGCAAGGATTAGGTGGTTGCTTTCCTTCTTCCCTCCAGACTCCTTCTCCTTTTGGGAGGAAGTGTTCAGTTATTATATATACAGTGGTGCCTCGGATAACGACGGTAATTCGTTCTCCGAGGTTAGTTGTTATCTGAAACACGTCGTTATCCAAAATGCAGTTTCCCATAGGAATGAATGGGAAACCGTTTAATCCGTTCTGGAGCCTAGGAAAAAGGCACAGATACCTGGGGTTTTTTGCTCAAAACTCTTTAAAAAGTGCACTTTAAAGGTACAGATGCAATTTCACCTGGGATAACTTTTTTACTGATGCATGCTGGAAATTCATTATCTGAGGCAGTCCATAGGGAAAATTCGTTATCCGAGGCAGCCCATAGGAAGATTCGTTATCCAAGGCAGCCCATAGAGAAAATTTCAAAATCCCAATATCATGAAGTGCTTAAAGCTGTCTGTTTAAGCCACTTAACAATGTTGGGAAACTGAAAGTGTAGGCAATCCACTTTGGTTCAATCCCAGCAACAGCATTTTCAGGGACCCAACCAAAATGGAAGAATCCCGACTGCACCTAAAAAACAGTAGCATGTGATAGGTAGGCAAAACAGTGCCTGTAGGAATGCTTTGAGGACGGGCTTTTTAATGCTGGCACCCATGTAATGTAGTTGCGGGGGAAAGGAGTAAGCCATCCTGTCCCCAGAGTGGATCTGGGGGAAAGAATTTTCCCTTTTAACGAATAGTAGCTTAATCACTAATCAAATGCAAAAGACCATTGTAAAGATATAGTCGGCTGCTAAATAATAAAAATGTAGCAATGGAATATTTTGTAGCTCATTATATCTGTACTGGATAATTATATTGAATAATAATTGTTATTTAAATATTTCCAAATGACAGGCATTTTGCTAGAAATTAATAATATTTCACCAAAGCTAACTTTGGTAGCTTCTTGTCTAGTCCGTTTATGCAACTTAAGAATGTGGACTAGACATGGGCACAAATAAAAAATGGCATTTTGTTTGTCATTTGTCATTTAGGGGGTCCATTTTGGTTCGTTTCCGTTTTTCACAAATTTTTGCAAAAAATTCATTTTTGTTTTTGTTCATTTCGTTACCGTTTTGTTACCATTTATTTCAATTTTTGTGATTTTTTTTAGCATTTAAAGCAGTTCAATGTATTGCCGTAACGAAAACGAAACTGACAACAAAATTTCTGGTGTTTCTGTTCGTTTCGCTTCATTTTAGAGACAAAATTCATTTGTCGTTTCTTTGTGTAACGAAATGAAAAAACAAAAACGGAAACAAAAAATTGTTCGTTTTATGCCCATCTCTAATGTGGACAGATCCATAAGTGTGTTTGACCATTGCTATTCCTACCTTATAATAGCAGTTGCAGGTAGTAGATTGGTTAAGTGGATAAGGTGACTGGTGAATGCCCCTTTAAAAGACAGTGCTCCGTTCCACTGAGGACCAGAGTATTTATTCATTTGTTTGTTTGTTTGTTTAATATACTGCCCATCTAGCCTAGGGCCTCTCAGGGCAGTGATTAGTGATGGGTAACACGCCTGTGTTTAAAAATAGAGAATTTTGAGCTCCAGCCTTAACTGTATTAGATATTTTCTGACCAGCCTACAATATTCACTTCTTGGGCAGGATTCTTTAGGTAGCAGTAGCATTATAACTTGAAATATTCATTGGTAATACCACATCCATTCTTAAAATTAGATTATTAAGCTTCTTGACGTGCAGGGATGATGTTGGTAAAAAAAACTTTGGTTCTTGAATTATTCCACTGACAATTGTGATATTATCTGAACAAATCTGACATGCACAATTTGTACTTTTCGTTGTGTCTGTTGTTGATAACTGGAAAACAGTCCTCCCAAAATTAATTTTAAAAAGTGTCACTTTAGCCTTTCAGCACAAAGCAGATGTTGTAAGATTTAATCCAAGCTGTTAAACTGGGAGCCTGTACTGACCTAGTCCTGCCTTGAAATAAAGAAAACTACACATTGGATATTATAAGAAGAAAATGGGACAGTGCATTCAAAATAGATTAACTAAGCAACATGCTACAGGAAGATAAGCATCTTAATTTGGATTGTGAAGAATGCAAATTTATATATGACCTCTCTAATGTCAAAAGGTGGGAAATTATTTTGTCATTAGTTTTTCTTGAGTAGATGGAAAATTCATCGTAGTGCTGCTGGTTATAAAGTTTCTATCTATCTATCTATCTATCTATCTATCTATCTATCTATCTATCTATCTATCTATCTATCTATCCAGTTTTCCCGAAAATAAGACATCCCCCCAAAATAAGACCTACTTACAGTTTTGCCTCTCGCTGAAATATAAGGCATCCCCCTGAAAATAAGACCTCCCCGATAACAAGATAAAATAAATGTGTACCGTATTCTTCTTCATGGAAAAATAAGATATCCCCTGAAAATAAGACCTATACTGCAGTGTTGGCAAACCTATGGCATGGGTGCCAAAGGTGGCACTCAGAGCCCTTTCTGTGGGCACCTGACATCGCCCCTTCATAGCCACCTGTATTCAGGTTAAATTGCTGTACTGGCACTTTGTGAAAAATTAGTGGGTTTTGAACTGCAGTTTGGGCACTCGGTCTCTAAAAGGTCTGCCATCACTGACCTAGTGCATTTTTGGGAGCAAAAATTAATATAAGACACTGTCTTATTTTTGGGAAAACATGGTACCTACCTACCTACCTACCTACCTACCTGCCTGCCTGCCTGCCTACCTACCTACCTACCTAGCTAGCTAGCTAGCTAAGAACTCAAGGAAGTTAATAAAGGATGTAAAACACAAATATAAAACAATTGTAAATATAAAAATCACACATGTAAAAAACAATTAAACACACTGGGTAAAATCCTGTTGGCACAGTTAAGCTGGGGTAAACTAGAGAGGGGTGCCAGAAGCGATTCATTTAAATCAATTTAAAGCTTCCTTTCCCCCTGGTTCAGCTTCCAAGGCTCCGTAAGGTACCCTTGGGGAAGCCTTTGAAAGCTTTAAAACAGAGGAGGGGAAGAATTTAATGATGAAAATACTACTGGCAGCAATCTGGTTTTTAACTTTTAAAGTCTTTTCCTTCTTCCAAAGTTCCCAAATGTTTTCCCAGGGAAAAATGAGTCCTAGGGAGCCTTGGAAGCTGAAATTACGAAGCTTTAAATTAATTTAAATTAATTTTAAAACTTTGAAACAAGTTAAATTAATTGTTTCTAGCACTCTAATCTAGTTTTTGCTGCCACAAAGTTACATAATAGGATTTGGCCCTTAATTAAGAAGCATTTATTAAAGACTTGCTAAAACAAGTTAAAAACTCTTTTGAAAAAGATAAAAGAACAATTATGCCCTTAACATCGCTCTGCAGCAGGACTTTTGGGCATTAAAAGCCTGCCTGAAAAGGGAGCTGGTGGGAGGGAGGGATCCAGCCTGGTCTCCAGTGGAATGGAGTTCCACAGCTTTGGAACAACTATTAGAAGGTTTTCTCCTGTGTCTGCACCAAGCATGCCTTTGAGGATGATGGTACTGAGAGGAAAACCTCCCTTCAACTACCCTAAAGCATGGGAGGAGGGCTGGTATGCAGATAAACAATTCCTCAAAAACCCTGGACCCAAGTTGTTTAGGACTTTTAGGTTAAGGCCACCACTTTGAATTGGACCCAGAAACAGATGGGTGGCCAATGAAGCTGTTGAAACAAGAGTATTCTGGTCCCCCTATTGCCAGCTCTGGTTAGGAGTCCAACAGCAGCATCTTGGACCAGTTGAAGTTTCTGAACATTTTCCAAAGGCAGCCCCACATCCATTATCAGTGCTGGTTATACTAGGCAACCTTGGTTGACTTAGTTGTTGTTGATCTATAGTGGGATGTAAATGACAGTGTGTATCCTTCTTAGTTATGATGATGTTAGCAACATTCAGTGTCTTAACTAGGGTATGTCTGTGACTGTGAAGATTCTCAGTCATCCAGGTGAGCTTATCCGGAAATTGAGTCATGGCAACTGGACTGCTTTTTCTAGAGAGATTGAAACATTTCGCTGCTCATCCAAGCAGCTTTGTCAGTCTGAAGAAAGCTAGTTGCAAATCCGCCATTTTATAGTTCACTTTGACCTCTTGTTACCCTGGTCTGAGCTAGGTTATCTGTCCTGTCTGTCTAGCCAAGATAGGACCAAGAGGTGTAGCAAACTGAGTCCTTTCTGAAACAATTTTCAACAGTCTGATTCCTGCTTGACATCTTGGCTGCTTTAGGTTCATCCCAGAATTATATCCCCCCCAACACCCCACTATTCACTGGAGACACGAAATTTGTGGGAGAGGTCACCTGTAATACAGTATTGATGCTTGGAGCCAACAAAATCTGGATGGCACTCAACAGTACTCCTCTATTTCATCTAAACTAAGGAAAGCCATTCACATTCTGAACTGGTTTTTGACAACTGTAATGGTTTCAATGTGGATGAAGAGCCCATAGTTTAATACGGCTGTCTGTCAGTATAATGGCAGATCCCCAAACGGGGAATCAACCTACCTTGGATTGCAGACAATTTGAAAACCAAGGTTTGCAGTTTTGTTGTGCTCTTGAAGAGGACTGTAATTAGGGTAGACCAAGTGGTGCTTAACCCATCAGAGGCACTGGGACTGAATCTAATGTTGAGTATTAGACAATACAGTAGCTCACAGCCCTATTTATTTTCCTTTCCACATTTATTTTCTTTTATTCTTTGGTCAATCGTGGGCTTACACCCATACTTCCAGGTGAAATGGGTGGGAGGTGATACCACTTTCTGCTGTGACCTTCATGTCTCTAAAGGCCTTCAACTTATTTAGCACCCAGTGCGTTGTGTCTACTTTCTTCATGTTGAGTTCAATTGGTGGTGGTGGTGGTGGGTATTGTCTTTTCTCTGTTCTAGCTTCTGTTTGATATATTGTACATGTCATCTGGTGAACTGTAGATGTCTTTTGCATTTTTGCATATAAAAGTTAAATAATAGCATGAAATCTGTTGGAGAGTTCATCTGGAATATTGAGGTTTGAAGTAAACAATATGCAGATGGTATCCAACTGTATTTCAATCCTCCAATACTTTGTATGTATTTATTTGTGGCCTTGTATGTATTTATTATGTCTTCTTGGGGCATATTCTTGTGAACTATTGGTATATAAATGTAAGCAATCATTTCTGTAAGTCTACTATCATTTACATATGTTTCCTCCTTCTTCTAGTGGCTACAGAAGAGTGGTATTGCTTTCATTTGTGCTACAGTTCTTTCAAACCCACAATGAGATTAGGGATTACTTTGATTATATATAACAATTACTCTCTAAATAGCCTTTGTTGTTGTATGTTCTCCCCCTTTCAGTAATGGCTTCATCCCTTCTCTAGACTTGTTGAACTCGTTTGCTGTTGATTAAGCGTCCTAGATAGATAATTTGATTCTCTCTGATCTGACATCATTAGCTGATCTGGCATTGTGTAGGCATTTCACAGTCTCTGGCTGGTGAGAAGTCCTTTCATCTTCATTCATCATCAGCAAATGCTTCCACACCCTCTGGATCTTTGGAAAGGACATTATGTTTCCTTGTGGCTTAGATGCTCCCACACACACCTGTGGAAACCTTTTTTTTTACATTTGTATAATCTTGCTACATAATTCCTTTTGCTATTTACTTATCCCTGCTTTCCGCAGATTTGTCCCTAGTGTGTGTAGTATACTGCCTCTCCCATGGTGCTTTGCAATAAACAATGCAGATGATGAGAACTTGTCCAAGAAATCTTGTCCAAGAATTGTCCAAGTGTCTGTAACTCTAGCAGTCATATTTTGCAAGTAGTATTTGCACATTTCTGTAAAGTGTACTGGGAAAATGTGATAGCTTGTAATAAAAGTTAAAGCATTAGATATGTTTCTGTTTTTGTGATCAATCAGCCTCCCCTGTTGTATCTGACTGCAGTCATCATTCCTTCTCTATACCTGGAGATACTAGATCAGTCCCCTAAGCAAAAGAAGAACAGGGACATCTCTTGGGTGGGACCCTTGAAGAATCTGCCTGGCTCATACAATCAAAGGGGGCTGCCAAGCAACAACCCAGACTGAGGTGGCATCAGTGCCTAGAGCAGGGGTCCTCAAAGTTTTCAAACAGCGGGCTGGTTCACCACGCCCTAGACACCACTGGGGGCCGGACCACAGTGGGTGGGGGAAGCAGGGGACCTTGCCGTAGCCCTCCCACTTTGAATGCCCCACTAGCCAGCATGCTGATAATCTAGGCGGTAGTTGGGGGGAGTGAGAGAAGTGACATAGCCCACTACTTTGAACTGCCTCAGCAATAGAAGCAGCTGCGGAGGCTTGCTTGCTCACAAAGTAGGGGGTAGGTGGGGGGGGTTGCAATTGGTCCCAGGGGCCGGATTCAGGACCTTGGGGGCCGCATCCAGCCCTGGGGCCTTAGGTTGAGGACCCCTGGCCTAGAGGAATAGGTGGCCTCCTGTCATCAAAGTCCACATCAAAGGATCAAGAGACACCACACACCTCATGAGTAATATGACTCCTGAAAATAGGGGGCCCTTGAACAGCAGGTGGCCTTGAGACGTGGTTGAAAGCGTTCTACCACTGGGACAACACAGGTGCTACCTGCAGGCAGAAATGTGAAGAATCTCACCATTCTCACCATTGCTAAGATTTTAGACAAGCTTGACTGTCTTGGTATTGGCGGGGGGAAGGCCTCAAGGATTTTCCAACCCTTCTTGAGAGATCTTTCTTTCCAGCCAGATTAAACCATGAAAGGGTTTTCTCTGTGTTATATTTTATGCAGTTTGCAAATATGCATTTCTCATGCAATTCTGGTCTTTGTGCAAAACTTTTGAATTTTCCTCTTCCTTAAACCAGACACATTCATAAAACATCTACAACAGGGCAGGCTGATTGATCACAAAAACAGAAACATATCTAATGCTTTAACTTTTATTACAAGTTATCACATTTTTCCAGTACACTTTACAGAAATGTGCAAATACCACTTGCAAAATGTATACATTTCCTCTGAGTCTGTCAGCATGAAAAAGCAGCTAATGCTAGTTCATTTCTAGGATATATATTTTTCTAAAGTTATCTTTTTTATTACACAAGAAGGAAGTGTGTCAGGGTCTGGTGAATGTCATTGCTCCTGTAAAAAAATAAAATAAAATAAAAAATAAATAAAAATCAACGGAGACTTTTTTTGCACAGCCTCCAGATCTTTGTTCCTGAACTGGTTCCTTTTAATAATCCACCTTTACTGGCTATAACTTTGATTTTTTTTGCAAGAAAAACCCACTGCTGCTCCTGTAAAAATTCAAGCATTTAAATAGCTAATTTTCACATGTTTCTGTGGTGCTTTGGTGGGGGTTTTTGGGCAACGATTTCTAAAATATTGTGGTCGACCCCCGCACTGCATGGCAAATGGATGCGCCCTCCCAGCCTGGTACCAGCAGCGCAGCAGTAGCAATAACCAAGGAGGAGAGGGGGCGGGGAACCCCCCCCCCCAAATAAAACACCCTTCTGGCCTGGTAGGTGCCCTCAGACAGTTTTCGCCTACTTTTAGTCGGGTTTTTTTTTAACTTTTAAAAAACTTTTTTTCTGTGCCGCTTGGCATTGCGCGATGCAAGTAACGAGCACGACAAATCAGACCAAATTGTGTTCGTCGTTCGAGCTCGAGTTCTGGGGCAAATCAGACCAAACAGAACAGAAGTTGTCCCCGACCGGAAACGGGAATACCGCTAAGTCGTGCCCATCTCTAGTTGTCCCCCGCCCTTCCGCTGTTCATATAATGGGTTCCGGTATCGTGGGTCCGCAGTATATGAAAAAAAGGCCCCCTGGGTTAAGGAGGAAAGGCCTTCCCAGGCCCATTGGAGGCCCCAAAAGTGCTTCCCCCTAAACTGGAAGTGACTTCCGGTAAACCAGACGTGACCTCCAGATCACTAGAAAGCACTTTTGGGGCCTCTGGGGGACTGGAAAGCCCCTTGCAGGCTCGTTTGCGGCAGTGCCAGGCCTGGTGTTAGTACAAGAGTCCCCAGAGAGCCTGCCCAATCCCGACCTGACCCAGCATCCTCATATTGCAGATTTTCAGTTATTGCGGGTCGGGTGGGGTCCCTAACCTCTGTGATAGGTGGGGTTTTACTGCACTACATGAGGATATATGCAGTCACCCAGGGTACTCTGTAATGGTCAGGCTGCAGCAGAATAGTTTGGTTTAAAGAGAAATAAGCAGTTACTCATCAATAGTTAACACCTGAAAATAAACTGACCAAGCAGATACCTCAAGGTCATAGTTTTCTTCATTATTATCCTATTCAATTTCTATTGATGTTATAATAGTTATTTGTTAATACATGTCTATCTGCATATGAAATTTTATGGAGATATGTATTATCTTTTACTCTCTTTTTTTAAATAATACAATACAAAGTTTGCCAAATAATCGGCAATTAATCTTCTTGGCATTTGGTGCATAACATTTTGTAACTTGGAGAATAGCATTCTTACTCAGCTAGAAAAAGCAATAATCATACTGTAAGTGTACAGATTTTACAGTATATTTACAGTGTAACTTTTGTGATAAAATTAATGATAAATGCCAGAAATTCCCTATGCATGCTCACATTGTTTTATAAATTCATTTTAATTGCATTTTAATTTTTAATTTTTAAGAGGCAGTGAATTCCTCACTGTACATTTACAATGCAGACACACTGATCTGGGTATATAGAGTATTTTCTTTTTAAATGATGGACAAATCCATCTGTTCTCTCTCTCTCTCTCTAGATAGATAGATAGATAGATAGATAGATAGATAGATAGATAGATAGATAGATAGATAGATAGATAGATAGATAGATAGATAGAACCGGAAGCAAAACAGATGGATTTGTTCATCATTTAAAAAGAAAATACTCTATAGCAAAACAGATGGATTTATCCCACCTGAAATTCAACAACTATTCTATATCTCAACATGAGGAATCTGTGTGGTACATCCTACCCTGTTACCCATGATGACAACCTGAATTTAGCATCAAAAAACAGATCTATCTATTGATTTACTCTATCTGCATTTTTTATAATTTCAAGACTGAACTATAAAATTTCTGAGAATACAGTATTTCTAAATTGTGGAAGTTTGTATAAAAAAACAACCCTTTATATTTCGTTTTGAAACGCTAGAAGTATTTCTTGTCCTATCCCTGTCTCAGTCATTCCTTCTACCCTCATTATCCATCTTGCAAAACATAATTTTTAATAGAACAATGCTCAGCATTATCCAGATCAAAGACAAACTGCTTTGTTAAGCAACCGTACATCAACATACTTTATGCTATAGCTTTAGATCTACTCATATACTATCAGAATAATACGTTGCCTGTTCAGGCCATTGTTTCCTGAAGGGGAAGGATTTTGCAAGCATGGTGGCTTTCCTTGAGGTTAGAAAGGTTCCTTTGGCGTGGGATCGGAACTCCTTGAATCCTCCTGCTAACCTGACCAGTTCCAATTCTGAGAAGTGTGATCTTGGGGGGGGAAAAACAATTTACCGTACCCAAGTTTGGCAAGCAGCCTGCTTATGTGGTGAACCTGAGGCAGCTCCAAGGACATTATCAGTGAAGAGATATGGCCTGGAGAGAGAGAGTGTGTGTGTCATAACCTAGAAGTAAATACCATGTTTTCTCTATTGCCATACAGTAACGATAACCTCTGCTTACAGTACACTGACCTGCCCCTTGCACTACCAACCACACCCATTGTAGTGGACCACGGCCGCACTGCGGTTTCCAGTGAAGCTGTTATGTTTTGTTTTGTATATTTGGGTTCCTATCAATTCTAAGCCCCCAGGAAACAAGTCTTTAAAATGTACTTAGAGTTGGTCTGAGATGCCAAGTAGGAGTAAGTTAAAAGGAAGAAGGCAGTATTTTGTAGGTAATGGGCAAATCCCAGTGCCTCTGTGGGTGAGGGCCTTAGCAACAGGAATGTTTTTGGGCTGGTACTTGATTTGCTTTCTGTTTCTCTGATAGCAGTTATCTGTCACAAGGTAACTTTAGAGGTTGTCCAGGAAAAGTTAATGAAGGATAGCAACTATGTACAGAGGTATTGACACTCCAAGATTGTTTAGGCAAAAGAAGAAGATAAATATGTTGTTGTACCCTAAGTGCTATACTTGAATGTGAGGTGTCATAAACTTGTCCACTTCTTCAGACTTGCCCATGAAAGCTCACATTAATATACAGCCGTTAGTCTTTAAGGTACCACATTTTTGTCTTTATTTTTTTATTTTTGTTTTGTTTTTGCCTGACATGCTAGCACAGACTAACATAGCAACTTCTAAAACTACAAGGTTATTTTGAAAGCCTTAGAGGTGCTGTAAGTTATCAGACATTGGGAGATGGTTGGGAAATAGCCTTTTTGACTATGACTGCTAAAATCCCCTAGTCATTCTGACCATTCGATTCTGAGAGTTCTGGTCCAAAAATGCCTTTTTTGAGTCCTGACATGAACTGGGTAATTTATATGTCTTTCTGCGGTATAACCAATTTTAAATTTATATTTCCTGTTATCAACACAGAGTAGTCCTTTGTTCCTTTAGAAGATGATTGAGCGTCCTTGTAGTACCCATTCTGGTGAGATAGAGGCCATGGAAGGAGTTAGTTGAAAACTCTGCAACCATCACTGTACAGTATTTATAGCCATATAGTGCCAGTGGCACAGCCAGAAAGGGAGACATTTTGAGTTAATCGTGAGGAAGGTTAAGGATTTGAAGGGTAGTAAACCTCATCATTCCTGGGGCATGCCCCTGAATCAGGCCTGGTGAGGTGGCATAACTCCACCAGAGTCACTTATGGAGGTGAAGAATCAAGGTGTGATGGGAGGTCCTTTCCCCAAATGTCCAAAGGGCAAGGGACCCACTACAAGGAATGAGGCTCAGGGCAGGGGACAAGCATTAGAAGGATCTAGAAAGAAGAAGGGAAATCCTGAGAGTATAAAGGGGAGGGAGAAAACAGGAGGAGGACTGGTGGCAACAGATAATTGAGGAGAATAAGAAAAGAGGCAAGAGATCATGGCAAAGGGGAGACTTTGGTAGATGTGCTAGAATGGCCTCAGCCTAAACCACCTAAGGAGCTTCTGTAAGCCTCATGCTTCAGTTTGACCAGGGGATTGACAGCACAGAGAAGATGCCAACAGCCCCCTGCCAATCACATCCCAACAATGTCTACTCCAATACAGCAGTGTTGATGGAGGAGGTAGAGGCGGTTTAATCAAGGTGTGAGCCATCAGGCGAATGACATCTTCTCCTGAAGCAGAGAGTAACAGAAAGGACAGTTCTTCTGAGCCCTAAGAGACTGGTAAAGCAGAGTGAAGTGGTCACTCCCTCTCTTTGGATAGTAAGATTTCCCAGAATTGGACTGATTTGGGTGGACTGAAAGAGGACTTGGGTGATAGTAACTTTGGAGTTGCTTCATTGTTATAAGTGAGTAAAGACTGTATTACAAAGAAGCTTCGACTCCTATCTTTATGTCCAGACCTATGGGACTCTTGAACACACCCCTCCCACAGAAGCAAATAAAATGGTGGGCCAGAAGTGTTGAAGGTCTAGAGAGGATAGATTCACAAGGGAAGAATATCTTCTAGAGCAGTGAATTGGCAAACCTTTTAGAGACCGAGTGCCTAAACTGCGATTCAAAAACCCACTAATTTTTTGCAAAGTGCCAATACAGCAATTTATCTTGAATACAGGTGGCTGTGAAAGGGAGATGTCGTGTGCCCACAGAAAGGGCTCTGAGTGCCACCTTTGGTACCCATGCCATAGGTTCGCCAACACTATTCTAGAGGATAAAACATAGGAAGACCTTTATATCTTTGAAAAAAGTGATCTCTCGTGTAGCTCCGATGTATCTATTTCTCATAACTTCAAAGCATACAACAGATGGGAAACCAGAAGAACCAGCCCAAAGCCTAGTTTCCCAGAATATTGTGTTTTGCTGCTTCCATGGATCCCAAACTCTTACTAGCATTCCAGAGAATAGAAGAAGGCGTTGAGTGATATGGATGTGTTCTCTTAGCATGCCCACTCTCCTAATAAGCACCCTTGGGCATCCAGTCATTCTGCAATTTCCCTTTGTTCTTCCAAGGCCTTGTTCTTACCTAGCAAGCTTGTTTGTATGAAGACATACGGTTCCAGTTCCAATGGCATGCTGTGTCCTGTCTAGGCCTCACGTGGAACATCAGCCTCACTGCATTTTCAACATTCCTCCTGAGGATGACTCAGAAATACTTGTTTACCAAGATCAGCTGTTCTAGGAGGATTCCAGTGTCTCTGGCGCTGGCATAGTCTGATCATACTTCCTCTGCCACTGTCCCCTGACATCCAAGATATTGGAGTACCCAGTCCTCACTAAAGCAGTCTCTGGTGACCAGGCAAGGCAAGTTGCCAACTATAAACATACCAGAGAGCCTAGCCACATTGTACTTTCCAACTCTCCTTCTCTCCTAAGTCTTATAAAGAGCAGATAAGGGGGGGCATCTTAAGCCTTCTTCATGCATTACTGACCTGGTTCTCTCAAATGCACTTAGAAAGGAGTGCCTACCTCCTTCCACCCAGTTGTTATATTCTCTACATGGTGTAACTAATGAACATATTTGAGAAGTGGTTTTACTAATTCCACCCCAATCCTTTAGTTTCCATAGCAACCAGGGATTCAAACCCAGGTCTCTGGAGCCCTAGTCTACATTGGTTCTAGTAGAAGTTTTATTCAAAGTTTTTCATTTTTTTTAAAAACATGGAATATAACAGACATGTTAGAAAAAATATTCAGATATTTTCTGAATATTTTTTACTATTTGGAATGAAGACAGTTAATGGAGGACTGAAATGTGTGGAAAGCCTTTTATAGTAGGGCTGTTAGAAAAGCAGTGGCTTGTGGGCTGATATTTTGACCACAGCTGCAGGGTTGAGTTAGGGTCCTTTAGTATGGAGCCTAATTCTTCTCACTTCTTACCAGCTACGCTAAGATTCTTTTGAGGGTGTCATCTTACCTGTTGCCAGCCATATCAGCTTTTTGGTGATGAAGGAGAAAATGATGATTCATCTCAAAGATACGGTGTGCAAGCAGCCCCGCCCTAGGCATTGTATAGAGCAGGAAGAGTGTTTAGAAGAGAAAGCGTCAAGTATTTTGCTGCTCATGAAACCAAATCCTGGCCTTTCCACCTAAACCTTGCTGACTCCAGCTTTTGAAGTGACCTGCCTTTGTTGAACCATCCTCTTCAGAATGGACCTCCCGCCTCCTGCTTCCATCATCAGAAACTGCTGTCGCCCTCTTTACCCATTCTTTCAGTTCATAGGCCAATGAGAAAGCTGCTAAGTGAGCAAGGGGTAATTGCTCTTTCTCCTCATTCCCGCTGCCCATCCTAAGATGGAGGGGTGAGAAAGCAAGGTGCTGTGGCAAGGAGCAACAGGAGGTGGCTTGGGGCAGTAGGTTCCCTGCAGAAAAGTGGGCCTTGGCAGATGCCCCAGCCATGACTATACTTGGTGCCACCTAGGCCAAAGACAAATTCTGGCAAACTACTCTCTGACATTTCTTTTAGTCCTAACAAAGGAATTATTGTACCACTGTTGATGGATCATTTTATTTACAGACCAGCACATCTGCCTCTAATCTATCTCCTCTTCTTTTTGTTAGAGCAGGATTGTTCAACTTTGAACAGTTCGAGGTCTACTTTTACCAGCTGAAAGTGCCTGAGGGCTACTACACTAAAACCTCTACTTACAAATTTTATTCGTTCCGAGCACATGCTCATAAGTAAAAAAAAATTGTAAGTAGAGCAGCGGTTTCCCATAGGGATGCATTGAAAATCAATTAATCCGTTCTGGAAGGAACAGATTTCAATTCACCATGGCCCTTGAAGTGCCCTGCTTGGCTGAGACAGTGGACTGGAAGACCCAGAACTTTGCTGGGGCAGTGATGGTCCTTTGGATGGGGGAAGAAGGGGTGGAGGACTTATCCCCTCACTTTTAAATTGATGACTGGCAGGCTACTTTTGAACCCTTCGTGGGCTACTGGTAGCCCACGGTCTACCTATTGTGCAGGCCTGTGTTGGAGTATGCAGTTCAATCGTCTCAGAATTTAAAGTTTAATAAACCTTTTTTGACTTTAATGTGACTCATTATTTGCTCTGTGCGGGTTAATTGGACCAAGCAATAGTAAGACCTCTAACACGTTTGAGGGTTGTCACCTTACCTGTTGCCAGCCATATCAGCTTTTTCCGATGGTGATGCAGAATGAGAAAATGATGACTCATCTCAAAGATACGGTGTGCAAGCAGCCCCGCCCTAGGCATTGTATAGAGCAGGAACAGTGTTTAGAAGAGAAAGCGTCAAGTATCTTGCTTCTCATGAAACCAAATCCTGGCCTTTCCACCTAAACCTTGCTGACTTCAGCTTTTAAAGTGACCTACCTTTGTTGAACTATCCTCTTCAGTATGGACCTCCTTCCTCTTGCTTTCATCACCAGAAACTGCTGAGGTAGACCTCTTTACCCAGTCTTTCTGGTGGTGGATCATTTTTATTTTCAGACTAGCACATCTGCCTCTAATCTCTCTCTTCTTTGTCTAGAATTCCTTTTCTTTCTTGACTGCTCATTTCTGTGAATCTGATATAGTACAGTACTTGGAATTTGTGATCAAAATGAAAGATTTAGAAGCTTCATCTTATTTGTAGGCTCTGGTTTTCTAAGTAGGCAGTTCTGTTCAATATACTTTTCATGTTTCTAATCATCATCATCATCATCATCTTCTTCTTCTTCTTCTTCTTCTTCTTCTTCTTCTTCTTCTTCTGTCCCACTTCTTGTCTGTCCACTATTCTGGTATGAGTGGGATAAGACTATTCTAAGACCCTAATGAGAATAAGAATAAGAATAAGAATAAGAATAAGAATAAGAATAAGAATAAGAATAAGAATAAGAATAGCAGCATGCCATTGAATCAATTCCAATTTATGCCAGTCCTTCTCCAGATTTTCCCCAAAGTCACACAAGCTGCTACTTTTTCCTGGGGCACAGTGGTGAATCAAACTTCCAGCAATGGGCTCTGCAGCCTGGTATTTCTTCTCACTGAGCTATTGAGCCAGGTTGTTAGATAATATATTTTGCTAAATAAAATCCTGACAATAAATATCTATCCACTATACACTGAAAAAGAGAATGAAAAATACTCTGTGTCTATGTTGCAGTATTCCCTTATATGCATTATCTATGACAGGGGTGTCCAAACTTTTTGCAAGGAGGGCCAGATTTGGTGAGGTGAAAATGTGTGTGGGCTGACCATTCAGCCACATCTGGCCCCCGGGCCAGACATTGGGCAAGTCTCTATAACATGCAGGGAGTCGTGGAAGACGCTGCAGCAACGGAGCTGGGGGTGGGTAGGCTGGGAAGGTGGCTGGGGTGATAGACAGAGGCAGGGAGGGCAGGCAAACCGTAAAACTGCAAGCTGACATCTCCATCCAGTATGGGGAGTGGCCAGATGTTGGGGATGCATGCCAGGCTGAGCAGGTGGGGAGAAGAAGCCTTGGGCCGCTCAAAATTTGAAAACAGGCTGCATTTGGCCCCTGGGCCTCACTTTGGACATGCCTGCTCTATGAAATGGGATAATATCTAGTTATTGGTATTTCAAGGCTAAGACCTGTCACCTGAGACTGAGGCCAGAGGTCCAAAGCATGAGCTCACCTGTAAAATCTTAATCCAATATACAGGTGACTTCTTGATTATTTTCCAAGTGGAAGTGGAATCCACATCGTTCTTGCTGTGTTTGGCAGGGTCATGTTTGCTCCTGTAGCTAAATTCCTTGACTAGGGCCAACATCCCCCTGGGGTGAGCAAACCCTGCCTAGGTTTGGTTTGAAAATGTTATATTTTGGCAGTGCGCCTAAGTACTAAATACACAGTAGGTGAGTCACACCTAAGCCTTCTGTGTACGGACTAAGTGTATTTGTGTCAGATGGATGGGTGTGCATATCTATCATGTGGGAGAGAATGGAGTTGTGTATATTTGTGTGTGTGATAGATGCCCACCAACCCCTGGCTTTTCACATCTAACCACTACAAGGTTTGAACTTTTCTGCTCCTCCCTCCATATCTGAGGTTTGCAACACTTAGCTTGCTGAATTGCTTTGAACAAGCCCAAAGCTTATTTTCTGTCTCTCCACAGCACCCATCTTTCTTTTAAAAACATTTTTGTAGTGTGTTAAAAGTATAGCCAGCTTCTTCTCAGTATGCATATCCTACCTATTCCAAGGAACACTAAATCTTAGAGCCACTATAAAGACCATGCCAAGACAAGCTGAGAATTCCTTCCTGTGTTGTCCTGATCTGCAGAAGCAGCAGGAACTTTGGAACACTAGAGTAAGAAAGCAGAATTGGTAGACTGTTCTTTGAACATTTTATATGTTAAAGCTCTCCCTCTCAATAGCCAGAGTCCATCTTCTAATCTCAGTAGTTGAGGATGTGCTAGTAATCCTTACATGCTCACGATATATACTTACTGTGTTTGTTTGTTGAACAGATTGTGTTGGGAGTTTCAAATTCCTGTCTACCCTTTTAACATCACATTTCTTGAGCTACGGTGTTCCCAAGATGGAGCTATGATGTGAATCCATCTGGTAGTTCTAACTAGAGCAGACCAAGTGAATCAATGGCATTTACATGACCGTTGAGTCGCCATTCGAAACAATTTCAGTGGGTCTATTCCACTTGGGACTAGCAGTCAGATCTAAAGCCCATATCATCAGTTGGAGGTGAAATGGTCAGCTTTTGATGTATGCCAGGTATGTCCAAACTTCAGCTCTCCAGATGTTTTAGACCACAACTCCCACAGTCCTTTGCCATTGGAAATACAGGCTTGGAATTCTGGGAGTTGTGGTCCGAACCATCAGGAGGGCCAACATTTGGACTTGCCTGATGTATGCCTTCAACTATGGCATTCACTTCCTGCTTCTAGAACTGCCGCTCAGCACCGCCTGTTGGTCAGAACAGAAACAGTTAGCTTCATTTTCAGTCTTTCTGATGCAAGGCTGCCCTTTTCAAAGTTCCCTTCCAGTATCTACTACTGTGTACTACAGAGATAGGAAAAGGTCCTCTTCTAGACTTCATTTCTGAAAATTCCCAGACTGTATGAAAATAGAAAATATGAAAATAGCTGTGTCTGAAAAGGGCACAGATCATTAGCAGCAAGAGGACAAACCAATTTCTTTCTGAGCATCACCAACCTGCTTAGTCCTGTCAAAAAGAAGCCTGTCTCTGTGCCATTGTAAGTAGCTAGACTGGCTCAACTGGTTCAGCCAGGGCTGGCATTCAATTATACAGTATTATTAATCGAGAGCCTGTCCCTCACTCTCATCCACTGCTGGCTCTGTTCCATGCTCACTTCATCAAGAGCGAGCAAGAATTACTACTTCCCTTCTACTACGATTCATTCAGAAAGGGCTGGGGCAGTAATGACATTGAAATCATCAAGCTATGTATATGGTAGTGATGCACAACAGCACTTTGAGAACTCTGTATACAGTAATAGGCAATTGGCAAAGGCAGCTCCTTTTTATTAGGCTAGCTTCTATTTGCGGAAGGGAATGTAAACTTCCTAACATCGGAGGTTGGTGATATCTCTGTAGACATATCAGAAACACATGTGGAAGTACAGACGTGCTCACATAGGAGACATTCAGAAGGCAAGCAGATCTCTTAGGAATCAATTATTTCACTGTCAGAATGCTATTGCTAGGACTAGCACCTGGCCCAAGTGGGATCTCACACCAGCTTGACACATAGTTACGGCAAAAGGAGAAGCAATTTGGTAAGGAGAGAGCAAGACAGCAATAGAAGCTCTTGATGATTATGCAAAGACCTTTGCAAAGAGTGTAAGCCCCTTAAAATACAACCAGGCTGTACAATGCCACCAGACTGGATAACAGGAAGGGGGTTGTGAGAAGAGCAGTTGTCCCAAATAAGCTCTCACGGATGAGTAAATGAATCATCAGCTTGCTAGAGGCTGGGTGTAAATGAATGAATTTGAAATAAAATGATTGTTGCTCCATCTTGTCACATTTTGTTTTGTTTAAAAGCACTTAGAACTGGTATCTGAAAATCCTTTTGCTGCTCTGCTCTTATGTTCTGATAATATTTCCTTATGAACTGACAGGATAGAATCAAGGTGATACAAATTGGGAAGCCCCCCCCCACCCAGTACCCTGACTTATCTGACAACCTCCTTCCCTCTCTTATTGGTGCTGGGGGAGCTGTCATATTAAATTCCCCCCAACCCCCCAACACTGCTTCATTTTGGGTCATTAGAGAAATTAAAACTGTGTCCAAATTGGTGGCAAACCTTTGGCACTCCAAATGTTTTGGACTACAACTCCCAGAATTCCAAGCCTAGATTGCCAATGACAAAGGGTTGTGGGAGTTTTGGTCCAAAACATCTGGAGTGCTGAAGGCTCGCCAACAGTGCAACAGGCCATCTGATCCTGAGCAACAATTCTTTGAGCACACAACCTGCCAGTGGTGGCACCTGCCAGTAATGTGGCATCCTGACAAATGACTGAGGATAGTCACTTGTCAGGTTGCCTAGGGTCTGATCTAGATTGATTCCACATCAGTTCATGTGTACTGCTCTGTAGTATGCAACTGATGTTAGAGAGCAAGGTGAACTACCTGAAACTATGGTAGCCACAACTGTATTCCAGTTTTAGATTGATTAATTAGTTTAGTCTTCATTGCCTCCCTTGGTTTTTTTTTTCCATTTGGGTTTGTTTGTTTGTTTGTTTGTTTGTTATGATGCAAACATTTTGACTCCATATCATGGGAACTGACCGTACAACCATTTTGCAAGTCCTTTTTTCAGTCCAAGGACATGATCTTGTCAGGTGGATGGGCCAGTCTTCGTCAATATGCTTTCAGCCATTTATAAAACACTTTCTTGCTTATGGCCAGCTATGCTGATTAGATTCTATACAGGCCATCATGAGAAAATCAGCAGTTTTATTCTTGCTGTATATTAAAGTAAATACAACTTGGTCATCATAAATTTATTTTCACACTGAGAAAGAAGAGGAGTTGAGTATCTATGTGCATTAACATGGATTGTTTGAAGCCTCAAAATGTTACAAATTAATATCTACTCTGTACTGATGATGATACACTCAATCATCATTTGTTTTTCCCCCCATAATTTGCATAGTTAATATATCTTTTTTGCCTGTGTTTAATAATCAATAAAGGGGTCAGGTTCATAATTTTGCATAGAAACTTGCTCTGCAAGACAGTGGGGAAACCTAATCTTTTACTTGCTAAGTCTTATTTTTTTTAAAAAAAAAAGCACCACCAGCAGCAAAGCATGCTACAGGATACCTAATATACATGGTATGCTTTTGAATATGTGCATATAGCTGAAGGCTTGTGGGGGCTCAGAACCTGTTATTTCATAATTAATATGTTAACAGGAACTCATTATATTTTATTGCATTTATTACATTGTATTACACTGTGCTCTTCTGACATGCCTTCTGGATTTAGAGCCACACCCTAATGATGTTGCACTGTTGAACTACATCATCTTTTGGCAAATCACACAGCTCCAACCTGTTAGGTTAGATCAAGTGACTGTGTTGGCCCTCATTTATGTGCCAATATTTTGAGCACATATGTATGGTGTCAGCCCATGTGACAAATGAGGGTGCTTGTGGGAACATGTTTGTGTGAACACAGAATAGCTTACCTCCATGTCTGTATATTTAGCAACTGTGGCTGCGGGCACGCACTGTTGTCACCCAATGTGTGATGATTTTGCAACAAAGTGTAAGATTATGACTGATGTCCCTCAACCACACTATCACTATCACTGGCTTAAAGACTCTCATGTTACTCAGCTGTGCACCAAACAAAAAGTATAATTCCTCAAGGGGCCCCATACAGGCAACAAACAGCTGAGAGAGTCTAGGACTTATTATGTGGAGGGGAAATCAGTTTTCTTAGCTCTGCCCAGGCCTTGGAAGGCAAGCTAAAAAATCCAAAATTTTATTTCTAAACTTATCAAAAGGGAACACAGTAATGAAATGAAACAAGAGAAGGATGACTGTAATGTGTGGTGCAGTAGAGTTTAAAAAAAACTCAAGAAAGCTGGCTGTGTCTTGTTGGAGAACAGCCAGCCTATGTGGTCTTGGGCAAGCCACACAGTCCCAGAGAGCCCCTGGGTGAAGGGAATGTAAACCACTACTGAATTCTCTATACCTACAAAACCCTGGAAAAGGTCAACTAATAAGTTTGAATCTATTTGAGGGACTTATCTTCCTCCCCCCTCCCCCCCTTCCTACTACTACTGAGGGATAGGGGGAAATCCTCACATAGTACTCACTATAATATACACCAGTACCTTGACTTACAAATTTAATCCATTCCAAATGCATGCTCTTAAGTTGAACTACTCTTAAGTCGGGGTATCTATCTAAAAAATTGGGGAAAAAATAAGTTAAAAATAAAAAAATGAAAAAAAAATGTAAGTTGAACAGACCATATCTAAAATTTGTAAGGTGGTAGTTAAAATGCCAACAGTTTTTCGTTCTTAAATCGAGCTGCTCTTAAGTCGGGGTACCACTGTATATAATAAAGAAAATGATGGATGAGTTGTGAGGATGCAGCACCTGTTAGAGAAATCGAAAAGCAAACTATCCACAGGTTTGGATCTAAATTCACTGGAACCCCGCTCTTTCTGTTCCCCAAAAAGGACTCTGACATGGTGCATTCCTCAGTAGGAAAGAGGGAGATTCTGCAACAGAGGAACTGGGACTTCCTAAGTCTGGCCAGTTCACTGTGGTTAGGACAGAAAGTGGAGGCAGTGTTTATGTTCATCTGTTTACTGTTTTATTCCCTCCTGTGATAGTGTTCAAAGCTATTAAGGTGGCCACATATACCTCAGCAAAAGGGAGGAGGTACATCACCAAAAAGGAGAGAAAACAAAACAGCCATAGGCCTTATCCCCTGCAAAGTACAGGTGGCCAGGTTATATCACTGTGCCATAAAAGCTGTAATTCATGAGAAGGGAGTCATGCATTTTCAGAAAGCAAACCTACGACGACAGCTGTGGTGTTTGTGTCCTGGAAGTAATAAATGCACCAGACTACTACGTTCCTCTGGTAGGAAGTAAGCTATTGAGGCTCTTGGTATTTCCTGTAGATTACTGGTTCTCAATATTGGGACATTCATGTTGTTGAACTATAAATCCAAAAATCCCTAAGCAGATGGGGGTGGGGGAATTTAAAACAAGGAATGAACTTGGGTCACATTAGCTGTGGAGTATAGTTTTTGGTGTGAAAATCACAAAGAAGAGAAATTTAAATTCTCTCCCTCTTGTCCTGAGATCTCAAGCCAGACAGGGGAAATCTCCACAGGATGAGGATGTGGAGGGGTGAGATGTTTAAAAAGACACTAGTTAGAATGCTCCCAATACAAGGTGCAGCAGCAGTTGAACAATGTACACATTTTTCATATACTATGCATGACTCCCTTCTCATGATGACACATAAGCACACTTGCCAAAGTCCTATGGAAAGGTTTTTAAAGTCCTGACCCCTAACTTATTACAAGGGGTGGATGCTGAGGAGAACAAAACCAACAGTCACCAAAAGCACAAAAAGGTAAGATTTCACTTCTAGCCATATCCCTTTTACAAGGCCCAGAAGCCTTCTTGAACAACCATATTTGGACCTTTGTGAAAGCAATGTTTCTGCTCTCAATAATTTTTCATTAACTGCTGGGGTGGTGGAACTTGTGGTCTGAGAGGGATTGGATGGTTCTTTACCCCCACCATAGGTGAGATACCCCCCCACACACACACACATTTTCAAACCATAAGCTGTTAGAGATGGCTGGTGTGTCCAGTTCTGCGCACTTCAGTTAAAAAAGGATGTTTACAACCATGAACGGGTCCAGTGGAGGGCGACCAGGATGGTTAAAGGTCTGGAAGAAATGTCTTACAAGGAGCGGCTTAGGGAGCTGGGAATGTTTAGTCTTACAAAAAGAAGGCTGAGAGGGGATATTATAGCTGTGTTTAAATATTTGAAAGAATGTCATATTGGACTGGTTTGCTTTCCATGGCTTCAGAGATGAGGACTCGGGAAAATGGTTTCATACTACAGGAAAAGAGATTCAAATTAAACATTAGGAAGAACTTCATGATGGTTCAAGCTGTTTGGCAGTGGAATACGCTGCCACGGATGGTGGTGGAGTCCCCTTATTTGGGAGTTTTAAAGCAGAGGCTGGAGTACTGCTCGGAATACTGTGATGGGGGTTCCTGCATGGCAGGGGGTTGGACTGGATGACCCTTGAGATTTCTTCCAACTCTATGATTCTATGATTCTATTGTCTCAGATGCAGTTTATTACCAGTTGTGTGGAAACTGTTCAACACTGAAAACTGCTAAGGAAGTTGCTGTGCTGCCTATATTTGTAACTGCAACAGACACTTGGTCCAATTAAAGGGTTAACAGCAGTTTGCCTGAAAATGAAAAATCATTGGTAAGGAAAAGAGAGCTGTATTACTTTTAGGGCAATATTTAGTCAGTCAATATTTATTGTTAGCTTCCACAGAACTAAACAAGAGAATTTTTTAAAATCAAAATGCCAGCTCAGGTGTAAATATTTTAGATGAGATGAAAAGCTAAATCATTGTACACACATATGTGCCTACCTGCCTGTATACTACTGGAAATGTAACATTTTGTTTCTATTTTCTCAATTTAAAATAATATGAGTGGTCATATAAAGTGTGCTCAAAAGAGATTTTGAACACTATTAAGAAATGCCATTTCCTCCATTATCTTGTTACAGTGAGTGCTGAAAATAATTAATGGTGAGGGTGAGGGTGCTGTCTTCTCTCAAGGAAAAGAAGTCCAGTTGCCATGACTCAACTTCCAGATAAACTCACCTGGATGACTGAGAATCTTCACAGACTTAGCTAGGATCTGTTTCTACTCAGCTGCATTTTTGCATTTTGTTTTCATCTTAGAAAATCTGCATCCATGTTGTGTAACTGCAAGGTGGAAACTGGGAAGAGGACACATTGAGAGCCACGTAGTTGTTGCATTCTGCAAAACCTTACAGGATATCAGCCTAACAAATTTATTTTAATATGACATTTCATAGATTACAAGTCACTTCCTTAAACATAACCCTTGATCTCTGCCATCGCAGCATTGGTAAACATCCTCAGTGGTCTTTATCTCAGTCATATAACTCCAGCTTCTCCAGCTTGTCCCTTGTATGTGAAATCATGAGAGGCAAAGCCTGCACAACAGCTGAATCCTCCTCCTATGGATATGACTGCTGTCCCCATTGAATCCTGCTGGTAAGCTGGATAATCAGGGGCAAGCTGCCTGCAAATCTAAGTGTTAATGATGCCCCTCTGGCCATTCCCTTACTTCAAAGCCCTCACAGGGAATTGCCCAGGTGGACAAGGAATCGCTAAGCATTCAATTACGGGGAGACAAAATTACAGGTTCCCAGCTTCTGGGATACTTGCCTTGTGTTCAGATAAGGCAAGAGGTAAAGGCCTTCCTCCTTCTGGAGTATACACAAGGCTGTGGTTAGTCTTCTCCCTTGCTGTTTTCAGGAAGCTTAGGTAGCCCCTCCAGTATATCAACCCCTGCTGGGGGAAAGGCATACCAGCTCCACCTCCTGATAGGGTTAACCAGTCCAGACTGCACTACAAAAGGGCTCCTGCAGAGATGGTATAGTGGGGTGGAAAATAGAGGCAGACCATGGTAATGGTAGCCTGTAGGGGCATCATATGTCAAAGGGCAGAGATGGTATCAGCCAGTACTTGGCCTACAATATGGTGTGAAGAATGCACCCTACAAACAGCTGTTCATAAGCAGATGGGAATGAGGAAGAAATGAAATCCCTGATACAGGTGCCCCATGTTGGAGTCTCTACAACCGTGCTTACTATCTGAGTTTGATTTCCTCTGGTCCTTTTCTCAGACAAGTAGGAACTGTTGCGGGACGCTGCCTGTACTGAACTGTGTGTATTTGTAAGTGTTTTTAAATGGTAATTTTTAAATATGGTGGTTTGCTACATTGGTTTCAAATTTATCTTTCTAATTTTCTTAACTGTGTCATTATGTTATTTTAACTTATAGCGTTCAAAGGTCCCCCGTGCATATTTGAAACATAGTTTGAGACTAGAACCTACCTTTAAATTGCATCTGAGAAGGCTGGTTCCCCAAAATAAAACCTGTTGGCTTGAAGCTGCACAGCCCCAGGCAGCCCCAGAAGAAGTGAATGGTAAATGATTCCTTCCAGGGTTTTCTATACCCTGAAAACCTAGGAAGAGGTAGCTATAAGTCAGAATTGACTTAATGGCACGTAATTAACCTTAAGACTCTCTGTTGCTTTGCTTTCCGGAGTATTGCTGTAAAAAGACAGGGGAAAGCAAATATTAAAATTACCTTTTTTTTGGTAAGGAGCAATCAATCAGTAAATTGTACATGACCATGCATTTCCTCCAAACACTCAAAAGGTACCTTTGGCAACATGAAAAGGTATTTAAATGTATTAATCTTGGGGCCTTTTCACACGACCCCTAAGATCCGCTGGTCCCTTAAATTCAGACCAGAGATCTTGGGGGTTCGTTTCTGTTCCTGCATCCCCACCCCTCAGCACTCCCTGCTCCTGTCGGCATGAGGGGGGGGAGGGAAAAAAAGGACAAAAGAAGCCTTTACTAACCTGCCGGTGCCCGTTGAAGTTGGCCACGAGCCCCGTTACTTCCTGGTTCCTTCTCAAGGGGCTCTTAAAGGGGCGGGAGGCAAAAAAAAAACAGACAAGCGAGGAGAGCCCAGCACTCTTATCCGCATCAAATTTTTTTCACCTCCAGAGAGCAGGTACATGAAAAATGCGCTGGGTCGCGCTAAAGTGGGCGGGGTTGCACTTATTTGTCTGCAAACTCCGGAGCTGGTGGGGAAACATTTCTAAGCTCCAGAGCTGGGAGCCATTTGCAGCGCAGCTTAGGGGTCGTGTATAAACGCCCTAAGTAGTAGTGTTATCAGATGCTTCTTGTCCCTTGGTGCCACATTTGTGGGAGCCCGTGGCTACGTCCTTCCTCTGTCTTCCTGGTAGCATTGGAGTATTGCTGAGAGGGTTTGCTGTTGAGTAGATGGAGCTGTCAGGTTAAGGATGCAACTTTAGGGCTACTCAATGTGTCCTGACCTTAGCATTGTTCCTGGACATATAGACTGTTTCAGAAATTGCAGAGATGGCAATTTCATAGCCTACCTCTCACTCTCAATACGTGTTACCCCAATAGGTCCATAAACTTACATTTTGCTGTCAATTAATTGAAATCCTATGCTGTACTATCTGCCAGTTTATCATCAGACATCTTTAAGCTTTGAGGTGGGGATAGTGGAGCAGGGAGATTAATGAAAGAGGAACAGGCTGATTTTCATGGAAAGTATAGGGAGCAATATTCATTTCATCCAAAGCTGGGCTTTTATATATAGGAAACAGCAGTAGGCTGCTGGAGGTCATTATTTTGGCCACTTCAGTCATTATTTTTCCCTGCTGTTTTCCACCAAGGCAGTACATTTGCTTCTCAATAAGCAGCAAACAGACTGCAGCAGAAGAAAGGTAGCAGTAGATTCCTGGCAGTGAATAACTTTATAGTGTCTTCTAAGAAACTTGATTGGGCTCTATATCTGCTGTGCCTTTTCCTTGGCAGGCAGAAACTGAGAAGAATGTGCAGAAAGGGCAAACATATGCAAACAACAAGTCATAAAGGGTACAGAATTCCCCTTTCAGAGTGTTTGTTTTTGTTGTGCTAATTGGTAGGAAAGACTACATATGGCTTTGGGTGTGAAGCCTAACCTTTGTCAGCTTAATTGAAAATAAACTACTTACTGCTATAATTTTTATCTGCTGCTTGCAAGCAACCAAAGAGGTGGTACGCTTGTTTCTGGACTGCACTACTGCAGAGAGCTCTTGTGTCTAAACACTTCTCTATTTAAAACAAACAAGCAAGCAAACATAATACCCTCTTGGCATGCTGCTTTTCCAGGAAGAGGGAATTTATTGGTAGAGTCTATAGAAAAAGAGCAGTTGTGTAGACAAACTCATACACGGTGTGGACAAAGTAGATAAGGAAAAACTGTTTCCCCTATAACATAACACTAGAACTAAGGGGCACTCCATGAAACGTTTGGGTGCTAGATCTCAAATAAATAAGAGAAAGTACTTTTCACTCAGAGGATCACTGGTCTCTGGAACTCCCTGCCAGAAGAAGTGGTGACAGCTGTCAGCCTTGACAGCTTTAAGAAAGGATTAGACAAGTTCATGGAGAACAAGGGTATCAATGGCTATCATTATGGATGCCTAAGGACAACCTCTAGATTGGAGAAATAGGCAGGATCATAAGCAGGTGAAGACATCTGCTTGGGAATACCTTGAAGCAAATGGTGAGCCGCTGCGTGAGACAGAATGCTGGACTGAATGGGTTGTGGCCTGTTCCAGCAAAGCTGTTCTTATGTTCTTCTGTGTGGGCCCCACCTCCTGCAATCTTCAGTGGTACAGTAAAAAAATAGTCATGTGGCACCATCTACAAGTGGCAATTTGTGAGAATATCTGTCAATAATAAAAATGAAAAGAATACAGTAAATGCCAACTTTTCCAGAGTCACTCCTCTAAATCAGGCCTGTACAACAGGTAGCCCGAAAAGGGTTTAAAGGTAGCCTGATAGTCATCAATAAAAAAAGTGAGGGGATAAGTTCTCGACCCCTCCCTCCCCCACCCCACTGCCCCAGTAAAGTTCTGGGTCTGCTAGCCCACTATCTCAGCAGATGAAAACCAGGTGACAGATAGCTGACATATATAAAAAATAGAAAGATACAAGCACTGGAGCAGGTCACATGATCACAAAGGAGCCAATGGAGTGTCTCTGACCTCCTCCCCTTCTGGATTGTGTGTCTGAAACTTTCTGTCTCAGGCAAGCCTCAAAAGCAGAGGGAAGAGAGAGGAAGGTAGGTCTCCCTTGCACCTGCCAGGAATGTTTTCAAAGGAGAGTGCAGTTTAGGGGTTTGTTTCATTTTTCTTTATATTTTTCTTTAATTTGCTTTCAACATCCTTTCTTATTTTTCAAACCAGTTCTAGTCATGGGGCAGTTAGTCAAGTGTGTAGATGGCTACAAATTGCTTTTTATTATTGTCACATTAAAAACACAGAGTAAAATCCTGTTGTTAGTCCCAAGCAGAGCAGATTTCACAGCCAGGTGTGGACGTGGACTTCTGGCCAAGTTCTTTTGTGAATGTTGTCATTTTGTGTGCACAGTTTCCATTATTTGTATGGGGAAATTTGCGTTTTGGTTTACATTTTACAAGCATGTTTCCGGAATGGATTATGCTCATAAACCAAGGTATTACTGGTTTTGTGCTGTCTTGCAGATGACTTATCGACTCCTTTGCTGAGTTGTTTCATATTATATAATATATTTTATTCCTTTATTTTTTGTTTTTTATTTTTATTTCAATTGATGTACAGTATAGTTCTTTTTGGGTTTGTCTTGCCCTTTTTGTTCACCGCCTGGAGTTCCTTCGGGAAGATGGGTGGTATAAAAATGAATAAATAAATATAAAAATAAACCTCATTATAAGCAAGAGGATTTGCTTATTCTTTTTTTAAAAGTCAATCATGGACTTGAATGAACAACAAAGAAAAGACAGGCAGATCTCCATTCTATCTACCCTTGTGTGGGAAGTATTTGGAAACTGGCTCACTGCTCATCTTTCAAGCTGGTAGCGCTACATATTTTCATTTAAGGTCTGACAAGATCCCATTGATATTTACAGACTTGCAGCCATGTTGCTCAGTCTCATATAGCTGTACGGCACAAATATGATCTGGCTGAGAGCACTGAATTAAGCCACGGGAGTCTTCCACTGAATATGGGCTTAAATTGGAAGACAGGCAAGAAGCGAACCAGCTGAGGTTGGGATGGTCAGCAAGGAGCTCCAGATGAAGAAGGAAGCCCGCAGGAGGACTGAGCAGTCCTAGTGTGTGTGTGTGTGTGTTGTGTCGTTATAGTCATGACTAGAGATGGGCACGAATAAAAAAAATGACATTTTGTTTGTCGTTTGGGGAGGGTCCGTTTCAGTTTGTTTCGTTTTTCGCGAATTTTTGCAAAAATTTGTTTTCGTTTTCATTCGTTTCGTTACCATTTCGTTACCATTTATTTCAATTTTTTTGTGATTTTTTTAGGATTTTAAGCAATTCACTCATATTGCAGCAACGGAAACGAAACGCACGACAAAATTTCCGGTGTTTCTGTTCGTTTCGTTTCATTTTAGAGACAAAATTCGTTTGTCATTTCGTTACATAACGAAATGAAAAAACGGAAACGGAAATGGAAATTTGTTCGTTTCCTGCCCATCTCTAGTCGTGACCGACCCTTCGTGACCCCATGTCCATGGAGTTTTCTTGACAGGAATACTGGAGTGGTTTGCCAGTTCCTACTCCAGGCGCCTAAAGCACCTGGTATTCCCTGGTGGTCTCCCATCCAAGTACTGGCCAGGGCCAACCCTACTTAGCTTCCGAAATCAGGCAAGATTGGATGTGCTTAGGGCATCTAGGCAGCTCGAGCAGCCCTAGTAGACGTGGCTTAATCATGACAGCTTCTAAAGGTCAGAAGCAGTGGAAGAAAAGGAGAGTGACCAGGTTAATTTTCCTCTCCTCTGCTTCCCATGCTTACCTAAGCCACACATTTAGTGGTACGCCCTGGGGCCTGGGTGTATTGGGGTTGGGGGGGGGCTTGGCTCAGGGTGATAAGCTCTCCATTCAAATGAAGCACTTGGCTGCTTTTGGCTGACAGCCCATCCAGAAGTCAAGCCCCAGCATGGGGACACCGCATTTCTTGCATGTTTTTCCTGCTACCATTTGGCAAGAGGCCACATTTCAAATCTCGACACAGTGGCCTAGTCAAAGGACAGAGATCTCATTAAAAATGACAGAAGGCATGTGCCAAAGGGACCAAGAGATGAGGCCACTGGTTAATGCCTTGCTTAGTTAAACTGGTGTGAAACATGCCAGGTAGGATCATGCCAAATCCTTTAGGCAAACTGGCGACACAAACAGGTGGATGCAGTGGTAGATTGATTGCTCTTGATCTGCTGGAGATAATTTGCTCCCCCCCCCCCCAAAAAAAAAAGACTGATCTTTTGCCTGGTTTAGAATCTGCCTTCCCCGTCTTCATTGGGTGGGAGAAATAGAAGTGACAGCACACGAAATGAGAAGGGGAAAAAAAGCCAAAAAACCATTAACTGGGTATAGAGCTAAGTAAGAACGGATGAGTAGAAGCCTCCCGATGTCTCTGAATTGCAGTTCACATCTTTCATCACTGGTTATATTCTTTAGGATTAAGAATATGAGGAACAGTTGCCCACACTCAGCTGGTCCACAATGACCCTTGCAAAAACAAAACAAAACAAAACAAAACAAAAAGCAAAATAGCATGCATTGTCATCACCCAGTGCACCCTTTAAAGAATATATTTAATGTTAATAATACAGAGTAATTGATATTGTACACTTTTTTGTAGCCTTTGCATTCACAACCGTGACAGTTTTAGCATGGATTTTTGCACCCAAGTAGACATGCAAAGTGCCATCCGCCAGATTTTTCTTCCTGTTGATGAAGCTGTAGCAGGCTCCAGATTTGATAAATACATGCTCATTAGGCAGTGACTTGCTTAATCCTTTCTCCCAAACCTGTACACTGGATCAGTCTCATTTGCTTTTCTTCCTCTAGTGGAAGGATACTGGATTGTTGTGCTTTTTCTCATTGAGAAGAAAAAGCAGATCTGACTAACAACCTGTTCCACAGTCACATTAAAGGGAAAGTATGACTTAAGGTGCAGTCCTATTGTCCCTGGGTTGTTCTGCTATGGAGCTCTCTTCCTCTCATCCTCCACTATACAATTGCTTTGCCTGTTTAATATTTCCTTTCTCTGTACTAAGATTCTTAAGTTACAATAACAACCAGTTTTTTTCCCTTTACAACTACTTGACCCACCTTTCAGTACAGGGCTCCAGAAATACAATAGTTACCTCTGCTAAAAATGCCACCTTGAACACTCGGATCTTATCAGATTTCAGATGCTAAGCAGGATTGGCCTCCTTAGGGTTTGGATGGGAGACCTCCAGGGAACACAAGGGATATCCTGGCAGGGCTAGGAAGTAATCCTATTTGAATGAGTTTGACTGTCAGTCAGAAATCATCATACTGGGCTAAATGAGCTGACTCTGTAATTCAACTTCCTGTGTCCTTAAGCCCAGGAAATCACAAGGTTACTAGAATACACATGCTCCCATTATCTCACAAACACACACACCTATGCAGAAAGAGACACACATGCACATTCTACATGTATTATATATGGAGTCCCCATTTCACATATAATCTCCTGTCTCTGATGCTTATCTGTTTGCCTTTACAATTTGTAAAATTAATAATAATTGCTTGTTAGCAAAGTTCAGATATAACATGTTAAAAGTAGTGCAGTTGCTCATTATTTGTATCCTTAATTTTAGTTATGTTGGCATCTGTAACGTGAGCATTGCAATTTTCTGTAAGTGAGAAGTATCATTTATCCATGACTTCAAAATGATGTGAAGAAATGGTTTAGTGGTTTATTATAAAAATGAATAACAATTTATAGAATAACTACCCACTTTGCATTTTGTATTCTATGTTTTTTCTTTTTTTTTTTTTTATGTTTTAATGTACTGTAATTGTTTTTGCTTATTTTAATTCATTTATTTTAAATGCCATATTGTTTTTGTCTTCTTTATTTCCCCTGTGTGCCTTTTGTGTTGTTTTTGCCTGATATATGATGTTCCCGTTTCTAAAGTACATTGGCCAGAGAACTCTGTTTATTTGGAGGGCTAAGAATCCAGTCAGTCAACCAATCAGTATAAAATCACATAAGCAGCCTTTCCAATGCTCATTTACCAAAGCCTATTCACATTGCCAAGCTGTCACCCAGCCTTTATATATGTCGGCTGTCACCTGGTCTTATTCAGATACGTCAGGCAACAATGCCCTTGCTAGCTGGGGGATCATCAGGATTGCAGTCCAATACAATTGAAGGAGCCATGTGGCCATCACAAAAACCAAACACAAAAGTGGACCAGGTGATGCTACCCCCCCCCCCAATACATGCCAAGGAAGAGGCAAATGGACTATCAACGGAGACATGACAAGACTGTAACACTGGATAATCTCTTTCCTTTTTATTTGATACAATTGGCTAGGCTACACTCAGTGGACTTTTCCAAATTTTATCCCAATCCTCAAATGAAACGCATGGGCCTTTTGCACCAACCCCCCTCCCCCTTCGCTGGCAAGGCAGGGGCCATTGGCCTCTATATAAGCCACATTGAGAAGAGGTGTGAATGTGTGTACGTGAGCCGTGACATGTCTTTGGAAGGACTGGGACAATAAAAACACCTCTCTCCCTTAATTTTAGGTGCAGCCTAAGAACATCCAAGCTCCGGACCTCAACTAAGAAACTGTCTGGCTGTTTTCCATCTTGCTAAGGACCTTACATCTAAGAAATAACTCCTGGCAAATCAGTTTTTGCCATGTTATAACCTATTGGTACTACTCTGAGGAAGAGGGTTTCGTCCTCAAAATATTAGCAAATGTTTTTGTGAATTTTCTAGTAGCCTAAAGGTATCACCTGTTCCACTTTTGTATTTAGTCCAATACAAAAAGAGGCCCACAATCAGAGGCTTTAAATGTGTTGCTTATGCACCAAGCAGGGGCATCACCAGCTGAACATGAACTAGATGACAAGCAAAGAGGTGAGCTGGAGGACAACCTTCCTGTGCTTCTTTCAGCCTTCAGCCAAAAATAAACCCTACATGTTCTCCCAGCATCCCTGGGTGGTGTCTGTTTATTCTCTGAAAGTGATCCTACAAGGAACAGGACTGCTGCCAAGGTTTCATGGTGGAAGAACGGCAAGCTGTGCTGAGATTGTTGCGCAATGCACTTGCCAACAATAAGAACAATGCTTTGTTCCAAATAAAGGGAACAATGGCCTGGCCTAAGATTAGGGCTGCAGAAAGCATTGCAAAGTCCACATCATACAGACAGACACGAGCAGATACATTTGGCTGTTGTTGCTTGGAATACGTGGATGAGCATGTTATCTATTTAGGAATGTATAACGTGAGTGAACTCAGAAGACCCCTCATACCTTCTGTTCTCCAGGTACTAGACTAGCTGTTAAGTTCCCCTCTAGTGGGAGAGGTGACTTTGTGGCCCCCCACATGTTATTGGAGTATGCATAGTATCATCCCTGACCACGTGCCCTGCAGGGTGGGGCTGATGGACACTGGAGTACAACAACATGTGCAAGGCCACAGTGTCTTTGCCACTATGATCCAGAGTGGCATAAGAGTGGTCCGGTGGGGTTTGCCAATGGGATTCTTCTAGAACCAAGCCTCTTTCTAGTCTCCTGTGTTTTAGAACAAGGGAGCTCCTTATGTATTACAAGAAAGGGAAACAGAGCAGATCAGCCACAGAAAATGTTAAGGCTGTGCCTGGTGCCCCTGCAAGTGAAAGATGCATTGCACATACGACAGAAGGGGTTAAATAGCTGGGTAGAGAGGAAGGCTAATTGTTTGTGCCTGCCCTAATATGTAAAACCTCTCAGTCTCACTCCCTGCCTCCTCAAGTTCAATCACATTTGTGCTTTTCTCTGCAGAGAAAAGTTTTCAAAGAAGAAAAGTCTGGCAGAGACATTTTGTATGGCCTAACTGAGAAGCAAGGCTTATGTTTTATATGGAAACTTGCAAATGAGCCTCTGAAATAATTGCTGATTTCACATTTGCTTAGACCACAATTAATCTGATTTTACTGTGTTCTGCTCAGTCACGTCTGTCTCTCCTTTCCTCCTTTCTGTCTTTACTTCCTAGGACATGAGAGATTTTGCTTAGAAAACTGAAAACAAGACACATATCAAGAGTGGGGCATGCTGGGAAAGAGGACCTCTCCCCAGAACAAGTTTTCAGTCCATACTGTACACATATACAGCCTCTTATTCAGATACTGTACCTTCACCTTGGTTTAAGGGGGAAAACCTCCATGGATTACTTGCATTGTGAATAGGATTACACAAACACATTTTAACAATGTTCAACATGAGAACAAAATGAGTGTTACAGTGAATTAATATTTAATGCCACTGTATTAGCTAAACATGAGAAAACCTGTGGGTATCCAAAAATAACAATAAATTGAAATGGAGAATATTTGAATTGGCAGCCAGAGACAAGAACCACTGGTTTTACAGTGAGGTTTGCAGCGCTATCCTGTACACGCCTGCTCAAAAGTAAGCCTTATTGAGTTTCCTTAATGAGAGTTTCTCCCAGGTAAGTAAATATAGGACAGCGCTCCACATGTTTGGGACTGTCTCATTTACAACAGTGAGTAAAACTGTTTGGGCATTTTCACTCCACAAAGGTAACTAATATTGACCCAGGAGTGGCTATGTTGTATACATATTTTCTTTTCATGAAGGGTTCATGAGGGACCCCCTCCCATGAATGCCTCTTGGCTCTCCGATGTGTCCCCCATAATCACCCCAGAAGTCCATAGATACCCTTAATCAGTTTCTATTTATATTTTTGTCTGAAGATAGTGCACCTCTTGAGCAAAAAATTAGCTCTTGTTTCTGTTCCTATCAGATATGAGCCCGTGTGGTGTACTGGTTAAAAGTACTGGCCTGGGCCTTGGGAGGTACAGCTCTTGTAATCCCTAGTTGGCTATGAAACCCACTGGGTGACCTTGAGCCATTCATGTCCTACCTTACAGGGTTATTGTGAGGATAAATTGAGGAATTACAGTTTCTTTACTGTCTTGGAAAAGCAGCTCTTAAATGTAGCTGTTAATTAATCAGATGTCATCTGGCCTTTGAGGTACTGCTGCTGCTAGGATTCAGGGCTCAGTCACCATCATTACTAAGGTCTTTTAGTAATAACTAACATTCTACAGACACTTGCATCTACTGTAATTTGTATCAAAAATGATTGTGGAATTCATTTTAAAAAGACACCCATTTACTTAAAGGTAAAGGCTTTCATGTGTCCATGTCCTTTTAGACTCCCAATATTTTCTTCCTCCAAAAGGAATAGTAAAGGGTAAGATCATGCTTTTTTTCAGCCTTTTCACCAGTGCTTGCTTGGAAAAGTGGAAATGAAGTCATGTCCTTAGCTTGCCAAGCAAAATGTAAATAGAAACGATGTCAATGTTTCATTGTTTTCAAAATATCTAAGCCCATCCCATGCCTTATAGATTGATAATAAAAGGGTTTTTACTACATGAAGTTGCCTACAAAATGTAAGGGACCATTAATTTTTTCCAATCAGCAACACTCCCCAAATCAATTATAGTACCACGGAAGGCTCAAAATAAAAGATTTGGGGTCAGTAGTTTAGTGGGAAAATTTAAAGTACAATACAGTATTCCATCATGATAGCTTCCTAAACACACACAATGAGAGTCGAAATTTTTAGTCTGCGACTTCAGGCAGTCATTATTTGAATTTATCACAGGGAACATACTGTATGTGAGACCAAACCTGTCCTATAGCTCACTCGAGCTTTTATAAAATGAGCAAATAGAGCCCTGCAGACGATGTCATCCGTTCTATGAAACAAAAACATCTGTTTTCTAAAGCAGGGTGGCTACATCTGTGCAGCTACCACAAGTCCTTGAAAATGCTGGTCTCAGCCTGTGGTCCAGAAGTGTTGGACTTATGATCTTCTTTGAATATGTTCTTTGGAAAAGCAGCACGCAGATTAAGATGATTGTGGTTATCATTTTTTTCATCTGTGGTGCAAAGTGTTTTGCTGATCTAGTTTCTTGCTCTGACATGTACAGAATGTAGAAACAGATGTAAAGTATAGAAATTCAGTGTCTGTGGGTTAATGGTGTTACTTGTCTGATGCACAGCTGAAGCTATGTGGATGGCTATCTAAACCCATTCTCCTGTTAGCCTGTTAGAGCCAAAGTCTCAAAACACCTAGCGGCACCGCTGATTGTTCTGCAAGCTTCTCTGGAAACGTATGATCAAATAAAATTACAAATTTACAAGTCTTATTTGCCAAAGGCTCACTTAAAGAATTGAATATCAGAATAATTTGTATCCATTTATCAAGCTGTGGTGGTATCCTTCTGTGCATTTAGAGTAAAGCTTGGGGAAAGTTACTTTGTAAGACTACCACTCCCAGAATCTCTAGGCAGAATAGACACATTTGTGGCCACATGGGCATAGTCGTTGCAGGATCCTGGGCTGCAAGAAGAAAAAGAGAAATTAATATAGAGTCAGATTTAGATCACACATACCAAGATGTGCTGGAGAACATGTGAACTACCAGTCATACTGGTTAGGAACACACAATGTATTAGAAACAAACACTGCATAGTTTGACAAAACTATGCATTAAAAAAGAGCTACAAACAGTAAAGTAAAACAAAATTAAATGACACTTTCACAAATGGAGGAGCGTTCTGGGAATAAAATGTCAGACATGTCATTGCAACCCAAAGGCCCATCCTTTCACTTTTAAGTCACCTTATGCAGCAGATACAGCTTTTCCCGATATTGTACCCTTACCACCTGTACCCTTTCCGTACATCATTACTGATCTGGGTTGCCTTTTAATGCAAACATACTTACAGTGCACCAAACAAATCACAGTCACGCTTCTAAATACACTCTCTGTCCTGAATTTGGCAATGCAAGTTGCGCATACACAACAATAAAGATATTGGGGGCGGGGGAAAGTGTTCATGTATTGTGAACATAAAGATGAAAGTTTCCACTGACAGCAAAGTCCAGTTGTTTCTAATATTGGGGAAATAGCTTACAAAATTGTGTACTTAATGCATGTACTAGAAGAAGTGTACATAAAAGTGTTCTGCTTACATACTGCCCCATAGTAATTCAAGTACTCTCTGGGAAGTTAACAATTTATTTATGCAGGCTAGCCACCCCCACCCCCCACACACACACCCCAGCTGGGTAAAAAACATGTATGAAGACTTTAAAAACTGCAAATTGATATAGTTTTGAAACTGAAGATAAGTTGAAAAAAGAATGACACAGTAAAACCAAATGGAAAGCATACAAGGCTGGTCTTGAGTTATTAGGATGATGAGACACAGGAAAAGAAGCGTAGAGGTACAGCTCATGCACTCTTAAGATTTGTTGGAAGAGAGAATTCGAACTTTTCTGTTGTCATGGAAGGTTTATGTCTATTGCACTTGTGATCTAAAAATCTTAACTGGGTGTCAATCAACTTTGCCACAACTGTCTTCATTTCTCTCTGCCAACAAATGTGGAAGACAATTAAATCTTTTTTCTTCCAAATTACTGGTGCAGAGAAAATGGTAACATGTCCGTATAGCTACAGTACTTTGATTTTTAATACGTCTGTGAAGATTCTCAGTCATCCAGGTTCGTTTAACTGGGAGTTGAGTCATGGCTACTGGACTTCTTTTTTTGAGAGATAGAAACGTTTCGCTGTTCATCCAAACAGCTTCATCGGTCTGAATACAGCTAGTGCAAGTGACCTTCTTATAGTCAGCTTGACCTCTTGTCCCCTGGTCTGATTGGCTCATAAGATGAACAAAGCCTGAATAGGCTTGTTAGGGAGACATTAGTGTCCATGGCCTTAAGGTAAACAATGGCCTAAGGTGCTGAAACCCATCAAGAATCGGTCCTTAGCTGTGACCTGGTGGTGAAGGCTCCTTGATTTGCCTGGGTACTTTGGAAAGTACAGCCTGATAAGTAGCAGATAGACTATGCCGGAGCCCACCACCTCTGTTGAGGGAGGGATTTTCAATGCTAACATGAATGGCTTCCCTTACTCCTCTCTCAAACCACCTCTCTTCTTTGTCTAATATGTGTACATCCTCATCTTTGAAAGAGTGGCCTTTTTCCTTCAAATGGAGGTGTACTGCTGATTCTGGTCCTGAGCTGCTACCTCTCCTATGTTGGGCCATTCTTCTGTTTAATGGCTGTTTAGTTTCTCCAATGTAGAGGTCTGAACACTCTTCACTGCATTGGACTGCATATACTATATTGCTCCTTTTATGGTTTGGTATCGGATCCTTTGGGTGGACAAGTCTCTGCCTTAGTGTGTTCATGGGTTTGAAATAAACAGGGATGTGGTGTTTGCCAAAAATCCTTTTAAGCTTCTCCGACACTCCCGCCGTGTAGGGAATGACCAGGTTCTTCCGTCGGGTCTGGGTCTCAGACTGATCCCTTGTTCTTCTGGGATGGCCCACTGCTTTGTTGAAGGCCCACCTTGGATATCCACAGGCCTTAAGTGCTGTCTTCAGGTGCCTGTCTTCCTTCTTCTTGGCTTCTGGGGAGGTGGGGATGCTCTCTGCTCTGTGGCTTAGGGTCCTGATGACTCCTAGTTTGTGTTGTAATGGATGGTGGGATTCAAACAGTAAGTATTGATCTGTGTGGGTGGGTTTCCTGTAAACGTCTACTCCTAGGCCATGGTCAGGTCTGATGATGACTGCACAATCCAGGAAAGCCAGCCTGTTGTCTTGGGTGTCTTCCCTAGTGAACTTAATATTAGGATCCACTGCGTTGATGTGGTCTGTAAAGGCCTGTACTTCCTGCGTCTTTATGATACCTGGGTTAAACAGGAACAGCCAGTCGGTGCTCTGAGGAAAAAAAAGAAAAGAAACCCAGATCATCTGCGTGGTCCCTCGACGTCTGCCTCATTAAAAGGTGGGTTTTTCAAGCGAGGCAGAAAATTCCCTACCTCTTGGGTGAGTCACAGAAACCTCGCTTAAAGGGGCATTACCGGGTTTTCTTTTTTCTTTTTTCTCAAAAAGCCCGGTGGCCATGGGGACAGCATTTTTGGACTCGGTTTATTTAATAATTTAAACTGCTTTTAAAGGGACGTGGGACCAGGGCTATAACCAAGATCTCTTTTTCACATTAGGATAACTCTATTTGCATGTAACAAATTTTCATCATTTAAAAACGTCTCCACCACTTGAATATGCAGGAGTGGCAGCGCAGAATGAATGCTTTATAATCTGCTCCAGAAATTTTCCTGGGTTTGATGTCAGGCTGAATGGGTCTGTAGTTCCCTGGTTCTCCACTTTTCCCTTTTGAAGATTGGGAGAACACTGATTTTCCTCCAGTCAACTGGTGTTTCACCCATCCCCCATGATTTCAAGAAAATAATAGACAGAGGTTCTGCAATGTCTTCAGTCAGATTCTTCAGTATCCATGGATGCAGTTCATCCAGCCCTGTGGATCTTATTTATTTATTTATTTTATTGTGTTGTATTTTAGAGTATTTTTACCCTGCCTTTCTCCTTGGAAAAAGACACAAGGCGGCTTACAGTAATGAGGGATAATATACAGTCCAGTACAATTAAGACATGTTCAGGTATTGAGAACAAGGAATTGAAGGACATCTTACAGCGTTAATAGACAAACATTTAATGTGGTAAGGTACTTCATAAGTATTTGTTTCATCAGTCTCAAGTTGCAATCTTATCCCCTCCCTTTGTATGTCACATGTTATTTTCTTGTTGAGTGGAAGGAGAGAGATTGGGCACTCGAGAAGATGGGTGACCGGAACATTTTGGACCTTTTCCTTTCCTCCTTGAGCTGGACTCGGCATCACCATCCTTGTCCCCATAGTTACCCTTTCCCTATAGTTGCACTTCACAAACATTCCTTCTTTGCCCGATAAATATTATTGCTGGGCAAATATAGCGTGAATCAGCCCCTTTTGTTTTGCAGGCCTAGCTTGTCAGATTGCTCTTTAATGATCCTTTTGCTGTGTACTGTAGGCTGTTCATTAACCTCTAACCACAGATGGTGAGGAGCTGGCACTTGGCCACTGGGAACAGTTTGCCAGCGCTAACCATGAGCTCTCAATGACCTTTAGCCAAGGTTAAGTGTGCCAGCCACGGGCCTCCATACCAGCAGAGAATTCTCTGCTACTATTTAGGGAAAGCCCACTCATAATCCCATTGTCCGTCTCTGATTTTGGATGCTTTCCCTTGCCGCAATTGTTTTAGCTTCTTGGGGAAATCAGCTTTCTAGGTCACAAGTCCAAGAACCCCCAAGTCAGTGTGTGGATCATCCAGAAGCTGCACACCCACTTACCATATATCCTCATCCAGCCTTTTCTCTGATACCAAAGAGACGCAAACTCTTCTTGCATAGAGAACATAATGTACCGTCATGCTCAGTACCATGCTGCACAAAGTGAGCTGATGTTCAAGTGCATTGTTAGGTTTCATGTTCACGTGTCTTAAAATACATGCAGCCTCAACTGGGTGGAGGGAACATGATGATAATTACTAGGGGAAATAGGGGATTCTTCTCTCCAGTGGAAATACTAGCTTGAAAAGAGGGATTTTCCCTGAGGAGAAAGGGCAAAAAATTTCCTGATCACTCTGTGACAATCTAGATATGTACATACCCTACTGATGCTATTGGCATTTTAAAGAAACCTGCCTGTGAAATGAAAAGATGCCTGTAAACACAGGGCTAAAGTCTGTATTTGGTAGTCTTGCTTCAATGCTAAAGCTAGGATGCAGCAGCGGTTTTTGTCTAGTGCCTTGTTAAGGATCTAGCATTACATATGTGACTGTATGTGGTGACTTCTGGTACACTTTTGGTCAAGAGCCTTGTGGCACAGTGGTTAAATTGCTGTACTGCAGCTATAACATTGGTCACTACCTGGGGTTCAGTTCCAGGTAGCATGCTCAAGGTTCACTCAGCCTTCCATCCTTCCAAGGACAGCAAAATGAGGACCCATCTCTCTCTCTCTCTCTCTCTCTCTCTCTCTCTCTCTCTCTCTCTCTCTCTCTCTCTCTCTGTGTGTGTGTGTGTGTGTGTGTGTGTGTGTGTGTGTCCCCAATGTGTAGCCTACATCTAATATACTGCCTAGACTAGGGAGTGCATTAAGCACTATGGGGCGGTATGTAAGCAGCACCCTTTGCTTTGCTTTGCTGTGGTGTATTCATCTATAGTACTCACAATTCGCAGAGCATGGTTACTGGCTGTGTTGACTGGGGATGAAAGGATATACAGTATATCAACCCATCTGGAAGGCACTAGTTTTGTGCCAGGCTATCTAAACTTTAATTTAGCTTAGCCATTGGCCATGGACAGGAGAAACAGAATATACTGTTTGAGTTAAAACAGGAGATATGTGTGAAAGGACTTGTGCAGTAATCAGGTATCCAGATGGGAAATGGTTATTTGATATCCATGTGAGCTCTCCACCCAGGCTGTTCAACCAAGCACATTGATCCTTCATTAGCAGGACAGGGAAATAATGACTTGACAGCCTGAGTCACAATACACAAAGCTTACATCAATAAAATACTCTCAGGGAATCTGAAGGGCAGCTTGACACACTCGTATATGTGATGGAGTTCCTCTAGTTTAATTGAGTTGCAATACTGTATATTTTGTACCGGTGAAGAGATATGCTATCAGTTGCTGAATCTCAGCCTATATCTACGCCCTGTCCTCTGAAACTGGCTTGCATGAGATACAAGGTTTTGGAAACTGATGGTTCCAGCACTTCTCCTCCTCACCTTAAGGCAGCATTAGTTCATATTGGATTTTAGGAGCATTATGTAAATTTACTCAAGTGCTACACATTAATCCTTACTGTTGTTGTTATGTGCCAACAAGTCACTTCAATTTATGGTGCTCCTATAACTGAATGACTTCCAGGAGGTCCCGTTGTTAATCGCACTGGTTAGATTTTGCAAACTAAGAGCTGTGGCTTCCTTTCTGGAGTTAATTTTCTAATTCAATATATTTTATTTTATTTTTCCACTAATACCTTGAAAGTTTCAGAACATTATTGTTTTTTCAGGTGAGTCTCGTTTTCTCAAGCCATCTTCAAATCATAGTAACCTCACTTTCGTTATTTTGGCTTGCAATTGAGATTTCACACTGGATTTCATCTAGAACGTAGGAACTTGTCCTTTGACAGTGGGGGGCAGTGGGGAGGAAAAATTGCAGGTTGGTTCATGTTGTGCTGCTCCCTCATCTGCCTCTTTTATGTGAATACAGTAATATCTTGGTTTACGAGCATAATTTGTTCCAGACACATGCTTGTAAACCAAAAAACTCCTCATATCAAAGCAAATCCCCATAAGAACAGGGCCATAGCTTGGGGAGGGCAAGGGGGCGGGGTGCCCCGGGCGCAGCAATTGGGGGGCACCAAATTGCCTACTGACACCCCCGCTGCTGCCCCCCCACCTGCCATCCAGATTATATTTTGCAATGGGGGGGGGCGCAAAAACTGACTGTTGCCCCAGGCTCTGGAAGCCCTAGCTATGCCTCTGCATGAGAAATAATGGAAACTCAGATGATTTGTTCTGGGGTCCCATAGAGCATATACTGTACACACAAAATGCCAAAATTCACAAAAGAAGTTGGCTAGAAGTCCACATCCACACCATGGCTTACATACCTGGCTGTGGAATCTGCTCTGCTTGCAATTAACAACTGGATTTTACCCTGTATTTTAATGTGGCAATAATAAGTTACAATTTCTAGCCTTATACACACTTGACTAGCTGTCCCAGGACTAGAAATGTTTTGTAAAGATAAGAAAGAATGCTAAAAACAAATATAAATATAAATATAAATATAAATATAAAGAAAAATAAAGCCCTAACCTGCACTCCCCTTTGAAAATGTTCATGGCTGCTGCAAGGTAGACCTCTATTCTACTCTCCTCCCTCTGCTTTGGAGGCTGCCTGAGTTCCAGACAATCACCCACAATCCAGCAGGGGAAGGGAGGGAGAGAGAGCCACCATTGGCTCACTTGCAATTATGTGACCTGCTCCAGTGCTTGCATATCAAGACCTTGCTTGTTAATCAAGGCAAAATTTAGAAGAAATGTTTGCTTGTCTTGCAAAACACTCTTAAACCAAGGTACTTGTATTATTGTATGATGTGCTTTAGCAATGGAAGAATAGATAGGACAACAGGCACCACCAGGTCCTTTCCATGGTTGAAGTAACAAGCTCTTGATGTTTTTTGCCTTTGGCCCTTTTCTTTCAACTCATTACTTTCTCTATTTGTCTTCTTTCCATCTGCCCATCTCTACTTCAATTCAAATTAACTTTTTGCTGTCTCCCTTTCAGTAGAATAGAAGAAAAGTATGGGGAGCTAATAGCTAAATCTTAAGGAGGAAGAGAATATGATTTTTAAGGCTACAATCAATTCCTATCAAGTAGAGAAAGAGCAGTAATTTATACTTCCACTGGATTCAGTGGGATTTATTTCCACTGTAAAAGGACAGACTACACTTGAAAGGCTATTTGGCACCAGATGAGTAAAGCAAGTTCAGGTGATTTGTTAGGTACCAATATTTTGACATTTGAAGAGTAATAATATAATCAAAGGGCAGCATTATGCAGTGCTGTTTGTCATTTAATTGGTTAGGTTCACTAGCATTGTATGTGTAAAATTTCAGGTTAGAGGAGGGGAGAGGTGCTTGCTTTATTTCAAAGAAAGAACTCTTTTTTCTGCATTTTTCAGTGATGCAAGGGTAACACCAACAGGAATATGTGTTGCTAATGAACAACTCAGTGAATCATTTTCCTGAGCAGCAGTAGCACTAATGATAATGGCCTGATAACTGAGGAAAAGTAATGAGTAATGCAAGGAGGTCCCTTGTAAAATTAAATTGTCCAGCTCTTGCTGCCACTGGTAGCAGGATGGGAAGGAGGAAAGAAGAGGAAACAGAGGAAGAAAAAAGAAAATCAGAGGTTGAGTTCTACAGGTGGTGGCAGTTTCAGAAAAGGATTCTGTTCCTGAGTGTGGAGGTACACAGGAAATCCCCAATGCAATTCATTATGGCACTTGCAGGACTTCAGGGGATATTTTATTTTTTGGTGGCAACCTCACCAATTTCAGCAGTTTTGACAGTCACCGCAAATAGGCAACACAATATGGAAAGTAAAAAAGGCCTTATATAGGATCTGTAGATGATGGGTTTTATACCCATAAAAGTGATCTGGAAGCAAGAAATTAGATATGAAGAAGCTACTTTCAAAGAAAGGCACCAGGAGGAAAAGATTATTAATTAAACACATCCTAAGGCAGAAAAATTGCAATAATTGTTTATTAATTCACATCAGACAGGCAGGTGAAATTGTCCTTTTTGGGTAGCCTGAGTCGTTCAGAGCATGTACAATTTAATGATGTTCATAGAACTATACTTCAGCCTTCTGTGTGGAGCTGAAGAGGTGTCATACATTTTGTACATTCCACCTCTGATTCTCTTTAGAGGAACTGCTTATCTAAAAACATATGCTATATTGAATACAAGCCAAATCCAGGTAGATCCTTAGTATTTATTCCTCATCCAGGCCCAGTGCTTGCATTCCTTGACTTCTTCTTCAGTATCCATATCATCTTCATTTCCAAAGCTGCTTCAGCAATTAAAAGACAAATTCAATTTTAGGATTAACGGGAAGGGGACTGATATATTCTATATGTGGTGCATTTGTATCTGGAGTATCGTTTGCAGTCTGACCAGTTCTCTTGGTGTCAGAAGAGGGCCCCAGGAAGATACAGAAAATTATCACGGAAATAAGAACATAATCCTTATGATGAATGAAGACATATTAAACCAGGTTTTAAAAAGCTTTAAAATGTTACATTATTGCTATGAATAAGGCAAAGAAGCTAAACTGACATGAACTTAGCATTTTCCAGTTTATTTATTTATTTATTTATTTATTTATTTATTTATTTATTTAAATACTTATATCCCGCACCATCTTCCCAACAGGAACTCTGGGCGGCTAACATCAATAAAAAGCATAAAAATAAGTAGCAGCCTCCAAGGGAAAGGCCACGGAGGGCAAGATGGTGGCAAAAGATAAGGACGGAAAAAAAACCCACTAACTGATAAGGTCACCATAAGCCTCTTTGAAGAGGAAGGTCTTTGAAGAGGAAGGTCTTTGAAGAGGAAGTGAAACTCACTAGAGTTAAAGAAGAATTATATTACCAATATATGGATTTTGCTGTCACAAGGTATTGTGAGGACTACTAAAACATCAGTTTTAAGAAGGATTAAGCAGATTGTTGTCACTCACAATGTGTTAGACATTACAATTTACAGAATCTCTGTGCTTAAGAGCAGTGGCACAAATTTGTTTACCAGACATTAGACAGAAACAACAAGAGATAGTGGTTTCCATTTGGCTGGCATATTCTGCTGATTCACAGAGTATGGGAAAGTTACTTTTTAAATTTATACTTTCTAGAAGTATAATCCCAGCCATTATATTAATTGGAGGTCTGTGGGAGATGAAGTCCTAAAAAGTAACTTTTCCAGCTTCTGGTATGTGACTAGTAGCTGCTGGCCTACAGATGAAGATTTGTTTTAAACCACCTCGTAACTCTTTCTATTAGTCTAACTCACAATCAAAATTATTGGAAAACTTAGATGAAGTGGGACTGTTGTGTTTATTTCATTCCTAAAACAGGGTGATGAGGTGCACACTGCCTTCATAGTATTTCTGGACAGCAATTCTCATCATTTCTCACCATCAGCTACACTTGTTTTGACTGATTGTTTCAGTCCAACAACCAGTGGCATAGAGGAACCAACCTGGAGATAAAGTACCAGTAATTTTATTTGTTTTTGTTTTTTGGCAGCCAGGACCTTCCTGGGCCATTCCCTATTGGCCATGTCAGATCACTCCATCTCTTCCTTCCAGGTAGCTGCTGGCTCATAGCTCTTCAGAATGGCCCCTCTTCAAAACCTTTTCTTTCCATGTCTCATAGAGATATGTCTCTCAGACATACCTCCAAATCAGGCTGCTTTCACCTTTAGAAGGAAAACAAATCTTGTCCTGCCTTTCAGACTGCCCAAAGCAGAGGGAGACAGCTCATCCCTTTACTTGCTTAAACAGAATGGCTTGGGTGCTGTTTGGCACCCCAGTCTTTGTCAGTCCAAATGCACGAGGTGTCAACTAAAACCTAGAAAAGGAGTCTTTCTGTACTCGCTCAAGAGGTTGGTTGGAAAACTGTATCTCTCCTTCTCCCCAACGAAATTTCTCTCTGTGTGGTTTTTTGCTCTGTCCTTTTGCTGAGCTCAGGAGAAGGAGGAAGGGGCAAGGTGGAAATGTGAAGAGATAGTAAAACAAAACAAAACAACAACAAAAAACAGTGGCAGCTAGCACTTGCCTTCCCTCCACATGGACTCCTTCCCCTCCCTCTAAATAACTTCAGCTAAATCATTGTTTGGAGCATGTGAATTTGGTGCACAAACACTCAGGAAGTAAAATTCCAGGCAAAATTCAAAGAAGCAAAACGAAGCAAAAGAGAAAAAACATGTGGCACCTTAAAGACATAGGGCGTTTATACACGACCCCTAAACTCCGGGGCAAATGGCTCCCAGCTCCGGAGATTAAAAATGTTTACCCACCAGCTCCGGAGTTAAGAGGAAATTAAGTGCGACCCCGCCCACTTTAGCGCGTCCCAGCGCAGCTTTCAGGTACCTGCTTTTTGGAGGTGACAAATATTTGATCCGGTGTAAGGATAGTGAGTGCGGGGCTCTCCTGGCTTCTGTTTGTTCTTTTTTTGTGCCCCGCCCCTTTAAGAGATCTGAATGCTGCCGGGAACAAAACGGAGGTAAACAGGCATGCTTTTCTTTCTTTTTTCTCTCTCCCTCACGCAGCCAGCAACCAGGAAGTAAGGAGGGGGGTGGGGACAGAGGAAGAGCAAGGAACCCCTAAGATCTCTGGTCCGAATTTAAGTGGCCAGCGGATCTTAGGGGTCGTGTAAAAAGGCCCATACTCATAGTCCCATAAAGGGCCCCCCTACTTTTGAATTTGCCAGTACAGTACTGCCAACCACAATCTTTAAATATAAGGTGTCCTCTTTTGCTAATATTATAATCAATTTCATGGTATTAGTCTCTTTCATAGACATACACAGAGTCTACAACACCTTTGGACATATGAGCATCTTGTGCAAGTTCTGTCAGGCTCCCATTTTAAGATGAAACACCACATGAATTCCCTTTTCTCATAAAGTTTAAACAGAACCTACTCCTCAGGACAGAGGTGGGTCTGGGAAAGGGGACACTACAGTCAACACTTTGAACCAATAAACAAGAAGCATAAGGTTGTGAACTAGTCAAGGGAGACTAGACGAGGGACACACAAGGCTAAAAAGAGCAAGGATCGGATAGGAGTCACCCTCTTATTCTACAGCCCAAATCCACCACTGCCATAGACCAGACCAGACGAGGAAATTTGTAAAATCTTTCTTATGTTGACCTTGGCAATTCAAGTTACATTTCAAGAACCAGAAATGGGTCACAGGAGCTTAATGATGAGCAGGAATCTTCTGTATTTTGTCTATGGACGCATGCAATATATTTATATCACAGATAGAGACCTGGATACTCCCACTCATGTACCTGTCACCAAATATATAGTAAGATTATGTCTTCCCTTGTGGCATGAATAATAAAAGAATGCCAAAAATATTACAGCATCTTAAAGACCAGTATGTTTATTTCATTGTGAGACTGCATAGCTTACCATACATGATGAATCATCAGTCTTGGAATCTCTTGATTTTTCACTAAGGGTGCAATTAGATGATTTATTCTTATTTTTGGACTGGTTTAAGGTGCAAATGGAAGGAATGATCTAAATGGCACACTGCATTTTGAAACAATCCTATTTAGCCCAATCTAGTCTGAGATAACTTGATTGTCTGGCTGTAGCCTCACTTTCTACTGAAGAAGCACACCTTTCTCTTTTTGGAAGACTATGTCCCTGCACCTTCTGTCGTCCCTTCTTTTCTTACAGCAAGGGTAATTGTGTGGATATGGGATATTGGCTCCATTAGGCCTAACATTAAGGGTTGGGAACAACTGGATTCCACATATGGCCCAGAGTCTGCCATTTGCTCATCCCAGTATAAATACTGTAAATGCTAAGGAAACTGTGTATGTGTGTTGGGGGCTGAGACTGGGCTGAGACTAGAAAGGCCCCAAGAAAAAATAAACTGAAATTAAAGCCAAAGGCATTTCCCAATATTGACACACGCCAAGGTGCGGAAAGGATTTCCTAACTGTGACACACAACATGGCTATAATTAGACAGAGCTATGTGTACACCAAGGGACATTGAAATGCTAAATGCCTAAATGCATAAGGATGGGCTGAGGAGGAGAGTCACATGTGGCAAATACTTAGACAAGAGAAGAGTTTATACAGTATCTGTGATGACAACAGCCCCTTGACTGGGTTGAGTGTAGGGAATCAAACAGCCAAGTTCGTTCACATGATGGTATTTTGTGATGGCAATTGTGTATACACTTAACTGAATACACTTGACTGGGATATCCAAGTGGGATTGCATTGTAAGACATCTTTCCTCAAAATACGGTTGAGGCATACTGAGAGAGGATGACAGAGAAAACACTGTAGAGATGTCTTACCCTCCCACAAGAGGAGGGAACTGTGAGTGCACATGTGAAAAGCCTTTGGGCAAAGGCTATGTCCACTCTGCTTATGATACATCCAATTGCTCAGCATATGAGAATTGATCTTGTCTTCTGGTGTAAAGATGAAGTCTCTCTAGAAGAGGTTCTTGTGGTGGTGGTGATTGCCCTCTCCTGGTCAACACTGGGAGAGAACAAAAGGGTATCTACACCTCGTTTCCATCAGCCTCATTATTTTCAAAAAGTCTTTACTGAGATAAATAGTAAGTAAACTATCTGTTGAAGAAGGTGAGGAGCATAGGGTATGTATGTGACAAAGTATAGTATGGTATATGTTGAACCTCCTCCCCAGAATGAATCTGGGGTGTCTATTCTTGTTTTATTATATTCCCCTTTGTTGCATCTGATTTATAATTACCCTATGAATAATAACTTCCAAAAGCCATTTCTCATTTCTCTAATATCAATAAATAGTATCAAATTACAATAAAACATCTGAATCCTTCATTTGTTTTGTGAGTTTACCTGCTGAACCAGGTTTTCAGTTAAGATGAGATTCTACTTTAAAGTATACCATATATTCAGTGGCAGGTTCTATATTTCCCTTAGTTTTTAATTTTCAAATGATGTGCAGCTGCCACAACCAACAATAACATTCCATTTTGTATTGATTAGTCATTGAGATCACTGAAATCAACAGCAGGGTCTATCTGTATCTTTTGTTCTTCTAGTTTTATAATAGTATTTTTATTTGTTTATTTATTTTAGAGTATTTTTACCCTGCCTTTCTCCTTGGAAAAGGACCCAAGGCGGCTTACAGTAGTAAGGAGTAACATACAATCCAGTATAATTAAGACATGTTCAAGAATTGAGAACAGGGAATTGAGGGACATCTTACAGCATTAATAAACAACATTACATTAAAGCTGCAAGAGAACACGAGCAGTTAAAAGGAGAGTAAAGTTCCATGTAAAGTTATCAGTGATGAAAACTAACATTGAAAACATAGTGTCAATCTAATCACATAACATTATAAGTAGTTATAAACACAAAGTCTATGTGATACTATAGATTCATATAAAAGACACATAATAGGTAGTCCAACATTCAGGGAAAGCTTGACTGAAGAGAAAGGTCTTTGCCTGTTTCCGGAAAGACAATAGAGATGAGGCAGTCCTGGCCTCTATTGTGAGGGAGTTCCAGAGTCTGGGCGCAGCAGCTGAGAAGGCCCTTTCGTGGGTTCCTATGAGACGTACCTGTGAGGGTGGCGGGATGGAGAGAAGGACCTCTCCTTATGACCTTAACACCTGAGTTGGTTCATACTGTGAGAGTCAATCTTTAAGGTAGCTAGGACCCAGGTCGTACAGTGCTTTGTAGGTCAAGGTCAGCACCTTGAATTGCGCCCGATAGCTGATTGGCAGCCGGTGGAGCTGCTTTAATAGGCGTATGTGATCTCTGTACCCTGCCCCAGTCAGAATCTGGCTGCTGCATTTTGCACCTATTGAAGTTTCCTGAGAAACTTCACATAGAGCGCATTACAGTAGTCTAACTGGGATGTCCCTAGGGCATGTGTCACTGTGGCCAGAGCTGGTTTCTCAAGAAATTGGTGTAACTGGTGTACTAGCCTTAATTGTGCAAATAGCCACAGCCGTGACCTGGGCATCCAAGCTCAAGGATGAGTCCAAGAACACCCCCAAGCTGCGTACATGTTTTTTCAATTGGAGGGTGACCCCATCCAGTACGAGAGGTAGAGCTGGGTATCATCGGCATAATGGTGGCACTTAACTCCAAAATACCTCATAATCTCCCCTAGTGGTTTCACAGAGATGTTAAATAACATAGGGGACAGAACAGAACCCTGGGGGACTCCACAGGTCAGTGGCTATGGTGTCAAACATGAATCACCTAACACCACTTTCTGTGTTCTTTCCTGCAGGAAGGACTGTAGCCACAATATTCTTTTGCCCATAATGAATTTCAAGACAAGAAATAACTACTTTAGTCTGTTGCAGCAAATTTAACAAAAACTCTTGTGACAGTCAAAAGGTGAAAAGGTTTTATTCAGAACCACCTTTCATACACGGCAATTTTTCTCACACATCTTAGCTGCAAATGATCCTTCAGTGTAAGAAGAAATCAAAAGTAAATTGTGATACAGAAGGATAGCCATGACAGAAATAAAAAAATATTCTGAAGAGTAAGGATGTGTTGCTGACGACCAAGGTCAAAATAATTCAGACTTATAATACTACCCGTTACTCTATATGAATATAAAAGTTGGACAATGTAGACAGCTGACAGGGAAAATGTGATTAATTTGAAATGTGCTGATGGAGGCGAGTTTTATGGACATTGTGGATTGCCAGAAGGATAGATTAATAGAGTTCTGGATCAAATCAAACCTGAACTCTCATTAGAAGCCAGAATGACTAAACTGGAGTTATTATCTCATTAAAATACAAGATTCATTGGAAAATACAAGATTAGGAAATATTAAAAATGGTAGAAAAAGAGGCAAACCTGATATGAAATTGACTGAGTCAAAGGAAGTCAAGTACTTTAGTTTGGAAGTGATGGCAGATCCTTTTGGAATGCATTAATTCAGAGAATAATCCAACCATCTGTTTGAGAGCCAGAGCAGTTAAGTCTAAATTGGAGACTTCAAGTTTAAGTTGAAGACTTAATTTTTTAAAGTTAAGCTGATGCTAAACCATGTGACCACAATAAATCATTTGCACTAGAAAGCAGAAAAATACCATCTTTTACTGCTCTCTCCTGACCCCTGATTTTGGCTTTAGACACAACCCACACACCCCAGGTATATGATTTTTTCAAAAAACAAATAATCTTATACCATTCAAACTGAACACTTATCTTGCTTTCATTTTTCTCTCCCTAATAATCTCATCTCCTTACACCTACAATTTGTAATGGTTAGTTTAGTAAGTTACACTAGAATAGGCACATTAAAACAGTGGGGATTTGTGAGTCAGCTCTTCTGTAAGTTCCATTGATTCAAATGCATAGTAAGTCACATAGTAAGTACACAAGTAGAACCATTTGAATGAGTTGTCTGAGTGGCTTTTCTGCCAGATGGGCAGTATATAAATGAATGAATGAATGAATGAATGAATGAATGAATGAATGAACGAACAAATAAATACATGCTTATGAGAATATTATAAAATAAAATCAGTATTATGAAAATATTATGAAAATAAAATATTTAAAGCTAAGAACAGTAAGTACACAAATACTCAAAAGGATCAAACGCTATACTAAATGAAGGTAAACAAAGCAACACAAAACACACTCAAAGCAGTAAGGCACAACTCTCCATTTAAAAAACCCAATCCAGACAGCCAGTCATTAAGGCTTAAGAAAAAGGTCTTCATCTATTTCTGGAAGGGCAGCAAAGACTAGCTAGTTGGATGGAGTCCCAAAGTCCAGGTGCAGTAACAGAAAAGCCCCTCTCCTGTATCGCCACCAAATGCATTTGTGAGGGGTAGTTGTACCTAGAGAACACCTCTTCTGATGATCTTATCACCTGATGACCTTATCATACTGGGAGACACAATTGTTCAGATGGTTTGGACTCAAGCTATAAGTTACAATCAGTGCTTTGAATTCTGCCCAGAAACAGACTGGCAGTCAGAGGAGCCAATGTAACAGGAGACTGTGATCCCCATGACCAAATAGCAATCTCTGATGTAGACCCACTGAAATTTCTGAATAGTTTCCAGAGGTAGCCCCCCATACAGCATGTTAAAGTAATCTAGCCAGGATGTAATTAAGGCGTGTATCACTGTGGCCATATCAGACTTCTCCAGGAATTACTTCAAGTTACTTCTCAGTATACAATAAGTAGATTGTGCTCTAATTGAGTTTAATTCCCACTGCATCACTAATGATGCAATTTTAAAAGTGAAAGAACATATCCCCTTTTAATCATTGAGGCATGAGTACACCAATTGGTAAAGGTATATTTGTACATATCCTTTCATAAAGGAAGGGATAGGTGGTGTCCAACATGAGCTCCAAGGGGAATCCATAAGCAACTCAAACATGCATCTGGTGATAGAATCATCTCTAAACAAAGTCTTCAACCCACAAAGCCTTGATCCACTCAAAAATTCTAAGTAATAAATGTCTGATTCACAGAAAGTGTATATAATATTACCCCTATGAAATATTGGTTCAGTCCAAAGCGGTGGGACTAAGAAAAAGTAGGGCTTTAAGAGATTTGAATCAGGTAGAGCAGGAGAGGCTAGAGCTGCTGCTGTGCCTTACATTGCTAAGCCCTTACCAACTTATTCCAGGGTTTTGAAGAGTCTGTATTTGGAGCTGATTCTTTTCTCGATACTCAACATGGTTGACATAAATATACTGGATTCTAAAGGACACTTGAACTTTGCAATTCTACAAGCAGTTTCTGTATTGGTGTTGTCAGGGTCTTGGGTGCACAAATTTTAGCATGTTGTTGTGAATAAGAGACTCATTTTGTGAAGATGTGTTTGCAAGGTTCACCAATAAATATTTGAGTAATGTGTACCAAAGATACACATGTAGACAGCACACGTATGTCAGTAATTGACACCGTAATTTTATTTTTCTCAAAATGCACACGGATAAATAAAAACTTGGACAAGAAAGATGAACAAAATGCGTAGTACAGTATACAGGCCAGGACAGAACCAGAATAGGAAGGTACGACGCAGAGGAGAGGACACTAAATGCACATTAAAAACCACGTGACCGCTCCAAAAATACGGAGGAAATTTAAATACACAGGAAACGGAGGTGTGACTGCAGCCTTAGAGAGAGTGTGAGTCTACCTGCAACCTTTGCTTCTCTCTCACCTCTAGTAGAAGAATGAGGTGGAGCGGGGAGCTGGAGCAGATTGTAGCAGAGGGAACTTTGCAGCCATCAGTGCTATTTCTTAGATCTAAACTTAATAGATAAGTTTAAATTCCAACTTTTATAACATTTAATACACAGTTTAAGCGTATACACATTTTAAATTGAAAATTAACTCAGATTTTAACTGATTTCTGATGCAAGCTACCCTTGCTAAAAAAATTGTTTGGGGCTGTCAAATTGGAACCAATGTATATGACCTTAATAGGGCTTTCAAGGGAAGTATGATACTTAAGGACTCAGGAGTGGTTTTACCAACCCTCCATAAATTTCCATAGCTGAGTAGGGATTTGAACCCTGCCTCTGGAACTCTGGTCTGCCACTCTACGGCACCCCACTGGCTATTTGGCTTATTCTGCTGTAGACTATGTATCTATGGCCTGTATCTATGTATCTATTTATTTACAGCTTGCAACTTTCAAGAAACAATTAATAGCAAAATAACAACATAATAAAAAATAGAGTTAAATAAATTATGAAGCATAATAGAAACCCATCATAGACACGCCATTACACCAACGAAGGAATCCTCTCTGCAAAGTACATTAGCGGAGGAAGTAACTGTAGCATAGTTAGGATATTACATATTAAAAATGTTGGCTGCTTTAAGTCCTAAAAATATCGGTAGTAAGAACACGAGCCTACTCAGATCAACAGCGCCAAGTTCCGACGTTGACTACACGATTCGTTTGCTGTTGGCGCACAAACCGCGTAGTGAAAAATAGCATCCTAAATTCGATGAAAATAAAACGGCCGAAACAATGGCCGATACACTCTGCAAATGGTGGAGGTTATTTGCTGAAAATAATGAGAATATACATTTGGGGTCCAGTACTTTTAAAACTTTCCCCCCTCTTCCGTCGGTTCCCGGAACCAACAAACACGGTAGTAGCTATTGCCCGAGCCTGCTTTTGTGGTGCACAATGGGACCTCGGCGATAAACTGTGCTCCGCAAAGTGGAGACCGGAAGTAGTCCGTATGCACGGGGAAAACTGGGTCTGTCCCGGTTTCGGTCCAGGGCTTAGACCGGGGTAAAGAAGAAGACGGTAAGGGAAAGGGTTGAAAGCGAGGGGTTTCACTTCAGTCGAGCTAAACTGAGGGCCTTGTCCGGAGAATAGTTGAGAGTGTAATCTTCAATATCTGGTTGAGGGCGGGAAAGTGGGAATTAGCATAAAGGAGCCTTTGAGCTGTGGGGAAGGGGAACAAACCGCGCAAGAATAGATTTGAATTTTATTCGGACTCATTTCGTTCAAGCTATCGATTCTCAGAATGTGTCCAAATGGACGCATGCTAGATTTCTGTACGACCGGTATGTCGCGTGAGTAGAGTTAGCGGTAGCTCTTAAGAGGTGTGTGCGTCTGTGTCTCATTCATTCGGTGTATCTTAAAATATGAAATTGTGCACTGTAGTTTTTTTTTAAAGTCACCTTGTCCATGTGAAGTTTCAGATATCCCTTATGACTTCTGTGTAGTTTCTGGAAACTAAGCAGGTTTAGGTAGCAGACCCAGAATAAAAAGTTATTTCAGAGCAAAAGGCTTCTAGTACATTAGCCCAAATACAGAAATTAGTGACAAATGGTTTTGTTCCTCTAGCGGAGATGCGCTTGTGCCTTTTCTGAATCTAATTGCAAATCATTTGCTTTTTAAACACGTTTTCTCCTCTACCTTTAGGTATCAAAATGGCAACAGGAGCAGACGTCCGGGATATATTGGAATTGGGAGGTACAGAGTCTGAGAATGTAGGAACTATTAATAAGAAAGACATCATCAATTCTGATAAGGTACTGTCTTATGGTGAAGCCACAATAGACATTGAAAGTAATTAATTCAACTTCTCATTTTGTTTTGTTTCCATTTATGTCTTCTCAGACACATGTGATGAGACATCTCCCAATAAGTTCCCACTGTGTGAATTTGCCTAGGTGTTAGATTGCCAGCCATATGTATGGGAATAAATAATCTAGACTATGGCAAAATGACCCAGAATTATCACTTTTGATGAGTGCTGAAAAGCTTAATGTTCTGACTCTGTCCCTCCAAATGACATCAGAAAGCATTTTCTCTGCTACATAACCCTGATGAGAATATTACTGTTGCCTTTGATTTTGGCAGGATGATTTCCTCATGCATGAAATTTGCTAATCCTAACCCTGATCAATTGTTGTAAACTGGAAGCATAAGGATTCTAATTTCATAGGGTGCCTATACAGGCAGAGAAGATCTTCTTCATACTGTTTTTCTCCTACGTGTGGAGGGAGGGAGATAAATAGATAGATTTTCTGTATCGCAAGCGTTGAAAAATGGGAGAACGAGGCAAAGGTTAGCTTGGTTCAAGTAGAAGATGGTTGGTTTATGTTGTAGGATTAGGGTCCCATTTATTAGATATATGATCACAAGTGTTTTAAAGAAATGTTTTGAGTGCCTGTTCACAATGACTGGCTGTTCATGACATAACAATTGCTGTTTGGAGGACACTGCTATGCTAAAAAAAAAAAGTTAGCTCTTCTTTCTGCAGAGCCTCCTCCATATATAACACCAGGGTTGCCACTTTCTAGAAAGTCAGGGAAATTGGTCTGCAGTCAGGGAAAGTCAGGGAAATTGTGGTGAAAATATATAATTTCTAACTTAATTATTACTGCAATTTCAAAACTATAAGTTTTGTAATGTGGCTTCAGAGAAAACATTTTAGATAGAACATTTATTTAATTTTTAGTGTACCTTTAAAACAATAACAAGAATGTATTCTTGAAGGCTTTCACGACCAGGATTTGAGAGCTGTTGTGAGCTTCTCGGTTGTTTGGCCATGTTCTGGAACACAGTCAAACAGCTAAAAAAACTCACAACAGCTATCAATAACTAGAATGTTATGGCGTTTGTTAGCAGAGTTTACTTGAATTGAAGTTTGTATCTTGGTGTAATAATAATAATACCTTTATTGTCAATGTACAACATGTGCACAATGAAATTGGTGTAGTTGTTGTTGCAACTGCAAAACACATGTTGGTGCAGTTAATGTTGAAAGAAGCTGATATTAAATATCTGAATTTGGCAGATATTTTTCAAGTTGACATTTTTATAGTTGTACAGTGGGACATTTCATTAAGCCTTGTATTAATGCAACACAACCTATTCATTTTTAACTTGTGGTTTTATTTGAATGGCAGTCCGGGAAATGGACAAATATTGGTCAGGAAAAATCAAGAAAATGAAAATAAAATTTTACTGGCAACCCTGAACACATACAGTGGTACCATACGTGTTTCCTTTTAATTAAGTCCCTCTGAACTGTATTAGTTGCTTCTAGAAAAGTATCTTTAGGGTTGTAGTATGAAAAATGCATCCAGCTGAATTTACATCAGAGTCTTAACATATATCATAGAAGGCTCTGATTTGCAACGGATACTGGTGCAATGACGTTCATATGCATTTTATGAGATTTTGCTTGGAGAAGACAGTCTATAATTTTTTTGCAGAGCAATCCTATGCATATTTCCTGAAAAGTAGATTCCACTGTGTTCAGTGAAGCTTGTTTCCATGAAATTCCCCACAAATTTGAAGTCTACAGTTCCCCAAAGAAGTGTCTTTTCAGTGAAAGTGAGCAAACGTTATATCATGCTTAACATTACAGATATTTTTAAATGTTGAGGATGGCATGTTCCTTAAAAGTAGCATTTTATCTGTAGGTTTTTCATTTGCTTGGCCAAATAATTTACTGACTACATGAAAATGAAGCAAAGAAAACTTTTTACCTCATTTTTGTGTCATATAATCTGCAACATTGTCAAGAAGCACACATAGTTTTCCAGTGAAGAGCAACATTTGTTATTTTTTTATCTGTTGAATTGTTCACTCTTTCTTTACACAGTACTTGGAAGTTTCCTCCAGCTAGTGCGACCTGTTGTTCCTTACAGTAGAATAATTATTTACATAAGTTATATATAGAGTAAAGAAAGCAAACAATTTTGAGTTGTGTTGAGTGAGTGCATAAACAATTATCGGCATCAGCTTGGCTCTTGTTGCAAATGCTAGGGTATATCTGTGCTTAAGGTATTGCATAGGATTTCCTCCTAACTAGGGATCTACACGAGTAATGGATGGCTGGAGAATTTAAATAAAGCTTTATTTGAATTAGGAACATAGGAATTTAATTTATAATGAGCTATATCGTTGGCTTATCAAGCCCAGCGGGGTTTCACTTGCCAAGACCTATCTATCACTTGTATTCTCTTACATACAAGTACCATCCAGACCGAACTCTGCATTGCATCTGAAATCAGATGAGATCCAGATATTTAGAATGGACTGATGATTTTATTATGATATTGTTAAACTGGGTGGTTCAGACCTTTTTTAGGTTGTCAGAAAAAGGAAAAATGATTGTAAATGATGTGATGTAAAGAAAAATAGCATTGCAAGAGATGATTGTTTCCAAATGTTGTCTTAATGGCTCCTTTTGATGTTTCCACCAACGTTTTCCTTGGTACAGTAGAGCCTCTAATCAACATGTTTTCTTTTAGAAAAAATCAAAGAAGTCATCAGAAACCCTAACATTTAAGAGACCAGAAGGAATGCACCGGGAAGTCTATGCACTTTTGTACTCAGATAAAAAGTAAGAGTCTGAAAAAGAAATTGCTGATAAAAATGGAAATGTACATATTTCTTTTTAAAATCAAAATTAAAGTACTCTGTGAATGTTTTACTTTTAGCTTTCTTAATGTATAAATGTGAAATCTTTGAATATTTTTGCAAAATCTAAAAATATGCATTGATGGATTTTGATTCTGATCATGATAGCCTTGTGGGCTGTCTCCAGGATAAGATTTGGAGACAATGCCATACAATGGCTCTATTTCTCAGAAGACTTGTAATGGGGAACTCCTGTTCAGTGTCTTAGTTGTGACAGTAGTTCCCTATCTTAGTTTCCCAGATGTTCTTGGACTAAAATTCCCAGAAGCCTTTCCTAGTAGCAGTGCTGGCCAGAATTTCTGGGAGTTTTGGTCCAAGAATGTCTGGAGAGAGACCCAAGGTAGGGAACCAGAAGGTTATGAAGCCTTTCAGGGTTCTTTGTGCTTATCCATTTTTTTCACATATACAGTACATGAAACTTTAGGGAGAAGTTGTCTGTAGTTTTGAGGGTTCAGTGCTACCAGCAACATCCAATGCTGCTTTTTCTTTCCATCCAAATTGGAGGAAGATGTTTCAGTTCTAAATTAGGATCTAAGATTGTAATGGGAACTTTGTGGTAGGGAAGAAATGAGTCACCTAATATTTCAAGGCTATCCTCCTAAGGTGCCTACTAGGCACATCTGAACTTGGATCAGTTGGAGTAGTGTGAATAAACTTGAAGTTTAAATTGGCAGCCTTGAGCTTTCAACTAAGTGAACGGAGATGTTGTTATCTAGGGATTAGGACATTCTTCTGATTCCAGAGATCCACATTACATAATTATAGCATGACCAGTGAGTGTGGGGGTTTCAGTTTCTCAAGAAATAGCTCACTTTACATCATTGCAAGTTTTTTTTTAACTGAAGAAGAATTTTAAAATCCACATGCGATATACCATGTGCTTTTCACTTTTGCCATCAGTATTATAATTCAGCCAGTCCCCCCCCCCCCCCGTTCTCCAAATTAGGGGCAATTGCTATACATGTAGTGCCAAACCATGTGTTTGTGTTTCATATAATTGTCTCTTGAGTCTTACTCTTACTTGAGGGCCTTTATACCTTAATGGCAGGTATGTCCAAACTTCAGCCCTCCAGATGTTTTGGGCCACAACTCCCACAGTCCTTTGCCATTGGCATTCTAGGCTTAGAATTCTGGGAGCTGTGGTCCAAAACATCAGGAGGGCCGAAGTTTGGACATGCCTGCCTTAATGGGCTAAATGTGTATAAGAGACTGGCAAGGGCTGGCCTCCATTGGTCTATAGACGTTTGGGATGTGTTACCATTGTGTGAAATCCTTAAGTTGGTGTTCCCTTAATGTGTAGTTTGTATCTGTGACAGGGATGCACCTCCTCTTTTGCCGAGTGACACAACACAGGGTTACCGCACTGTCAAGGCAAAGCTGGGCTCTAAGAAAGTGCGCCCTTGGAAGTGGATGCCCTTCACCAACCCTGCTAGAAAGGATGGGGCTATGTTCTACCACTGGAGACGGGCAGCCGAAGAGGGCAAGGATTACCCTTTTGCAAGGTTCAACAAAGTATGGAGGCTTGATCAGGGCTTGTGTTTTGTGCGTGATATGTGGACAGCTGCAAAACCATGCATAAAAGCATCTTAAAGGATTATTCCCAAATATCATTCTCCCACTATGTGTTACCTCTAAGGAAGGACAGTTGTATATTGGCTTTAGACATATGTCTCTGATTCAGAAGCTCTAAGAAGTTATAATGTTGTATTTTTCAAATTAGATATGGGGAAACAGTAGCCATATCTATATGTTGCTAGACCTCAACCCTTACCAATTCTGGTCAGTACATCTATTGATCAGGAATGCTGGGACCCTAGAACTGGGCATTGGGAGGGAGGGAATTTTAAAAAGTGGCAAGGGGAGATTGAGGAAATGTGTTTTTGAATGTGAGAATATGATTTCAGTACAGAAGATGACACTTTGTATTCTGTTCTTTGACATTTTGAATTTGTTGTGCACCAAATTACTCTTGCTATGAACTGTACTATGTATTGACGAAGAGCCCTGTTGTGTGGGTGGTCTCTCTGTCTCAGCCAGTTCCCTTTTACTGCAGACAGTTCAAGTTCCAGTCTACTCTGAGCAGGAATATCAGATGTACCTTCATGATGATGCCTGGACAAAAGCTGAAACAGACCATCTCTTTGACCTATCACGACGGTTCGACTTGCGTTTTGTAGTTATTCATGATCGCTATGACCACCAGCAGTTCAAAGTTAGTAACAAATATGTTCCATGCTTGCTGCGTAACTCATAATTTCCAGTTTTTGGGATCTGCTAGTTTACAAATTGATGTCTTGTAGAAAAGCTACATGTTGAACATAGAATGAGAACCAACAACATGCAGAATGCTAGTTGTGTAGTTGTTAGGGATTCCTGCTATCTTTTCTTAGTTTGTCCACTAAGATTGTGTCTGCCATTGGGTAAGTGAGATTCGCAGGAACCTCACTTTGAGTTGGTGAGACTGTATGGAAAGATCTATGAGGCTCCTCATTCTTGGTATGGATGTAACGTGCTTTTCTGATCCAGTGGTCACCATCATATGATATGTTGTACTTACTGCTTTCTGATCTCATTTTCTGGTTGCTTTGTGGTACTCCTTCAAGCTAAAGTATGTTTTAGTTTTGTAATGAGAATAATATAGAAATGAATCTGGGAAGTGTTAGCTGCTTCCTTGCCAGACAGAAGCTAGAGAAGAATTTTTTCACCAGTAAAAAGGGTAATCAGTGCTATTGCAAACAATGGCTTATTCTTAGGCCTACAGAAGATAAACTTAGTGACAGGAGAAAAGGGTAACTGAGTAATTGAATTGATGGTAAAGATGGTACATAGAAGCAAGGTTATGGATTACATAACTTGAAACAGTGCTGCATAGAACAGACTTTTCTCTTATTTCTGCCCTTTGCTTTTTTATTTGTTGGGGTATGTGGCTGAAAAATTCAGTGAGCGAGGCATTTGGTTGTGAAGCCAGAGATTCAGAATTCATTTCCTCACTGTGCATCCTAGAAGAGAGAGCCTACGTGGTCTTGGGCAAGCTGCACAGTCACAGGTTGTCCCCAGAAAAAAAAAAGGGAATGGTAAAACCATTTCAGAGAACCTTATCTAGAATGTTCTAAAATGGGTTGCCATAAGTCAGAATTGACTTGATGGCACACATAATTATGGCTGGTAAAAGCTGGAGACTATTGATCTTTTAAATGTTAGACTGACAGTATTCTGGTTAAATCATAATATTCCCACAATTATGCAGGGTTGTAATCTTGACAGTGCACCTGTATGATCTAGATTTCTAGTAATATTGTTTGTCCCAAAGGTTGCATTCCTTCTTGTTCTCATTGCTGAACCAATAGCAATAAAGCCATGTGTGCAGCCAGGGACTGGTGTCTCATGATATTATTTGTATTAGGGCTCTATTTGTAGCTTACAGTAAAGCCCTAAACCATTTTCAGTCCCATTTATTTGTTTTGTTTTGTTTTTTACTTTCTTTAAGTGTTAGGTTTTCCTTTGTTCTCTCTTCAGAAGCGGTCAGTGGAAGACTTAAAGGAACGCTACTATCACATCTGTGCCAAATTGGCCAATATTCGTGCTGCTCCAGGCACTGATCTGAAAATCCCTGTGTTTGATGCTGGTCATGAAAGGCGCCGGAAAGAACAGTTAGAAAGGCTATATAACAGGACACCAGAACAGGTAATGCCAGGAAATGTTAAAGACAGCCAAACATCAGGCCATCGTATACCAGATCAGTAGTAATACTGGAAATTCCTGAGTGCCACCAGTGGTCCTTTCAAATGCTTCATCTTTTAAGGACCATAACTAGAGTAATTGCCCTGAACGTATAAAGTGATCTGTATTGCTAATGATATAATTTATAAAACTTTCTAAGTCAGAGCTTGGAAAATACCATGTTAGAATTAACTTGCTAATTTTGAAATTTATTACATTTGGGGGCTAATATCAGAAAAAGGCTCTTAAAATTGAATTAAAAATACTATTTTGGAAATAACATTAATGAAAATGTTATTCCTTACAAACATTTGCTTTGATATCCAATTTTACAGAGGGGTGCATTGCAGTCTGATCTTTTCCTCCCAAAGGGAGACGGCTTATATTTCCGGAAAATATTATTTATACTAAGTAAGCTTTAGCTCTAAAAATGTGTTCAGTTTATAATACACTGTAAGTCTTGTTTAACACAGACAAGACTGTATGACTTTTTTTCAAGTCTTCCAGGAGTTACAGTTTGAGGGTATGAGGAACCCCAAGACTGAGAGCCATTGCTTATCGTCAGTTCCACTTCTTTAGAATGAGAGAAGAATTATGAGTTACAGTCTTGGTTGGAATCCTGGTGGGAACCCCTCCCATGCTGTTAGTGAGGTCATAGCAACCAAATCTACTTTCACTTCTGTAAGTTCAACAGCAGTCCTCCACAAGAAGAAAAAAAAATACTGATTTCAGTCTTCCACAAGTAATATACTTTAAGGAGAAAGGCTGGATAAAATATTTTGTGCACGATGAAGATAGGAAGATATATGGTACCTGGTCCTTGCTTCTCCACGTGTCTCTGTAGAGTACACAAAACCTCAAATAGTGATTCTGTTTGAGTCTCCTTGTGTCAGGAGGGGAAGTGAGAGTGGGGACGTTGCCCCAGAGTTAGTGGGAAGCTTCCACTTACCTATAAATAAGGCTCATTTAATTCAGTGAGATTTATATTTAAGTAGACATTTTACAAATGTACTGTGTTGTATTTTTATATTTTTAAAAGACAGAAAGGAGCAGGGCAGTATGGGTTCGGCTCCAAAATATCCAGTGGAGAAGGATTGTGGTTGTGATTCCCCTTAAGTTAAATGAGCCTTTCTCACAGGTGAATGAATAGAACTTTGAAGTTGTCATTCTTAGGAAGTCTGTGTTTCCAAATAACCCAGTCGAGAACTCATTAGCGTTTGGGTTATATTGTTGTGTGTGTTTCAGCCAGCTTCCCATTCCTTGTCCTTTCCATTAGGCAGACAGATCTCTCTCACTGGGATTGTCAACTAAGACATATGGGGGAAGGAGAGATGATGTAAATCATTCCAGGTTCATCGTGCACTGCTGCTGCTGCTTTTTATATAGTCGTACAAACTTTTATATAGAAAATAATATAACTTTTATATTATATATAAAAGGTTGCACTACTTTGTATAAATCTTGTTTTCTGAGGAAAGTATGTGTCTCTTTTATTTTGAAGTGGACTGACATACGTTTTCTACAGAGGGAATGCTCAAACTAGCATTCAATTATTGTGTTAATAATAATAATGTAATGAGTACAATATTCCTATTTCAGTGTTAATAACAATTAATTACTGTATTTTCTGTCTATAAGGCCCTCCCATATATTAGACCCCCCCCACACATTTTAAGACCTCAAATTAATAAATCCTCCTTGAGGTCTCCAAACACCCCCCACCCATGTTTCCTTTCCTTTTCACACTCTGAAAACACCTCAGATGGATTTTGCAAAAGCAGAGAGGAGGGCAGTCAAGCTGGAAAGAAAAGAAAACAGCAGGGGGTAGGGTGGAGAAGAACTCAGACTGACCTCACGGTTTCACTTTCTCTCGGTGGGGCTTGCTGTTGCAACATGCTTTTCAGTGTGGAAAGGTACTTCTTAATGGGATGCTTAACTCTGAGGCTTTCCCCGCTGAAAAGAAGGTGCCAGTTCTGCCAAAAAAACAAACAAACCCAAAGCACAGAGGCATCTTCAAGATAGAGTAAACAAAGGAAAGGAAACAGCAAGGTCAGTTTGGGATCTCTTCCACCCAACCCCCACCCCTCAGGAAAGGCTTACTTCTGTGTGTATGACCCCCTCCTTTATTTTAGTGTCATGATGTTACGAAAAAATAGCATCTTATACATGGAAAAATATGGTATTTTTCCCAATTTCTAATGTTTAATTAAGTTTCAGGCCTGATTATCTAAGATATGCTCTAAGTATGTTGTTAGATTTTTGTTTGAGAAGGTCTCTGAGTAGGTAAAACTACTACCCTTGTTTCTGGTGATTGTACTATGTTAAGGGGTTTTATGTTGATACGGATTACTCTTTGATTCAGCCTGGTGTTTTGTGGGCACCTTGCACTTCTCTCCTGTGCCTCCTTTGCACATTAGCCCATTCGCTGGCTGCAGTAACCTTCCCTCCTCTGCCTTCTTCATACGATTGTCCTTTTAGATTGGGTGGCAGGGCAGGGAGGTTCATGAGGAGGCAGAGGAGGGAAGTGGGCTGCTGCCAGTGAGTGGGCGTGTGCAGAGGAGATGGAGGAAGGATGTGGGTGGTGTCCATGGAACACTGTGCAGGAGATGCACTGAACTGGGCCGAACTCCCAAAGATTTGTGCCCATCTTTAATAATCAGCAAGGTTAGAAATCATTTTGTTTGGGTTGAATACATTTATGAGGCTCAGTATAGACTATACTTTGGAGTATAGCGTGGAAGTATCCAGAAGACAGGATGGCCAAAGGAAAAAATAAACATTAGGAAACAATGGATGGCATAAACCTGAAGCCGGAGAAAGTGGGACTGCAGAGAACACTTTTATAGGCTGGACTTGGGAAGGTAGAGAAAATGATATACTGCAGTGGACCATAGAGAACTGGATGTAGCCCTAAGGGTAATTTGCAATCTTCCTGTTCTTAATTGTGGTTCCCCACATTATCTTGATAGCTCTGCTACTGTCAAGTTGTCTTGCCAGTTTCCTGTGGATTGCTGCTTCCCTCGCATTGCTAACAGTGAGCAAAGAGTGACTCGCTTCAAAATTGCTAGAAGAGTCTCTAGTGATTAAATTCATGCCACTGTGTGTACATATGTGCAGCCACTGAGGCAGCAACACACGGGCCCCTTGGGGTTGAAAAGTGTTTGACCGAATAAGGGATCTTTGGAAGGTGGAAACTCAAACAGGTTGTGGGGTGTTGTAAGGCCCAAATCATGAAGACTTATCGTCCATTTAAAGAGTTTGTGGAATAGAACATTCTGCCCAACATTGTGACTTTTCTGTCTGTATCAGTTTGGTTCCTGGCTCCTGGAATATTGTAAGCAAGGAGGTGAGAAGCACAACTGTTTCCTCTAGGTGGTTCTCTTGTACTGCTTTCCCAGTCACATCCCTCAGTTGTCTTGGCTTTCTTTTTCCATCTGAAGGTGGCAGAAGAGGAATACCTAATTCAGGAGTTGCGGAAAATTGAAGCCAGGAAGAAAGAGAGGGAAAAGCGAACGCAGGACTTGCAGAAACTCATTACAGCCGCTGACACAACCACTGAACAAAGACGGGCAGAACGCAAGGCACCGAAGAAGAAGCTGCCACAGAAGAAAGAGACAGAGAAGCCTGTAAACATTTTTGTTTCCCCTCCTTCCACTGCCCTTTGTTATAACACTACCTTGCAGTTTGCCTGCCAGGATCTAGGAGTGGTGGGTGAGCGTGGTAAACAGCCTTTAACCATACGTGTAATTTTTGTGGTTTAGCTGGTTCCTTATTAGGTTCTGATGTCTCTTAGGTCGGTCTTTAAATCAGGTGTGGAATCATGAAGCTACATGGTAGTAAGGGCTTAGTGGGATAGGACTGAAATTGTTGTGTTTGAAAGAAGGCAGACTAGACACACACAAACTCCTCTCAAAGAGGAAATGATAAGGGAATATACCTTACCTTTGTCCATGTTGTGCAGCAAAGGCCTTACCTTTCTTTGTCTGTGTTGTGCAGCAAAGCAACAGGGGAGGAGGTAGGGAAAAATTATATTATAAGTTGGTTTGATCCATTGTAATATGGAGAGTAAATATATGATTTTTTTTCTGAACCATGCTATTTCTTTTGAGTTCATAATATTCTTTATTAATAATTTTTATAATAATTTTTAATTTATGAATTCTTCTTTTAATAGGTGTCTTGGGTTGTAGTTTTCCATAAAACATACTTTTTAAGCAGACTTGATCTAAACTTCACATTTTTAGATACATTTTATCCCAAAATAAGCATTTAAAAATGAATTTTTGGTAATTGAAATTGAGTTTTTCAAGACAGAACTGCTCAAGCACTACTATTAATTAGCCTGTGAAATCTGCTGCCACAAGATGATGTGGCAGTCAACCCCCCCACACACACATATACTTTTTCATTCCCATTTGGCAGTAAGGTATAGGGTTTCAGTCCATCCCGCTCCAGGGTTAAGCAAATGCTTTTTAAATACTGATAGAGGATTCACTAGAAGAATGAGCCTGAGTTTTGACGGCTACGGATGGTGAGCAGGCTTCAGGAGCAGCTTTGACCATCTGATGCCTATTCAATGCTTCTTACCTTGTTCTGTCCTAAATGTGTCACTCCTTTGATGAGATGCTTTTAATTACTTTGTACACCATAGTGCAATCTATAGTTCTGAGTGATGAGAAGCATGACAGATTCATACATGAAAAGGTGAGGAGTGTGCATTGTGTAGAATCAGTACAGAAAGGGAAGGCTGGCCTTGCACAGTTTCTAGACAGATATGTGTTTCAGTGTTTGTGGAAAGATACATTTTTTTAAAAGCATGCACAGTTTTCTGTGGTCACTAGAAGGTTTTTTGCATGAGATCCAACCTTGCAGAGATTATAACATACCAGGGGTTTACCATGAATTGTTCCATTTTCCTTTGCTCTGCCCAACCAGACTGCTCCATACCGATAGGATGTGGGATCAAATAGCCACTTAAGGTGCTTCAGGCAGTTTTGGCTGCCTCCCCCAATACTGCCTGGAGCGCTTGTGCTTCTCTGTAGGTAAGCACCTCAGGGCTCCTGAAGGCTGCTTCTGTTGTTGCAGCAGTGCTGTTTCAACCATGACAGAGTCCATTACGAGTCAATTACCAACTGTAGCAGGAAAACGTTTTTTTTTTTAAAATTGCATTTTAACTAAGAATTTGAATCGAGGGCTGTATCAGCATCATCTCAACAAAGGGAAGTCATTTACCAAAGAGTCAATTGAGGTTGAAGCATTTACAGCTTGTTCTGTCCTGTGAGGTATATATAGCAACTTGTTTAATTGCTCTGATGTTAGGCAGAGGCAGACTGTGCACTGTGGGCGGGAATTAGTGTGTTCCTCATTTTCATTAAAGATTAGGTAGATAATTAGTAAGGGGAGGATAATAAGGGTCTGCCCCAAACTGCAGCTGGAACTGAATAAAATGGATCTTGCAGTGAAGTTTAGCTATAGCCACCATTATGGTTGGCATGATTAGGAGTTTTAAGATGCTGGGATGTGTCTTTTCTCATCTGGTACTTATAGGGTTCACCTCTATCCCTTTCTTGCTGTCATCATAATTTTCTCACCCTCTGGGTTTGGCTCCAAAGCTTGGTTCTTTTTATTAATGCTGCTGTTGTATGTCAGGCTGAAGTCCCCATACAACATGTTTTCATGCACTGGTTGATCCAGAGAGTAGGAGAAATTATTATTTTAATTGTCTTCCAGTGTCATTAAGAGAACAGGATTAATTATAACTGATGCAGGGGTGTGGTTTTTCTTGCTTGCAGCTTGGGAACCCAAATTAAGCACAAAGGTTTGAAAGTGTGTGAAGGAAATTCTCTTATCAGTATTGTTGCAGTGATTATTATATTTGCACTCAGTGGATCCTTGAGTTTCCAAAGCATGTGAATTATATCATGGATAGTTTGCAGTTTTGTGCACTTAACACACAATGAGCAACCTCAACAGTTCTGGATGCCAGCTTTCACCTCCCCAGAAGTTTCTTTGGACACACGGCACCCCTGCCAAAATAAAGAGTCCCCCCCCCCATCATTAGAAAACAAGAATACCCCAAAACAAAGAAGGAACCAGAACTCCTTCTCTTCGGGCCATGCATTTTTAGTAGAGCAAAGCAACATGCCTGATCCTTTTTTTGCTTAGAAGAGAATTGTGCTTCCTTATGAGTTCCAGAAGCAGAATTCTTATTCTTTCCCCTCCTCAGTGGTGGTTGGGAAAGACATATAGGGCTACAAAATAGGTGGGGATGAGTATAAATGTGAACTTTATAGGAATAGGAATAACAAGAATATCAAAGGCTGGTGACAGTTAATGTTGTAGGTATATGTATTTTCTGGCTTAGCTCAATTTTCTGTTAAGCTTTGATGGCTACCGCAGGATACTTTGAACCGAATAGTTATTTTATCACATTATTTGTTTGGTCCTTAGTAGAGTATTCAACAAGGCAGAAAATTGGATCATCTAATGGTTTGTGTATAAGGTCAACATATCATTAAAATGGCACCATATTTTCATGTCTTACCTGGTTCAGATGTAATGGGTTAGATGAATGTTGACCTTGAGGGTACTGCTCCCTTGTCCCATACATGGCTTCCGAGGAGACCTCTTTGTTTCTCAAACCACAGTTTCTTGCTTCATCTTAATGGGGAAACTGTGGCTAAAATCCTGTTGTTTAAACCTGTCCTATGTATCTAGCCTCAGAAACTGCTAGGTTTGTCAAACTACATTTTGCTGTCATATCTGAACTGGGCAACTATGGTTTTGCGTTCTTGCAAATTGCTAGCTTATTAGGATATCTGGAGAAGGGTGCTGTGATGAGTATGGCACAGTGATGGCGAACCTTTTAGAGACTGAGTGCCCAAACTGTGATTCAAAACCCACTAATTTTTTGCAAAGTGCCAATACAGCAATTTAAACTGAAGACAGGTAGCTGTGAAAGGGTGATGTCTGGTGCCCACAGAAAGGGCTCCAAGTGCCACCTTTGACACCCATGCCATAGGTTTGCCAACACTGATATAGCATAATAATACTAATTTTGGGGTGAGGTATTCTTTACTTTTAAAGTAGGGAAATATGTATTTACCAAGCCTTCTATAAACAAGCAATTCTTGTTCAGTAGCCTGAGTTACAGAATCCCATGGGAAGAAGAAAAAACAGACATATCTGCAGTTTTCTTTCTTTCTTTCTTTCTTTCTTTCTTTCTTTCTTTCTTTCTTTCTTTCTTTCTTTCTTTCTTTCTTTCTTTCTTTCTTTCTTTCTTTCTTTCTTTCTTTCTTTCTTTCTTTCTTTCTTTCTTTCTTTCTTTCTTTCTTTCTTTCTTTCTTTCTTTCCCACACTGTAGCACTCATAGCATAATTATTGGAGAATTTATGCAGTTGGAACATTTGTGAGTATGTAGTGTTTAAACAGCTAAGGGGATGTATTCTTGGTGAAAAACAGAAGGGAGTATGGCACATACAGATAGGTATATTTATCCTGAGCATGAAGTACAAAAACGAGTCAAACTCGAAGGAAGGAAATGCTGACTTTAACTACATAGTACCGAAGTACAGAAGTTAAATAGTTAAAGAGGATGATACAGGAATAAGTGCTAGTTTATCAGAAGCTGAATGCATTGCCTGTTTGCCAGGAAAAGTAAAAATGCATAATCTTGAAGATGGGATTTCATTGTAAAAATATTTTTCAATTAATCCTGAAATTAAAATAGTTCTTTATTTTGTGAAAACAGCGTTTTGCATTTCAAATCCAGGGTTCAAAATCTATGCACAGTTGACATCATGCAGGACTTGTCTTTTGGGAGGGATGTCTTTATCCCTTCTTATATACTTTATCAACATGTGCTGTCTCCTTCTCTTTCAGGCTGTCCCTGAAACAGCTGGCATCAAATTTCCTGATTTTAAGTCTGCTGGTGTTACTCTACGGAGTCAAAGGGTAGGCTACTTTTTTTGGGGGGGGGGCTTGCATGGATGCTTGCTTGCTTTCATTTCTTACCCTCATCTGTTTTTAGAGCTGCTAATGGACCACTGAAGTTATGTTTCGACAATAAATTAGGTTCCAGCTAGACCCTGGAATACAGTGCCCTTGCGCCAGGGGCCCATTAGCTGTACTGAATTGAACTTGCCTGACAGGTCTTAACTTTGGACACTTGCTGCAAACATGTCTCTCTGCTCATATGCTTCCATTAAAAGCCGAGCTAATGTGGTCAGTAATTGAAACCTAACAGACTTTCTAACTTGGGAGAACAGTTCAAGGAAATTCAGTGGGAATTGCAAGGCAACATTGCTTTTTTCATACTGCACGATAAACACAAGGAGTTTATTTGCCAAAATTAAAAAAAAATCTGATTTGTGCCTGGATTTCATAACAGTCTGTTTACATCATTGGACAAGAATCATTTGGAAGAATGAGGTTCCTTCTGATTACTGAATTTACTCAAAGGGTGTTTTCATGTTACAGAGGCCAGGTTACCTTCTGCTTTTATCCTCTCATTTCCTCTTTTTTGCTTTTTACCTTTGCTTTTTATTTATTGCATATAATGCTTCCCCCACCCTCATCCACCCCAATATTGTATCAACGCAAATGCCACCACAGGTAAGGAAAAAAAGACCTTTTGGCTATTTATTTAGCTTTGTTGGAGATTCAGGGCATGGCAGTGCTGCTGTTTCTTTATAACTGAAGCTTTTACTTCTATAGACAGAGTTGCATGAAATGGGAAGAACACATGCTAAGTTGCAATAAGTGTTTCTAAAATCCAGGCATTCTAGCAGCCAAGATGTACCAGTAAAATATGAAATCAGCCTTGGTTTTTGGTCTACCTTGTTGGCACTCACAGATCTGGGAGGCTTAACCAGTATTTTATGTGGCATTTCAAGAGTTACATCAAATAATTAAGATTTTAACAGTTGGCTTGGAGAATGTTGGCTGTACGGGGCCCCTATTTCTGCCACTATGTACTGTTATGTAAGTCCCTCCCAATTTCTGCTCTGACTGATGTGGTTCAGAAATTGGATGCATATACTTGCTATATATGAAGTTGAGTAGACAAGAAAACTCTAGGGAGCAATTCATTAACTGCCTGGATTAAGCTTTCTTTCTAAACAGTTTATTCAGGATTTCTTTAATGGTTTTTTTAATGGTTTGTTCCAATGGAGAAACCAGGAACAACTTTATATCTTTTGGTTTAATAATTTAAAAAAATGTTTTGAATATCAGAAAACAAGTGTTCTCTCAGTAAGAGCTTTTTGTTATCAAAGGTAATGATTTTGTGACAATGCAAAATACTTTAAAAAAAATAAACTTTATAGATAAGGGTGTGTCACATAGCATTGCCCTCACCAGAGATGAGGGATGTGAATACCTTGCGTAGAATGCAGGAACTAAGTGGAGTGGTCCAGTGTACCTGTCCAGCACTTCCCTTTTAGAAGCAGCCTGCAATGATCTTTCTGGACCTTGGTCATTTTTTAAATAGAGCTTGGTGTGGAAGATTTGCCTGAAAAATTTACCTTAATAAAGAGGCTGCTGGCTTTGCATCTCAGTCTTATTATCCCAGGTATATACAGCTCTAGAAATTCTGTGTGTTCTGTCTTGGTCCTTTGAGAGTTGTAGTCTGGAAAAATCTGAAGTGCTGAGATAAAGAATTATTTGTATAGAGCAGTGGTTCCCAATGTGGGGCCCACGCCCCACAGGGGGGGAAATTTAACTGAATTTTTGAGGTTTTTTTTTGTTATTAACTGTGAATTTGAAAGCCTACTAATTGTTCTTGGATATTTGTGATGAAACAGCTGTGTTTCATTTACCTATTGTTGTCTTTGTTAAAGTCCATTTCCTGGGGCTGGTCTGAAAAGAAGTAGTGAGTAGGAGATGACTCTTTGAATAGTAAGAATAATATGTCACCGGGGTGTGTGTGTGTGTCTGGATTTTAGAGAGGCTTAGGTGGGGCATGGCCCAAAACCAGTTGGGATCCACTGGTATAGAGCTAGTTGTCATGGGTGCCTTCTTTCTGGATTGGTGGGTGGACAGACAGATATGGCATAAATAACATTAGAATATGTGACTGTGTTCCTTGTAAAGCATTACAGTGGTGCCTCGTAAGACGAATTTAATTTGTTCTTCGGGTCAATGCGTCTTATGAAAAATTTGTTTTAAGGCACTGTTTCCTATAGGTATGCATTGAAAACCAATTAACCCGTTTTAGAGGGAATGGATTAATATGTTTTCAATGCATTCCTATGGGAAGGCTGTCTAAAAACCCCTCAACAAGCGATAGCGGAAGGCTGTTCCCCCCTGCAGCCAACAGACAGCTTATTTTGACCGCTCAGAGCTGTCAAAATCAAGTGTCTGTCTCAGCTGTGTGGACGAGCCTTCCGCTGCCAATAACTGACCCTTAGAACGAATTAAATCACTCTTAAGAGCAACCACTGTAATGCTTTACAAGGAACACAGTCACATACTCTAATGTTATTTATGTCATACCTGTCTTTCCACCCACCAATCCAGAAAGAAGGCACCCATGAGAACTAGCTCTATACCAGTGGTTCCCAGCCATTTTTGGCCATGCCCCACGTAAGCCTTGACTCCACTGGAATCCTTTAAAAAATCTGCTGCTCGAAACACCGAGAGGCTCGCTGCTGGGGGTGGTGGTGGTGGTCATTTTAAAAAGGCTCTAGATAAATGATTAGAGCCTTTTAAAATGATCTTCGCCCAGCCTGGAGGTAAGCCATGGCGGCACATCAGCGCCACCACCGCTTCCCTTGCAAGCCACCCAGGCTGGGTGAAAATCAATCGGTCTGTGCTCTGCCCACCAATTTGGTGGGCAAAGCAGGGACCTATTGATCCTCATCCAGCCTGGGCTGTTCTCTTGCAAACAGTCCGGGCTGGGTGAGGATAAATGGTACCTCGTAAGCTGAATGGAACCAAAAGGGGAAAAAACTGTTTGACGAGTTTTTCCTATTCCATGAAATTGCATTTGTCTTATGAGTTTTTCATCTTAAGGGGCATTCGTCTTACGAGGTACCACTGTTCCTCTAAAGCATTGCATAGATTGGTGTTTTCATCATTTTGATTGAGAAACACATTTAATGTTAATATGTTTATTTTAATGTACTCTTTTCAGGAATTGTCCAGATGTATTAAGCATCTAGCTTAATTTCAGTTTGGAAATTTGTGCCTTTAAATAATTTGAATGGGAGAAGCAGGTATAGGTACTGATCATGGGTGACCAGTCAGGTTTTTACTGGTACAGATTGTGAAAAGGCAAGTGTTAACTAGAAATCAAAAGCTCTTTTCGGCTGTTAGAAAACAACTCTGGCCATTGCGTCGTCAGTTCATTTAATTATCAGACTTTTCTTCAGAAGTGTTGACTTGACTTTTCTTAGGAACAGTGCCACAAAAGGGCAGTTTAGAAAAAATAACATTGTTATCTAATGCTCAGATATGTCACTTATGGGGCATAGGGATAAACAGTCGAAATTGGTTGTGATCTTTTCTAAACTTGACTGACATTGGCCAGAATTCTGTTACCGATTTGTGCTTGTGTACAGGAAATAATGCAAGTTTTTTCAGCCAACTGCCAGGTATTAAGGAGGCATCAATACCTGGTTGTGCAATGGGGTGCATGCCTATGAAAGCATCAGGCACCTCACTGATGCATAGCAATATATAGATCAGCCACAGGACGTCGGCCAGTATTTTAATTGTCCCTGTGTAGCCCTCTGTGTGGCCATTTCAGGTGTCACTGAAGGCATTCAATTATTTTTGTGTGTGTGTTGATTTCTCTTGTAGTTATCCTTAATAATATGTTATTTGTGTTAATTTGAGCATTTTTCCAGGGAATTTTGTTGATATGTTGAGTTGCTCCTGGCCCCCTTGTTAAAGAGAAGGAAGATGAAGGATGTGTGTTTGGGTTCTGATTGGGGCTGTGGCACAGAATCCGTGGGATGAGGGAAGAAGAGGACTGGATTCGAAACTGCTAAGTCTTTGATAATGATGAGGCAAAAACAGGCGGATGAAAGGAGGTTCTTAGCAACCTCAGAGCCACCGAGGGGATGCTGTGGTGCAATTGTTTAGTTCGCAGCTGGACACTTTCCACCAAGAAAGACTTCCAGCTGGCAGTTTTCCTTGTTACCTGCTAACTAGGATCTTGTAGACAAATTGGTGGTCAGACCAATTAAAAAGAAATGGGGGGAAAGGGAGCTTTCATTCCCATTGATTCATGCATCCACCCTCGCTGGCTTTTAAATATTTACTAGCCAACTGAGCACTTTTTTAGCACTGATTAATGAGGTACAATCCACTGTAGTGCATGCTCTCTTGGAACATGGGGGAGGGGAAATAGGTTTGTACTGTATATCCGGTGCCGGCTAGTGTTTTGGTCAAAGTGTGACGGGAGGGGTTAACTTAGGGGTGTGTGTTAAAATGTCGTATGTTCTGTTGTTGGTTTGTTCTGCCTGGGAAGGTGGTGAGTGCTGTGTTTACGCTCTGCCAGAGGGCCTTGGCTACCCTCTTTCTCTCACACACATTAATGCAAAGCCAGACCTCATCAGCTGCTAAGAGGGAAAGCATCTGTCTTTCTTTGCTTGATCAATACTGTCCCTTCAGAGGCCGGACCTTGAAAGCAGTTACATAAAATACCAGTAATATTTATTTGGATTTGATAAATTTAATTACTTGGAACAATTAATAATTTATCTCTTTAGTATTGACTGCGCTGCGAGGCATTTTGGCGAGATAAGCGGATAGTAATCAGCGCCTCCTTATTATGTGGAAATTGTATGCTGCCACAACGGGGGGGGGGGGACACTTCCGATGGTTAGAAAGATGAAGTGTTCTTGTTACTTTTACTGACACATTCATGTAGTAACTGCGTGCAGAGCCAAACTCTGCTGCACAAATGGGTGAGATAATAGCTAGGGACACAAGAGCACGTGGCGAGAGTGCTGGGCTGGGGAGGTATGTGTGATTTGAATGTCATCTTGATTTTACTCAGAAATGGTAAGCATTGAAGGAAGCCAGTGGTGTTCTTTTGGTGTCTCATCAGCAAGTCCATCACTGCAGTGGTTCTCCAGCTTAAGAGAGGCTGCCTGTGAATTTTACTGACTTGTGAAACTTGTGAAGACTGCTAGTGTGGCCATTCATGGCGTGAATTAACCTGTTAGTGCAAAGGGACTGTGTGTGCCGAATGTCCTAATGACTGCACAGGAAGACTAAATGGAGAGTGCCTTTGATTTACATCACTATTTAATAAAGATTTTACTTCATCACTATTTAATAAAGATTTTACGGATTCATGATTTCTCATTCTCCTGCACATATGTTTTTGTTATAAATATCCTTGCTCATACTGATTCCATCATCAGGAATATTCTTTTCACTCACAGTTGTAGTTCGTGTTTGAAAATGTGCAGAGCGCAAGACTTGTCTTTATCTGCAAAAAGTTGCAACTTTGCAGAGGGACTGTAGGTATGATTGCTGCTTGAAAGGAACAAGCATTATTCTGGAAAACTCTTGAAAGCAGTCCTGGAGATTTTAATAGGGCTTCCAAGAATTTCCAGGATAAGAAGAAAGCTCCAGGAATAACTTCTGTCAGAGCTGGCAAATATGGTTAATTAAGTCTGTGGTGTCAAATCTCTGTAAGAAATCTTATTTCTGTTAATTTAGCATTTTAAGAGGCATTCAGTGGAATTTGTATGTTATTAGTAGAAATGCTGGCTGTTTAGAATTTGGAGCAGAGTAGGTAGGTGAGAGTGAAAGAAGTGTTTGCAACTTGAACAGATCTCTCAATGAAAGCTATGATGACAGAAGGACAGGACAATGATTCAGCTTTCAGATTTGAACCCCAGCTCATTTTTAAAGATTTCTGTTGATGGTAGGTATAAAGAAAACTTATTAAGGCACCCTGTTCCTACTTAAATTTGCAGACTCTAGGTAGAAGATGAGCTCAGGTTTCTTGTGAAAAGACCTAGGAGCTTACAAATCTGAAAAAAGAAGTTCTCTACATGATTCTTGTGATTTTTCTCTAGTTGCTTCTTAATGCAGGTGGATCTAGAATAGCTTTGAACAAGTACGTGGAATGTGTTTGTTCTGGAATTGCAAATACTGTACTGTATTTCTCATAGATATGCAAATCTTTTGATAAGGCATCCAGCAGATTTCACATTAATTTATTTTGTAACTTGCTCATAGTATTTTATTATTTATACATATTTGTCACATTTCCGAGACTCTGTTTATTTTTTAAAAAGTGGCCCTCATGTCAGGATAATGGAAAGTTTCCTATCTCTGCTAAGCCCAGCCAGACTCTCTAGGATCAACCAGAAGTGCCCTTTGATGTTCAGGAATTGGTGCAGAGTTGGGAAGTGTTTTAGTAGCTGCTTCCCAATTTTCATTTTGACTTGTCTTATCATTTCTTCAGATTATAAACTACTCAGAAGTGATTTTCCATTACCATTTCTTGTGCAGTACTATTAAGAGCTAGCTTGAGTGTCACTGTTCTTGTCTGTGAAGATGCTCTGCAAGTGTCACGTTCCATTAATGCGGCTTTATTTCAAGAATTTCTTTACCATCATCACCGCTGGAACTATCAGTTCTCTTCTGCTGATGTTTCTATTCATTCCTAAAGAAGGTGGATGCATATTAGTCTGGTGTTTCAGCTTTGACAATTTCACAATGGATGACCATGCATGGGTGAAGGCCATTACAGTCTGAACTTGTAATGGAGTTGGAAGGGGCCTACGAGCCCATCAAGTCCAACCCCTGTTTGATGAAGAAATACAAATCAAAGGAGTTTATTGTCCTGTTAATATTGTTTTGGCTTTCCCACCCACATTCAGCACTGTCCTTACCATGCTAAGGTGTGCATGCAGGAGGAGACAGAAAAAGCACAACACCAGCATTTGGGACTGTAATGTGGGTACTGGATATGTCCGACTGTGTGGAAAGACTGTTAGTATAGCCATCATTTGAGTCTGTGCTCCAACTACAGCTGTGAAAGAAGAAAAAGAAAGAAATAGAAGGCTTTTATTCAGACTCCAGGAGAAAATTAATCACATACCATATGAGGATATACTAATATATAGTAGTAGGACTCCCATATCCATGGGAGGTTGGTTTCAAGCTGATATATACACAGAGCATGGTTTAAAAAAAAAGAAATGTATTTTCATTTGCCATACTATAAATGGCCACTAGTGGGAGCCAAAGACCATGCTATGAATTATTTGCTACAGTAACCTCCGTCTGTCACGGGGGTTAGGGACCCACCCGACCCGTGATGACTGAAAATCCCTGATATGTGGATGCAGTTTGGGTGGGGCCTGGGGGGGGGTGGCACGCCACCACTGCTTCCCCAGGCTGCTGGAAGACTTTTTAAAAAACCTTCCAGCAGCCCGTGCAAGGGCGGTGGATGATCTGATCCACTGCGCTTGCTGTAGGCACCATTCCTCCCCAGCCAGTGTCAATCAGCTGCTTGGTGCTGGCTTGGGGCCAGCGCTCCCCCCCCCCCCCGCAATCTCCATTGAAATGCATTGGCTCAATTCATTTGAATGGAGACATTTTCCCCATTGGAATGCATTGACTCAATGCATTTGAATGGAGAAATTTTCCCCATTGGAATGCATTGGCTCTATGCATTCCAATGGGGGGGACAATTCTCCATTGAAATGCATTGGGCCAATGCATTTCAATGGAGATGACCGGGACTGGAAGGGATTTTTAAAAAGGGCATGCCGCTTCTCTGGAGCCCCCACGGGGGGGGGGGTGGTGCACCAGTTTTAAAATCCCTTCCAGTCACGGAGGCAAACCTGCCTCCGTGACTGGGAGGCTTTTAAAAAAGGCCTTGCTCCAACTGATTGGGGCTGGGGTGGGGAAATAAAGGTCCCGATATAGCGGGACTGCAGCACATGAACCGTGAAATGGCGGGGGTGGTGGGGTGTTTTACTGTACTATGTATTCATAGCACGGTCTCTTGGGCTCTCTAGTGGTGAGTTCTAGCAATACTGTAGAAATGTGAAACCCACAGAAATGGATTCCATATATATGGGGGATATAAAATAAATAAATAAAATAAATACTGTGTAGCATGGTAAAAAACACACACCAGAAAACATTATTTTCATATGTGTTACCAAAACTGGCTACTAGAGGGAACCAGAGGCCATGTGGTGTTCACTAAGAAATTACTGGAGAATTTAGCCTAGGACTGAGAAGTGAAGTGGGAGAGCAGCTCAAAAATATAGAGATGATAGTTGGAGCCAGAAATTTCTGTACTGCAAACGCATCCTCCTCCTCCTCATCTTGGAACGAACAGCAGAGCTGAAATGGACCTTGTAGATTATCAAGTCCAGCTCCTGTCAAGGAAGCCCAGTGAGGAATCAAATTCTCTGGCTGTGCAACCAGATACCTCAACCACTGCACTATCCAACAGTGCTCATTCTCCAGGCTGGTTAAAGGAAGACTATAGACATGGATGGCCAATAGTAAAATGGCAATGCGATTGGTAGCAGAAAATGGGCAAGCTCCATTCTGTCTGCCAGACAAGATCAGCAATGAACCATGGTACACATCATGGCTGAAATCTAATCACTAAAACAGGCCCACTGAATTTGGTGAGTCGCTTCCTCTGTTCCAGTCATTCAAATAGGAAGGCTTGAGTTGTAACTTACTTCAGTGTAGCAGGATTTCAGCCCATGAATTGTTAATATCTAAAATTAGAGTAAAACTGAATAAGATGAAAACAATCATACTGTCAAAATATATGACTCAAGTAACATTTCAGATGACTTTAAAAACTGCATAGATAAAATATTTGAATTAATAAACCAAATTAACTGTGGATACAAAGAATTGTGCATTGAATCCAGAACAGTTATTAGAGAAAAATATCAAAAGGTTATTTTTCCAGTGGAAAAATATATAAAAAGACCTCGATGTGACTGATGAAAATCTTAACATGGTTAACAAGAAAGAGGAAGAAAGGATAAGAAATAGGATTGCGATCCTAAGTGACAATGAACATGTACAGATAAAGGGGACTGCTATAATAATGATAACAACAAAGAAATAGCAGAGAATATATATTTTTTCTTCTTTGTTGTTAAGAAAAAATATATATCTCCTGTAATATGCAAAAAAGGAAAGGAAAGAAAAGAAAAGAAATCAAAGGATATTTTAACCAAAATAACAAATGCTGAAAAAAAGCTGCAGAATGTTTTTATCTCATCTTAATGGGCAATGGAGAAAATGGAAGCAATAACCAGTATCCAGTTAGCTAGTTACTAGGTGCAGGTCAATCTATATCTTTTATGATGTAGATTGATACAGTAGTATTGAGTTTGCAACATCTGAACAGGGTTGGCAGGACATTTTGAAGGGTTTTAATTCACAGACTCGCCAGCCATTGGTCTTGACTTGCTGGAGCACAACACTTTCCAACTTTGGGGCTCTGAACCAACTTCTAGTGCAACTTGTGAAAGTGTTTGAAGGAGTGATATCAGACCTTGTTGTTTTGATAAACTAAATGATATTGTTTATTAGTACGGTTTACTCTCATAATACATGAATATTTAAATATTGCTACTTATGATGGGTGTAACAGTCTTTGTTAATGCAAGTCCTCTGAGGACAGAGTGGGTATGCATCTGTAAGAAGAAAGAGTGCATTTTTGTTCTTTTAGCAGAATTGAAGTTTTTAAAGTGACATTGAAACTGAAAATAAAAGGGTTATTTTTTGTGACTGCTTCCTACTCCAGTAGTTCTCCTAACTAGTTCTTAATACAACTCTCTCTAGTTTTCCCTTCGTAGTTGTTTGAAGCTACTGTAGTTTAGGCTGTACTTCTCTTTGTCCTTACCTGAGAGTAAGTCCCCTTCAATCTAAGTATACTTCAAACTAAGTATACGTCAATCTTTTCTAAGTATACATATGTAGGACTGAACAAGGATAGCATGACACATTCCAGAAAGACTTGGTTATGAAACTGGTTAATGATAATGCTTGGGGCTTGTTGATTTCAGTGGGGCTTCAGCCCACTAAATTCCCATTTGGATGATTTCTAGAAAGAGATGCTATCTGATTGGCAGGGGGTTGGGGAATGGTGTATATTTAGCCAAATTTGCTTAACCATTTGCAAAAACATATAGCTTCTTAGGCTATGTGTGGCTGAATAGCTTCCATTCAGATCCCTTCAGAATGAGAGTTTTAGCAGTGTTGTATGACAGTAGGATGGCAGTACTATTAGGGAACAGTATTTGCCAGACTTGTTTCTGGGTGTGCCATATGACAGACTGGTTAACAAAGCCCAGAAGTAACTTTTCAGTGTCATTTTGGAAGAATGCTACAGGTCACGAATAGTAAATAAAAGGCAGCTGTGAGTGAAGGAATTTCCTTAAAAGTGAGTAGTCAGTGTAAAAATAACTTGGGATCTTCACAGAGGAAAAGGCAGGTGAAAGAGTCTGTACTTGGCAGGATTATGAACAATCAGACGCTAATGGAAGAAACCTCCTCCAGCTGCAGCTGTTGCTGAGAAGTGCTGAAAGGATGCTGGGTCCCATAAAGGGAGGGGGGAAGCCCTCTGGTAAACATGCTAATGCTGTTGGACGGTTTAGTTCCCTGAATAACATCTGTGCTACTGCTCACTTTATTCTTAAAAGGAAATTACTCAGTTGGCGTTTGAGAAGTGGAATCTACAGATTTCCTCACAACCAGTCCTCTTCAGCAGGGAAGGTGGCAACGTAGATGTGAAGTCACTCAGAAGACTTCTTATTCAGGCCTTTTTAAAAATGATTTTGAAATGGCACAAATTGTGGTGTTGGTGTGTATTCGTGTAATATGAAAGGAGTGTGCATACCATAAAGACTCCATACCTTTGTAAAGTTTTTAGTGAAATGAAATGGAAATAAATGTTTTTAGAGGGTACCATGCAAGATGCAGGCTTGGTTTTGGTGGATTCTTATTTCTGTGCACATCTTGAAGTCTGTCACAGTTGGAGACTTCTCGAGTGGTAAAGTTTTAAAACCAAAGGAGATGAGTTCCTTTCTGTCAGGTTGTTTCAGTTTGGAATGTGACTTGATGGCAAAAAAGGGAGCTGTTTAGCCACAGGCCTAAATGCCCTTGGCCGTGAAGCAAGGTGCTCAGTGGTTGATGGCAGTAGCTGAAAAAAAGCAATAGCTAAGCCTGACATGTCAGTGTAATTCTATTACTACAAATATGCTCATACTGCTTTTAGCATCCAACCATATCGACTGGGCTCCTGGAAGTCACGGGAGAAAGTATCTTCTGGTGGGTGCCACTCTGCCGAGCTGTTCTCCCCTAATCATGTGACATTGATTCATGCCTTGGAGTGCTGCCCCTTTATTTATTTTTATTTGCTGCACAATTCGCGCATTTACTGGTTGTTTATAGTGAGGACAAATGCTCTGAGTCCTTAAATCAAAAGCAATGCCAGCATAATTATAAGCATAAGCTGGCGTTGCAAAGAGGGCTGTTGGGAGAGGTTGTCAAAGGAAAAGAGCATCCAAAATATATTAACCTGAAAAAACCCTAGCTAATCAGCTGTTCAGTTCAGCAATCCATTATTATTTTTTGAGATACGATTATTTGGGGAGTTGTAAGAATAAATAATCCTGTTGGCTTGTTACAAAGAGGTAGGGTATATAATTGTTGCGTGCTTTCTGAGAATATTTCTGTTGCTTTATCTTGGAAGCGAACTTTGCCCTGTGTTGCAAACTCAGTCCAACTCATGTTGTGCTGGGAGTTAAGAAACCCATTTTATTTTCTGGCGGGAAAGATAGCAAGTTGTGTTTGGTCACCATTAATCTAATGTCACAGGACTGAAAGCCTTGAGAAACCACAACTGTAATGGAACGTATAATACTGCCATTTTGATCTGAGATATATTGTGAGATATTGGCTGAAAACCTGTCATTTAGTATAAGAAAAGGCTTAACTTTCAATTTATTCCTAACCAGGAAATAAAAAGTCCCCGTTGTGATTCTAATGGGATGTGGGTTGAGTATATGCACCAAGCCAACACTGTTTGGGCCCCCGAGAATCACCTTGGGAACTTTTTATTTTCTGGCTTTAGGAACAGAACAAAAGTTACAGTCAATTTTAACACTAAGCAACAGAATTTCAGCCACTGAACTATAATTTTAGACAAGCGCATTGTACGTCGGATTTGGTAAATTTTCACAGTCTTTACAGAGGGCTGTAGCAAACTGATTTATTGGCACCGTATCATATTCTATGATTTTGCTTCCAGTGTTATCTAGTTGAAGAACAGTGCTAAAAAGGCATAGGATTGTATTTGCATAGTCCTGTGAGTGATTGATACAATTTTTTTCTGAAAGAGAAGTAAAAAAAGGGTCAGACTCAGAGCAAATTCTGTCAACATATTTTTATTACTGAGGTTGATGCATTGAAGTATCATGTAATGTAATCATTCCTAGATTGTCCTAGGTCAGAATGTGGGGATTGCAATGTTCAATGCTCCTCTTTATCAAACTCCCCATGAGGAAAAGCTACTATGTTAGAGGGAGATCTTGATTCCCTTTTGCAAGCTGAGTTTGATATCTACAGGGTTGTTGTTGTTTCAAAATAGGGGAGGCTTTCAGACATGAACAAAACCAGCAAAGATAAATTGCACATGGTATCACTTACTTTGCAGTTTACTTCTAATTGTTGTATAGTAAGCTAAGTATCTCAGTGATTCTGGTATCTGGCTGCAGATGTTGAGAGTATGCCTAATATGTCTCCTGGGAGCTGGTGTAGCCTCATAGCTTCCAGAAGAAGGCGGTGGTAAATCACCTTTGAGCAGGGTGCATAATGATCAGTGATTTTTAAAAAATAAAATTGATTTAAATCAGAACTTTATAAAAAAACTTTTTAAAATTTTGTCTTCAAAATACCTGCTTTTTAAAAAAATTAAATAGTGATTTAAAAAAGAATATCAGTTTTAAATTAAATATACCCTGTTTCCAAGTAGTCTAGACCTAGAGAAGCCAAGAAAGGATTGTCATAAGTCAGAATTGGCTTGACAGCAACATAACAACAACAAGAATTAGTGTACCAAGCATAGTATATGATGTGAATCTCACACAATCACCTTAGAATGATGTAGCAGAAACAGAAAAAGAAAACATCCATGAAGAGAAGCAACTTCTGTCATAGATTTAGGTTGTGAGTAGAGATGGGCAGGAAACGCCCATCGCTTTTCAGGTCATTTTGTTTCATTTCATTTGAAATGATTTTTTTAAAAAAAAATCATGTCGTTTTTCATTTTTTTTTTCTTTTTGTTTTTTTAACTACTGTTTTGGGGCCCTGCGGGCAGGTCAGCAGTTGTTTTTTTCCAAACCGCCGACCAGCTGGCTTGTGGGGCCCTACCAGTTGGCGCTTTTATTTTTACCAAGCCCTCCCCCCAATGCCTCGGAAGCCGTCCCTGTGGGGGATCAGCGGTGGCAGCCGCGCTGGTTGACAGGAGTCCTCCCCGCCACCTTGGAAGCCCTCCCTACAGGGGATAGTTGGAGGCAGCGGCCGCGCTGGGTGGCAGGAGGCCTCCCTGGCCTCAGGTAGGGGAAGATGTCCCCGATGGGGTGGGGGACAGAAACCGAAAGGAAGCAAACTGAAATTTTTTGTTTTGTTTTGTTTTTCTTTTATGGGTCATTTCGTTTTTTGTTTCGTTAGGGAATGAAACAAAAAATGAAAGAAAAAAAATTGTTTCTTGCCTATCTTTACTTGTGAGTGATACTCAACACAGAGCTATTGGTCTCCCTATGAACTGAAAGATAGCATTGAGTTGATCAGTGATAGTTTTGCATGTCATAGCCATGGCCTTCTTATTTTTGCGTTAGACTTGATTGCTGTCCAGACCTGCAGCTCTTCAGAATGGCAGTCTTGTCTGGTTGTGCCATTTGCTACAAAGGTGAATAGAGCATTGGTCCTTTTCTCTGCTGTGGAGACAACCAGGCTAACGGAGCCTACCTAACAGATTATCAGTGCCTTGTGAGTAATAGACTCCTCATTTAGTTTTAATACATTTTGCATAGAGAGCAATCAACCTTCATCAGTCTTAAAGATGAATTGGTTTAGCCAGCTAAATTTTAAAGATATTAGTCCGACAGCAGCCGCATAAATCACAACGCTTTCTTAATGATGGTAAAATTAAAATATACTCTTGCTTGAAGAAGCCAATGGAGCTGTCATGTTCACAGGCCAAGTCCTCCTCCAAAATTAAAGGAAAGTTTAATTGATATTCTTGAAAGCTGAATAAACTCAGATAGCCCCCCTTTCTGGTTTAGTCTTGTATTTTTTCTTCATTCTTGTGATAGATATAAATCTATTCTGACTGCTTCTATCCTCTTTAAGCCACTAGCAAGGCAACAAAGATGGGCATTTTCAAGGGTTTTTTTTGGGTGGGGGGGCAGTTGTTAGTCTTTTACTACCTCACTGGCTAGATGTCTTCTTTGGCCACAATTGGTAGCGCTTCCATTGGCGCAGAGCAAGGAGATCCATCCAATTTCCTTGTGCTAATTAAACCTGGCATGCCCAAAGAGCCCACAGACAGAGGATATCTGGAGCTGGAGGGGAGGACCCAAAACAGACTGTATTAATCTGACTAATCATTCTTTTCTCTTCTCTGGGATGTCAAAGGTGGCAGAGTTCTTACTCTAAGCAGGAAACACCATGTGTCTCCTGTTGTCTTTCTAGTTCTGCTTTTGATTAGGAAGACAGTCAGCTGGGTAATATGTTGGGTAGGCAGATTTTGAAGAGTAATGAGAAGCTTGCCTTTTCTGCTGGTGATCTGGCATGTAACTGTCTAGATGGAAGAGTAATCACACACATCATCCTTAACTGTTCCCCATACTGTCTGGGGCTGGTGGAAGTTGGAAGGTCAACAACATCTGGAGGGCCACACATTTTCCACCCTTAATTATTCTACACCACCATTCTCTTTTTCAGCAGTATCTCATCCAAGAGCATCTGCAGTAGCATAGAAAGAGCGGGCCTGAATCCTGTATTTTCTTATTTCAGTGTACTTGAACAGAGAGAACTGTTTAACTATTGTCTTGGGTGCCGTTGGCTCTGAAGTAACTTGCTAAGAGGTTAATGGTGGTGGATGAGAAAAGTAATAGTTCAGTCTTACATTACTGCATATATGTTCATAGTTTGTGGCCTGGAATAAACATGGTTTTTAGGTGTTCAAAAACTGAGTAGAGGCAAAAAACTTTCTTGGTGTTTCCTTCACTGCAGCAGCTCTTATTCAGAGAGGCAGTATTTCTGAATTTATAGGGTATGCTTTGGGATGGCCTGTATTCCCTGATGCACCTCCAACACCAGCACCACCTGTATAAATAACTCATAGTATGATCACCCACCACATTAAAACCACTGACAGGTGAAGTGAATAACACTGATGACATTGTTGCTTTGGTGTTTGTCAAGGGGTGGTATTTATGTGTGCTGGAATTTCATGTGCTGGAAGCAGGAAATATGGGCAAACAAGAAGATATGAGTGACATTGACAAGGGCCAGATGACCAGGTTGGAGCATCTCTGTAATGGTGAGGCTTGCAGGGTATTCATGGTATGCAGTGGTTATTCCTCACCCGTGCAAAGAAGGACAACTGGTGTACTGGTGTCAAGGCTGTGGTTCACTGTTGATGCACAATGGAAGTGAAGGCTAGTTATGGAAGAGCTACTGTAGCTCAAGTGGCTGGAAAACTTGAGGCTGGCCATGAGAGAAAGGTGTCAGAACACACGGTGCATCACAGCTTCCTGTGTATGGGGCTGCCTAGCTGCACACTGGGCAAGAGTGTCCATGATGATCCCTGCCCATTGCTGAAAGCATCTACAGTATGGACCTGAGCATCCAAACTGGACCATGGAACAATAGAAAAAGGATGCTTGGTCTGATGAATCATGTTTTTAGATCAGGTGGATGGCTGGGTGCATGTGTGCTGTTTACATGGGGAAGAGATGGCAGGAGGATGCACTGTGGGAAGAAGGCAAGCTGGCAGAGGCAGGGTTATGCCCTGGTTATGTTCTGTTGGGAAACCTTAGGTCCTGGCATTCATGTGGATGTTATTTTGACATGTTCCACCTACCTAGGAATCGTTGCAGACCATGTAAACCCCTTCATGGTAATGGTGTTCCCCGAGGGCAGTGGCCTCTTTTGCCACACTGTAGAATTTGTTCAGGAATGGTTTGAGGACATGACATAGAGTTCAAGGTGCTGTCTTGGCCCCCAAATTTCCCTGTTTGCAATCTGATTGAGCATCTATGGGATGAGCTGAAACACTAGATCTGATCCATAGGGGGGCACTTCACAATTTGCAGGACTTAAAGAATATACTGTTAATGTCTTGGTGCCATATACAACATGACACACTCAGATGTCTTGTGGAGTCCATGCCCCATCACTGTTTTGGCAGCATGAGGGGGACCTACATGAAATTAGACAGGTGGTTTTAAGGTGGTGGATGATCAGTGTATACAGTGGCATTTAGGGAACAAAGATTGATTAGAGAAACTTCTGTTTGGAAATAGGGTTAAGGTTTTCTGCAAAGGAAAGTCTTATGTAAACATCTGTGTTTGCTGTTAGACTTGAGACAGACGTGCCTAAAATTTGTTCTAACAAGAAATGTTAACTTTAAGAATGTCTGTATTCTGCATAGTGTACACACTATATATACACTATATACAGTATATAGATACACACTGTAGTATATAGATAGAGCAAATTTCTGTATACCTGCTAGACAACAAGGGAAATGACAAATTTGAACTGTGGTGACAACATTTAGTATTGTGTAGCATTTTCCTTGTCCATCTAGTTGTAATTCTTATTACAACTCTGTCAGCATTTCTCCCTTTTCAAAAATGTTACACATAGAAGAGCGAGAGACTAAGGCTGAGAAAAAAAATGGCCTTCTTGCCTAAGGCAGCTAGAAGTGTTTATGACATAGATAAGGCTTGAAACCAAGGATTTTTGCAACTTGTAGATCACCTCTTTAGTTCTAGTCCAGATGGTCCCAACCTTGAGTCCCTTCTTGGACTAAAACTCCCAGAAGCCTTCACTGCCGGCCAGCATTTCTAGGAGTTGTTGACCAAGAATATCTGGGGATCCAAAGTTGGCAACCATTGTTCTAGAGCCAGAACTTAAGAACAGTGCTGACTGTAGAGGTAAAGATGGGATCAAGGAGAGATTGATGCCTTGGGCAGCACAAACGTGAATGCAAATGAAGTCGTCATCTTATGAAGAGATGGTGTGCTCTTAAGGTGTGGAACTCCCTGCCACAGGATGTGGTGATGGCATCTGGCCTGGATGCCTTCAAAAGGGGATTGGACATATTCCTGGAGGAAACGTCCACCACAGGTTACAAACCATGATGGAGATGTGTAATCTCCAGACTTAAAACCAGGGTACTTCAAGGGCCAGATGGAGGGGAGTGCTATCAGGAGACAGATATCTAGTCTCGTGCCCTCCCAAATGAATCTGGTGGGGCCACTGTGAGATACAGGAAACTGGACTAGATGGGCCTTTGGCCTGATCCAGCACGGCTCTTCTTCTTATGTTCTTAATTTGTATCCAAGTTAATAACTGAGACTAGTTATCTGCTGTCAAATTGCTTCCAACCACTGTGGCTCTCAGAGAATTAGTGAACACCAAGAGATCCCATTTTTAACAGCCCTATTCAGGTCTTGCAAAAGTGAATTTTTTTTTAAGTCAATCCATCTCATGTGTGGTGTTTCTCATTTTCTGCCGCCACTTGTTTCTCCTAGCATTATTTTCTTTTTCAGTGCATCTTCTCATGATATGCTTAAAGTAGTCTTGTTTGTAGTCATTTTCACTTCTAGAAAATGTTCAGGGTTGATTTAATACTTCTTTGTTTTTCAGGTAACCCAAGGTATCTGTAATTTTCCTTCAAAAATTCACATGCATCTATTTTCTTGTCAGTTTTCCTATCCATCTTTAACCTCCGAAGGCTCTAGGCAGCCCTGAAACACATAATATTGTAAACACCATAGTATGGATGATCATGGCCTTACTCTCCAGTATACTTTACCTTCTTATTCTTAAGGATCCTTTCTAATACCTAAGCTATACTCTTGTTTTTATTGATTCTCCCATTTCTTCAGGATTCCCTTTGACATCGCCTTTTTTTTTTTTTTTGCATCTGGCTGTAGAGAGTGTCAGAAAGTTTGAGCAGATGAAACACTCCCTGCCTATTGCTGATTTAAATGTTCCCACACAGTTCTCTGTGTCCTTGGAATTATGACTGGAATTTACCTGAATGTTAGACAGATTGCTATGAAGATCGAGGTAACTGTACCAGGAAGAATTACCATGCCTTGAAGTAGTGATGGGCACTGTTGTCTTAATGGATTTAAAAGTATATTATCTAAAGCTGGTTCCTCTAGGTTTCACTTACTATTGCAGCTGTTTCTTCAGGTGTGCTTTAAGCTGAAGCTACCAAATCTGTGTTTTGCTTTTCTAGATTTTAGGCTGATGTTCTCCCCAACTGGGTCTTTCTCTCCTGTGCATTTGTAGCTCTTTAGTCTGGAAAAAAGGCACCTGAGGGAGGATATGATTGAGACGTACAAAATAATGCAGGGCATGAGTAAAGTGGATGGAAGGACGCTCTTCTCTGTCTCACAAAATACCAGAACTAGGGGACATCCACTCGAATTGAGGGCTGGGAGAGTGAGAACAGACAAAAGATTTTTTTTTTCACCCAGCACGTTGTTAGTCTGTGGAACTCCCTGCCACAGGATGTGGTGATGGCATCTGGCCTGGATGCCTTCAAAAGGGGATTGGACAGATTCCTGGAGGAAAAGTCCATCACAGGTTACAAACCATGAGGAAGATGTGTAATCTCCGGGCTTAAAACTCGGGTACTTCAAGGGCTGGATGCAGGGGAGTGGTATCAGGAGACAGATATCTAGTCTCATGTGCTCCCAAACGCATCTGGTGGGGCCACTGTGAGATACAGGAAGCTGGACTAGATGGGCCTTTGGCCTGATCCAGCATGGCTCTTCTTATGTTCTTATGGTTGTATTGAGTCAAGGAAGGTGTGTGTGAATGCATTGAACCTGACCCCCTATCCTTTCATTCCCAAGCATGTTGGACACACATGTTGAGAGGGCACAGGATCAGTGGGGCTGGCTCTCTCCTGCAGAGGTTTCCTTCCTTATACGTGAGAGAGAATGATGGGGATACAAGCGAGAAGGTGGGTTCAGTTGGAGTTTCTTACATTCTCCTTGTAATGTAGTCATGTCAGGAAGGTGCTCCGGAGAGGAAAGGCCCAAGTAGCGCTTGTGAGGATTTTGCACCACCATGTTATTTATTTATTTATAACATGGTGCAACTATGCCTGCAATGTGTTAGTAGTCATCAGTAGAGACGTCTTGTCAAATTCTAGTGATTCTGTCAATGGACGCTGTCCTGTAAATTGGTTGGATGAATCTCCTCTATATTATATTGCTGAATAGAGATTGAAAGTGGCCGGGGAGTCTTTGAAATTCCTCCTCTCAAAATTTTAATGATAATCTCTAGTCCACTTTTCAGGACCAAGCAGTATGATTATACTAAGAGTTGTCTAGGCAGTCCTGGATATGCCAGCATAGGAATAGGGCAAGAAGCAGAAAGCTCCCAATTGGGGTGATACAGGGACTTTCCAGGCTGATGTTTTTCCCGTTGTGTGCTGCAGGGCCCATTTCCTATCTTAATTTGCTCCCCAAGCACTCCTGGTGTTTCCCGCATTCCTGTGCATAGGGTGGTGGCAATAGGGGGTCATGCTAGCTAAGATCTCAAGCTCAGCTTGGGTTCCCTGCCCCTGCCTGCTCCCCATGCTCCCCCTTCCAGCTCCAGCATGACTATGTGTTCACGCTCTGGCAATTGAGCAAGTGTGTGCTTTTGTGTCTCTTTGCGCCTTTTGTTAGAAAACTGGCTCAGGAAATGAATCCTATTGCTCTGAGCTCGGCAGGTAAAGGGAGAAGGAAGTCTGTTAGTGCACGAGTCTAATCAGGCTAGCAAGAGCAAGTAAAGTAGGGCAGCATCGCACATTAGCTGCTGTGTAATTGAGCTCTTTGATGGGCAGGTCACTGCGGGAGAGGGTTCGAAGCCGAGCAGAACTTTTGTTGTTAATTCAGTTGCCCACGGAAACTGTAAAGCCGTGCAGCTCCGCATCTTGGCACCGGGAGCTCTGCAAAGCCCTCGCGACCAGGCTTTTCAGTCCCTGCCCTTGGCCCTAGTCTGCAAACTTTCAGGCCTCTCTCCCTGCCTCCCTCTCCCAGCACTTGATTTCCCTTTTCTCTCTTTCTTTCTTTGCCTTGCTTTTTTCCCTGTGCACTATAAAAAGCAAAGCTCCCTCGCCGTTTGAACTAGGCGGCTGTGAGTGAGGGCTAGCTCAGAGCTGTGTGGCTGTTACCTTTGTATTCCAGATGAAACTGCCAAGCTCCGTGGGACAGAAGAAGATTAAAGCCTTGGAGCAGATGCTGATGGAACTCGGAGTAGGTGAGTAAAGAGGGCAGGTAGAGAGAAAAAGAGACCCATGGAGCAGAGCCTTTGTAGTCGGGAGGGGCTATTTTTTCCCCCTAGTAATACAGCCAGTTCCTTGAATAACACTATGTGAATGGGTTTGAAAATAATATCTTATGTGTTTTGTTAAAAAAAATATATATATTAAAGAGCAGGAGGGTAAAAGCCAGAAGATGATGCACAGGATTTTTTGGTTTAATTCTTCCCAGTAGAAAAGCATTTGAACAGAGTCTTTGTCTCTTTCTCTCTTATTTGGGTTCTTTAAGCCATCAAGAGCGACAGCCTAGTATTAAGAACACAAATTTCTTCGTGCAGAGAGAAGTACTTCGAAAAGGGTTAGTGGCCATTGTCTGGGAGACTCTGACTGGCTCTTTGGATGCCTTGTCAGTACTCTTTCAGAAAGCCTCCTCGCAGCCTGGTGCGAGGCTGTGCCTGGCAGGTGGGGAAGGCCTTCCCAATAGAGTGGCTTCCTGTGGACCAAATCCAGGCTGCCTCTACTCAGGCCTCTGCTGCAAGACCCCTTGCTTATCCAGTGTGCACAAGAGGCTTAACTAGACCTGCTTGGTAGGGCCACGGAGCAAATATGGTATTGTGCAATAACTTCTTGCACTTGGAGATGGTTAGTCATCAAGACTCCTACCTGGCACGAGGTAGCTTTGAGGCCTGGGTGGAAGTGAAGGCAAGCTCTCCATTTGTTCTGCAGCTAGGGCAGTTGAAGACCCACCATACTGAACTGTTCAACTACATTCAACTTGGAA